>CM076581.1:1584508812-1584984054 GCA_034641835.2 Pinus albicaulis
TACAGATCAGTTTCCAGAAATCACATGTTGGGAGAGGGAGCTTAACATTTTCCTCTGGAGTGATTGAGGATGAGATTCACGTTAATACTTAGATGCAAAAATGCAGAAATATTTAGGTTTAATGTTCCCTGTAGCTATTAGTAATGGCATTTTACATGCTTTTTTCTTTTTACAATTTGCGATAATTTATAGATGGAAGTTGTAGTGGCAAGGGAGTGAATGAGTATGGACCCAAGCACAATCCGCTTGTGAGTTCACCATTTTCATTCTGAAATAAAAAGGCACATTCAATTGTCTGTCGAAATGTTGGCAGAGTCCCCTACGTCGACCATTGTGTTGGATCATCTTGGAGGAATCTGGATGATGTTGATGGATCAAAACCTATCCATTCTACAAAAACATGTGAGAATTTCGTAGAAGGCTGTTGTAATAAATGCATATAGGGAAACATGGACGAAAACAATTAGAGAATGTGGATAGATAGATGTCAATTGCTAACAGGATTTGGACAGAAGATGAAAGAACTTGTTTTAATTTTTTTTTTTTTTTTTTTTTTTTTTTTGGGGGGGGGGGGGGGGCACCCTACCTTTTACGTACGCTTTCTGTACGCATTAAGTATGCTTCCTTTCCGTGTACGCTTTCTGTTCGCCATAGGAACCAGTTAGCCGTTCGCTTAATTGTAATTTTTTTTATTTATAGTGATTTTGTTGATGTGTATTTATTTTGTAATAATTTTTTCAGAATTTTAATTTAATTATCAGTAATAATTATTAAATGTATGGTAGGAATTTAATCTTTATGGATTAAATCCTAATGATGTGATTAATACAAAAGACATTTATTTACATTATGGATTACAAAAGTCTTAGATCTAATTCTATGGAATATTTTAGAATATTTATAATAAGATAGAGATTTATTTTGAAAGTAGTTATATGTCATTTTTTGTTTTTTAATTAAATTTATTAATGAAAAAAATGTCATGTGAGCAAGTGTCATATGAAGTGATGATTTTTTAGACATGTGGTAGTTATAAGCCATGGTATTGTAACACAAGTAATTTACATTGAGAATCTCCATGGTATAAATCTCCAAGATTGAGAATCATGTTCTATGTTTTTTTGAATATATATATGTTTAACTTATATATTAATTCTTTTTATAATGAATAGTAATAATGACAATTTAAAATAAAGTTATAATTTAGTCAGTGTTTATGTTTTTTTTTTATTCTTTTATTTTTTATGTAAGTGTGGAGATGTTTTTTTTATGAATTAATGCCTATTGACATTTACCAACCGTTTAATTTATATGGATTCACTAGTTATTATGTTTCTTATTTTTATGATATTCTCAATAATGTTGATAATTGTTGATTGACCATAATGATAAAATCCAAAAAACATGTTAACCTTGATATAAAGGCAAAGTGATCTTCAATTGAAATTTTAAACAATAGTTATGGAAAAACTTTTATGGAAGAATATAGAGAAGCTTAATATCAAATGAGACTCTAGTCAACTACATGTATATATATATATATATATATATATATATATATATATATATATATATGAAATAATTTTCTATTATGTAATACATAAATGCATATTATTAGTTTGAGAGAAGTGTTTATTTTGGAATAGGGTTTTAGAATTTTAATTTAATTATCAATAATTATTAGGTGGATGGTATATATTTAACCTCTATATAATATTCTTAATAATAGTCACATATCAAAGGTTGAGATTTATTTCAAAAGTAGTTATGCCTTTTATTATTTTTGAATTAAATTGATTAATAAAAAAATGTCATATGATCATAAGTTATGGTTTATTGGGCACGTGGTATTAGTAAGCCATAGTATTGATCCATAGTATTGTAACATAGCTTATTTACAAGTTAAGAATCTTTTAAAGTGGGTGTGAATATTCATGGTTAAGAATCTTGTTAAATGTTTTTTTAAATGTATATATATTTAACTCATATATTAATTCTTTTTATGATTAATAATAATACTAATTTAAAATAAAGTTGTAATTTAATTAATTATTATTATTATTTTTAATGTGAAATATATCATGAGATAAGTATTTGGCATTTATCCATATTTACTAACCATTTAATTTACATAGCTATGCTAGTGTATTTTTTGTGATTGAATTATGTATTAGGATAAGGTGAAGATTATAATTATTGATTATGTTTCAAATATCCCAATATGATTTGAAATACTTATAATAGTTGTAATTTTTTTAAAGTGAGTTAAATATTTGTATTGCTTGATATTATGTATTTACATTCTAGTAATAGGAAGTCTGTGTTGGCCTACACGAGACCAAACACATAACTTCAATTGTTCCAAAATATCAAAAAGGAAAAAAAGAAATTTTGGCTTCTAAATACAAAACAAGGGGATTATTTATTTGACCATACTTGGAATTAAAATAGGAGAACATGAAAGAAAAGTACAAAGGCTTATATGCATGCATGGATATTTTTTTTAATATGTAACTTCTACATGGATGGGCTACTTGTTGGTGCCTTGAGTAGCCAGTGTTAGGAGGTCCTACCATTCAATTCTTGTAAGCCTACAATCCATGGCCATCAAATGTCATTGCATTTGATTTAGAGATAGCATGATGTTTTCTTTGAGCTCAATGCGATCTACACACACTCTTCCCAAAAGGAACTTCAGGTGTCACTAGATTTCTACTATGTACATATTGATTTTCCCCTTGTATGACCAACATAAGGAACCCAATCTGCAACCTCAATCGACACTTAGTGTTTTTTAGGTTGCACCGCTCGTTGGAGATCTCTCGTTCCACCTCAATGATTTCTTCTTGGATTGGTTGAGGGGTTAATTATTCGTATCGAGTTGTTGAGCTATTAACCTGAATTTGAGCTCTAGAGTGATGTTACTCTTGATGGTAGGCTACTCCCCACCCAAATTTGACCCTTTTTCTAGGAATGGAAGCCAACCATAGGGATGAGAGGTCTTGGATAAACATGCTTAACCCGATGAAAGTAGTGAGTTCTAGATGCAATCACTTTTCCATGACCAAGCATATGAGCACATGCACAACTTGAGCCATCTGTAGGAAAATACTGAGAACCAAGCCAAGGATTAGTAGTAAAGCTGCAGAACCATAAAATCCTAACACACCTAAGCCCCAAAGGATTGTCAGGCTCTCGGGGGGTGGGAGGAGGCTTGCCTCGAGGACAATGTTGTGCTACCAATTCAAATTAGTGTGAGGAGTGATGTGTCGTGTGCGTGGACAAAGATATGAATTTTGAGAAGACCACGATGTCAAGAAAAAGGCCGCCAACCTTGGTTTGGGAAGAGGAAATGACTTGGCTGGGATAGCTTTTCCTTCTTGGATGCAAGGCTAGCGGGGAAGCCAATTTAGTGAAGAAGACATGAAACTATGACACTGAATAAGGTGCTTGTGACGAGTTGCAACAAGTCGAGTAGGAAGAGAGGTCCACTAGGAGAAGACTGGACTTGAATTGCTAAGGTGACCCGTTGTGGAATTTATTCATACCCATGCCCACAATGAAAATACGTGTGTGGCGTGCATAATACATACAAGATTGCCATTGATTGACTAGATTTTGTTGAGCATGCAAATTCATGAGAGTTGTATTGTCAACCATGTAAAACTTCTGCAAATCTCCTAAAATTTCATTCTGCGCAAAGTGATGAATCCAAAGCAAGCCCATGGTGTGGTGTGTTGTGGCAGTCATGACATTACCTATATGCCTTCAATGTTCTTTAGGAGAAATGCATTGCCACATCCTATAACTTTGTGGGTTGGTGAGACAGTGGCAACATACTCCCCTCTTTGCCACCTTAATCCCATCAAAAAATAATTGCAAAAATATTAACAAATATAAAATAATTTTAACTAATTCTATTGTATATCCATACCATTGATTTTTTTCCTTTAAATTACATGAAATACTTTTATGTATATTAAAATAAAATATACATACATAAAATACTTCTATTAATATTAAAATAGAAAATACATTTTTCAAAGTATCTCAGTGAGAACACTTGAATTTTGTTCTTTAAATTACATGAAAACCTTCTCTCTATATTAAAATGAAACATAAAATTTTCCAAGTGTTTTTATAAGAACAGTTGTAACAAAGTCAACGAATTGTACGTAGTATCTTACTGGATCTTAGATAGTCCACTACACTTCTGTTCTTTCAATTTTAAAACCAAGGCACATATCCTCTAACCTAATTTCTAGCATGATACACCGTATATGGTCTACTATTTGGTGATATATCGATGAAACCCACTCCACTTCCTTACAATATATCCATATCCACTAGACTTATAATATTGCAGCTTTTGGATATTATATAACCATACAGTTGTTGATTCTAGTCACCTCCATTGATGCGAATTTTCTCTGGTGGCGAGCGACTTAATGCTAAATTCAATGCATGGCGACAATATCAACTAAACTAATAAGGAGGCGACAATATGAAGTTGACAACGTGCATTCTGTAGTTTAATAAATGGATGCCTCAAATATCATAATAGAGTGTGTCCATCATTTACGAAGCAAAATGATGAAGTCGAAATTTATTGTATCGCGGGAACATGGAAAAACCAATCATTTACGAAACAAAATGATGAAGTCGAAATTTATTGTATCGCGGGAACATGGAAAAACCAATCATTTACGAAGCAAAATGATTAATTCGTAATTTATTGTATTAACATAACTCATCGTGGGAACATGGAAAAACCAAAATTTCTATTTAGATATGGATGATAGTGATTTGGCCGCAATAATTGGCCCGCCAAGTTATTGCAAGGCTCAACCAATGGTCTGATATGGTTTGACTAGAAGTTCGAGTTTGTGCTTTTTTAAGCTTATAATTATATTTTAAAAATGAAGTTAGAATCGCAGTAACTAAATTATGCGAAGAAAAAATATTATATATATCTATATATATATTGGGGTATAAATTTAGGTTATTTATATAGGCAAGGTAGTGGGGATTGCTAGTTCTGACAATGTTAGTGTTAATACACTACTTGCCTAGTGTCATTGTGAGGCACCCTATGGAGTGTTCATGGTGAGTTGAATTGGAAACAAATATCACCATAAGTATTTATCTTCTTATACTACACAATGAATGATCTTAATAATGTAACGAGTACCATTATCTATTTTTATGTCCATCATGTGTGTTTGGATTTGAATTTGTATATATAGGCTAACATGTATTAGGGAGATTCTATACTAGGTGAACATATGGTTTTGATCAACACAAGAAAATGATATCATTTCACATATTACACAAGTTATTTTTAATTATCATCTATGACTAACCGTTAATTATCAATTATTATTGAATTCGATATTAAATTTATAATTTTCTATTTCCAAATTAGTTTCAACACTTTGACTCAATCAATGCTCTTAATCCCTCTTAATCTAATGGCTAATTTCTTGCTCCCTATAAAATCGTGGTCCAACACTCTTCTCATCTTATGTTTTGGCTTCTTGCCCCTGAAGATGGGTGAAGTGTTCATTCGAAACGTAGGGCTCAACGAGCAATACACACAGTTCTCCAGAAGCTCTCAACATTCTTAATTTAAATTACATTAAGGGACTTGGTCTTTGCCTAAAAAAGAAAACATGTACATATATAGATTTAAACTCTAATGATAGAGATAATAATTCCTCACATTATTAGCAAACAAATTCATTAAAAATTATGAAAAAATAATAACTCTTTATTTTACCAACCAATAAAAAATATTAATAATATTCAATTAATATGGATAATGATTCATGTGTTAATAATGATTAGTGTTGCCTCTTATTAATTATTAAAGATTATTATTTATTTAATTAAGATGGGAAATAAAACTTGACCTAATTCAACTTACCATGTAAATTGTTATCACTAAAATTATAGTAATAGGTAAGGCATTCATCCTTTGGTGAAGAAAATTGTATGCAATGATAAAATGAATTACCATGCAATGAAGTTTTTTCTTCTATATTTTTGCATTTAGTGTATCTTATTTTATTTGAGGAAAAAATTAAAACATGTATACAATTTTATTATGATTTAAGAATTGTATATAGTGTGATTGTATTTATAAGAAATTTATTGAGTAGCAAATTAATCAAAGTTAAATTAAAATTACAAATTCATAAAAATCTAAATTTAATTTAAAGTTTTAAAAATGAAAAATAAAAACAACTTTTCCAAAATCATAAAGTTACATGATTGTGAAAAAATGAAAAAGAAAATTCCACCATATACCTAAATCAAGCTCCTATTAGAATTCATACGAGATGAGTTTCCATATGTGTAAATATAAAATTTAAAGTTAAAATTATAAATACAGTGCACCCATGATCATGCGTTTCTATCACTCATTGCTTCTTCTCTTTTTTATTGCTTAGAGCCCCACATTCACTACCACATCTTTCAGACTATATCTTCCTTAAACCCAATCTTATACACATAGATCACCTTGTTGTTTTAGGAGCTAAGCTGAAGTTAGTATAGAATTTGTTTTTGTATTTTCATTTCTTACAAAACATATATCCATTTGGCCAGTTTAACTTATACTATGTACAATGAGTCGTGGAGTTTAGGGATTCACCATGATTTGTTAGGTGGGGCTTGCAGGTTTTTTTAATTCAAAACAATATTCACCAAGAGAGCGAGGAGAAAGAATATGGGAAGCATGAACAAGAAGAAGATCAGGGACGAGCAATATTTTAGTCTTCTTGATGAATCATGGAGATATAAAGGGGTGTATTTAATGAAGAATTAGAAAAGGATGGCATTTTTACACTGAGGGTCTTTAAGCCTTATTGATAAGTTACAATGAGTACATTGTACCAACATTTAGACTAAATGTGAGTGAATGGTCAACATGTGCATATTGTTAGACAAATTAGAAAATCATGCATAGATTATATTATAATCATTGCACTTACCATATTTAAGTTGGGTAGATATCATGTAATCAAATATTACTACGAGTGCCATATGCTCAATTCCTCCAAAGTGAATCAGAGTGGTTATGTTGTTTAAAGGTTGGACGATTTCTTTTTTTGGATGAAAAAATGAATACTTCACAAGGTCAATTTTCATCCCACACCTCATGAAACATTTTCAATAGTCCTATATCTCCAAACCTGAATCACCTAGCTATATGCCCACTTGAAATAATCATAAATATGTGACTGTGATTTCTCCATGGAGAAATAAACGAGGAAGAAGATAAATGGTTAAGAGGATGAATATATGATGATGGAGGAAAAACAGAGGAAAATTTCTAGTGGATGAAGGAAATGTGAAGGTGAATAGTTGATGCAAGTGGATGTTGCGTGGGATGGATAGGTGGAGTATATTTAATGATGTAACATAGACCAATCAACAAATGACGAATAATGATTTGCAAGGAAAAAATAATCCAAAATATTTTTATTAAATGACACATGCTGGTGTTTGAGAGGCTCTAGATAGAATATGAAACTCATCATCCCTAATTGTTTTTCATAATGGAGGTTTTAAGAACAATCTAGTAGTAATATATAAAGATAATCTTTTGAGAACTATTGTAAATGGAGGAAATGGAGGGTTGTCGCTATGTATTAGGATATTTGTGTGGGAAACTAATATGATTAAATTAGAGACTAGAAACCATTGATTCAGATGAAATCCAAAGTTTAAGGTGAAAAAGAGTGTCATGACCTCAAAAATTTGCAACAACGATGACTCATTGTCTCCCAATGACAAGCTCTCAATATTGGAATTCCATCAACATTTCATATGAAATTCATCCATACGAGGATGAGAAAAAACCTGCTAGTGGAGATGACCATTGAAACACCAAACCTTTTGAGTACTCCCTGTATGATTTCTAATTTTAAATTCAAGACATGAGAAATTGAATGATATATTAGGGCTTGGAGTTGGGATATCTAGTAAAGTTTCAATTGAGCCACATATTAGGCCATACTATTTTGTTCATGAGGCCTTTTCATCGAGGAAAGTCAAAATAAGAAAATGACCAATGTACCAAAATTGCTTCCTCTATTTTAATTTTGCAATTTTTTAACTTTTTAAGTTATCAAAATGGCTAGAGATGATTGATTGTGAATGAAAATTAATGCATCCAACTCATAGTGAAAAGGATTTAAATAATTAAGCAAACTTTCATCATCTACACTTATTCCAAGAAAAATTCCTTACCTTCGAGAAGTGTGTTTTTTGAAACAACCATGCATATTTAGTAGTCCATAAATTAGGTAGTTTGAAAGATGATTTGTGTTCTCATGTCATTTCCAATAGCACCACCCAAAAACTATGCATGTGAGACTTCTCTAGTGCATCTATAATGTAATACCTATCATAACTCATTTGCTGATCGACAATCAAACCAATGATCATTGGTTGTTATCAATGAATGTGGGTTGATTCATCACCGATAGTCAACATAAACCATGCTACTTGAAATGCTATTTTGGTAGGTAGACTTCCACTCCTACTAGACACCTTTAGGTTTTGGGCCCTTATGTTGTTTCCTTACATAAAAAAAAATGAAATTTTAGCCCATTAAAAACAATTTCATATCTTACTCCCATACCAGAAAATTATTTACTCTAATTATAAAAAATGATGAAATAAATTTTAAACATTAAATTTTTAATACCCTTTGTTATGTTCTGTTAACAAATATTTTTGAGAAATTTTAAAATTTCCAACCACACCTATCAACCAACATATGCTAAAACTTATTTTCTACATTACTTAACAATCACTCATTGCAGAGGTGCCTAAAAGAATTTTCGATGTGCATATTTTAGGCTTTAATTAGTGTGTCTTATGAAAGTTGTGAGAGGAAATGGTCACTCTACTCTATTGTCAAAAACATAATTTTGATTAAAAAACAAAAACATAATCAAACAATCAATAACATATTCCAAAATTTGAATCACTTAAAATTAACATGTTTGAAGCAAGATTATGACAAAATCATAAATTGTTTTGTGATAGAAAGATCATTGTATATTTGTGTTGTAAATTGCAACTACAAAATCTAATGTGAGATCTTTAAAAGTTTCAATTACTAATTAAAATTCAATGTTGATTATATCTATATATATATATATATATATATTTTAATTTTTAAATAAATTGATAAACTGATAATTTTACAAACTTAAATGAGCTATACAATTTTATATTCAAACTCTTTCCACACCCAAGTCACCCTTAATCCTAGAGACTTAGATGAGTTATATTATTTATTAATATACAATTTTATATTCATAACTCTTTCCACACCCAAGTTACCCTTAATCCAAATGTATAAAAATGTCCTTTTTGAAAAATACCTTTTCATTAATGATACATATATTTCTATCGTTACACACACTCTTATAAAAATTTTATATTGGAAGAGTCTACAATTCTACGAAATGGAGATTTTGGTTGAAAGAATCAGACGTCTTTCCAGTGATGTGACGTCGTAGCAGTAATTCCGCGGAACCCATCCCCCTATGGCAATCTGACCACCGTCCTCTCCCCTTCGCCTTCCAACCACCACCCCTATAAGGTCCTCACTTCATGAGGTGCGTTCGGGACGACGGGCGCGCCCACCAGACGTTTGGAAAGCGTTCGAGCACCTTGCGACGTTACGGGTGTATCGTCGCATCATAACCACGGAGGCACGGGCATGTAGGGATGGGCGAGCGCGGCGTGCGGTAATACGGGCATTTCGCACATAACCAATGGTGGTCATTGGTAATGCGATGCTAATAGCCTAAACATCGCACCGTAGCCGAGTTGGAGAAGCCGACACACTAAGGCGTTGGGTGGCCAACGTTACATGAACTGAACGCAAAGGAAAACGATGAACGGATGGGTCGGCTCGGGTCCGTCAAGTGACCCACACCTTACATGTACATGTGTATCAATATAGCGTGCAGATGGTTTTGTGAAGTCATCCAAGCACAAGAGTTCGAAGGCATATGAGCATTTGAGCAAAGGAGCATTGGAGAAGAGCTGAGATTCACCAACAGCTCATTGGGGAAAGCTGTAGTCGTGAATAGAATGTAGGGCACAGGTCGAGTCGGGCGGCATGCAGGATTTGCGTGCAGAACAGTACTGCAGGGCGTCCGTAGGTCAGGTCGGGTTGGGTAGGGCGTCCGCAAGAGGTCTAAACTTCAGTTCAGGACGCGTTCTGAAGCGATCGTTAATCGGATTTGAGCGCGACAAAGTGCAGTAGGTGTGTATTGATGGGTTGGAGCTAACCATATCATTTGGAAGAGAGTTGGACACACGGGGTGCTCAGGGTGAAGTTTGAACGCATAGGCAGCAGGTGACCCGAGTGACCCGACAGCACGACACTTGGGCCAAATTGTGCAGAAAATTCCAAAGGCTTAAATTCAATGATGTAAATGACTGTTTTGTGCTAGTTGATGATTTTCAAGCGCTGTAAGCTTGGAAAAAAGGTAACTTGCCTTGCCAAGGAGCAAAAGTGGCTTTTGCTAGATTGGACTATATTATTATTATACATTTTATGAAACATATTATCGGGCAGACTTATTAACAGGGAGTTGCCCCTCCCTTGTATGTATGGGCATACTTGTGGATTAATAATGGTGTTTATGTTTATTTCTGCATTTTGAAAGAATATTTGACTAATAATGAACAAGTGTTGCTAAGGCGTAGTCTTCATACTTGAGTATTACGAAAAAAATAAGTACAGTAGTGCCACACCCATCTATAGCGTGGTTGAAATACACCGAAGGTATATGGGCGTGACGGGTGGTATAGGAGCCTACTAATTCCATACTTTATTGAAGGGGGTTTCAGGGGTTCCTGATCATTGAAGGAAGTAGGAGCAGAGTTGCAGGGTTGTGGGCGGTGTTGAAGCTGAACTTGTATATTGGGTTTCTTTTAAGACCTTGGCTGAAGCAAGGCATTTGTCAGGGCTAAAGCTACAAAAGAAGACATGCCAAATTGGGAAGAATTCCATGAGAAAGCCTTCGAAGCTTTATAATGGATAAAGCATATGAGGGAGAACTTGCGGATTCAGGACAATCTTGGAGTCTTGGAAAAAGAAGTGGTGGAATATTGGAAGAAGGCTAAGAAGATTCATGTAGAGGTTCGTGAGGCAAAGGATGCCCTTATGGCCTTGTGCAAGGAAGGGATTTCTGACTCAAACCAAGATGAATTTGATAGACTTTGGGGAAAGATGGACCGTTTCGATGAATGGATGGATATATGCTATGAGCTAGAGGCACTTCGAGAGGAGATTTCCGAAATTGGAAAGAAGAACCAAAGGGGAAGGCAACATACTTTGGCCAAACCAAAGAATGTTTTCAGTGTAGGTTAAGAGAAGGAAGAACTTGGTAAGCAAGTTGGACCCAAACCAAGCACATTACAAGAATTACAGGTAGATCCACACAAGGATGTTGCAATTGTAGAAGGTTTCAAGGATGAACTTGATGAATAGGTTGGACCAGGGCCAAGCACATTGCAAACATCATTGATGGATGATTCTCATGAGGATCATTACGGGAATTTTGAGGTCTAAAATAGGCCTCCTAAGAAAAATGTACAACAAAAATAAACTTTATAAGAGCCAATAGGATTTAAGATGATGATGTCAACCATGGGGGATGATTCACCATTTTTAAAGTAAAAGGTAACAAAAATTTAAAAATAATAAAATAATAAAACTACTTTTTCAACTCGTATTTTCAACTTATCTCCCAAATTTTTACTCAAATTTCGAGCTGGAGTACTCGTTGGATGCAAAATTTAATTCCTCATCGAATGAGTACCCATGTTTCATACTTTCGATGGACCCTGCTACACGGAAAATGAGAAATACATAAAAAACTTGATTACAATCACGTTTTTCATGTATTTATCATTTTTCGTGTAGCAGGACCCATTGAAATTATCCAACATGGGTACTCCTTGGATGAGGAATTAAATTTTGCATGCAACGAGTACTCCCGCTTGAAATTTGAGTAAAAACTTTGGGAGATAAGTTGAAAATATGAGTTGAAAAAGGAGTTTTTTATTTTTTCCCTCTAAAGTTTGATGATGTAATCAAATCTTATTTTATTATTTCCACTATTATTTTATAATTTCCTTAGGAGGCCTGTTTTAGACCTCAAAATTCCCCTAATGAGAGATGGAGGAGATGAAGGAAGAACTTGTGACACAAGTTGAACCAAGACAAGACACATTGCAAGAATTTGCGGATGAACCACGTGGAGATGTTGCAAATGTGATTATGATCGAGGAAGAACTTGAAGAGAAGGCAATACTAGGATAGAACACATCAAAGACATTGATGGGGATGGAAGACACTCACTTTGAGAGTTTTCATGGAGATATGATTTTTGTTTCATTGAAGCATAAGGAAGATGGACCATATATGGGGATGAGAAAGAAGATGGCTTCTTTGCCAACACCATGGAAGATCTATCCTTGGATGACTACTATGATGAGACCTTGTACATTGGAGGAACAAGGAACATTGCTTGTTGGAGACCTTGATGGGGAAATTTGTGACCATACTCTAGGTGGTTCAAATGCCCAAGACAAGGTTGGAACTTGATGAACTTTATGATGGAAAGGGTAATGCTAAGCCACATGGAATGGAAAGTGCTCGGCATGACCTATAGACTACCTTGGTGGCAGGGCACATTGGTGGAGTAGACTTCTTCATGGCCTACAACCAAGAAGGAACTCTTGGTGCACCTCTAGTGGGGGAGAAGCCTTGAAGGAAGTACTCATATGATGGATGATGGTAGAAGTGACCGAGGGCACTTTACCTCTACATGATGATGATGAGAGTTGAGTTGAGTTCACTTAGATGAACATGTTATCACTCTCAATTTTTCAATTTTTTTTGAGAGGGTCATCATAAGCTTCACCTTGTCTCATTAGGGTCATATCCACAATAATCCACGTTGGGTTTACTTTTATAGTCATAAAATTTAAAAAAGAGCCACTTGTCTAGTTTTTCATAGTTTTGTAGCGAATATAGTGCAAAATAGACAGATTTCACTATGAAACTACCTGACAATTTCGTAGCAAATATGAGGATTTCTCTGTTTTTGACTTTTTGTGCAGTCAACTTCAAGGGAAGTTTCTGGGCAAAAAGAGAAGAATTATAAGAAAATGAGAGAGGTTATTTTCAAGAACATATCAAATAACATTAACCTCTTTCACGTTTCTCAAAGGTGCTACAAATTGGGATATTCAGAGATTTATTTTGGCTCTATTTTCAGAATGCATAATTTTCCTGTTTTATATATGTTTTTAGAATGCATATTGTGGACATATGGAGATGGTTTTCAAAAAACCAAGAGAGGTTTTTCTTTAGGACATTCTGATTTACAAAAAAATCCTCTCGTTTTGAAACAACTATCAAGGACAGAGAGATAGGAGCTCATCTCTGAACCCTATTTTTTCAGAAAAAACAGAGTCATTTTATTGGTAAATTAACTTGCTAAAGGTGAAAATGATGCTTTTTGAAGAGGGTAAGAGGCATTGTGAACCAAGTTTGACTTATCATATTTCCTCATATCAATTTTCAGACATATAGGTGAAATTTTTATGAAAAATGGATAATTTTGAATTTTCTCCATAATCGGGTAGTTTCGTAGTGAGTTCCAGGCTTGAAGGCCAAAAAATGCTACGAAATTTCTGAAGAATGATTTTTATCTTTAAATTCAGTTTTATGGAGAAATAAGGAGGGAAAAAAAATTCTATTTAGCTCATTAGCCCCAAGAAATATCCTCCAACAGTTAGAAAGGTCAAAGGTTATGCAAAAGGTGGATTTTGGAGTTTGCTACGAAATTTCTTTACATGACTATTTTAGCAGTCAAATTCAAGTTTGGTTTCTGACCAACTAAAAACGGATTTTGGAAATATGAAAGAGGTTTGTCTTCAGAATAGGTTCATCTACAAAAACCTCTCTCAGTGTCTGCAAATACATCCAAGTTTGGAAATTATACACTCATATTTAAAGCCTAATTTTCAGAATTTTCACTAACCAGATTTGTGAAAAAATTGTAAAATTCGACTTGGAGGAGGTCCAGCTCAGCATCCACGTGGCATAATGACACATCAACACTCCAGTACACTCAGAAAACATGTTGGTTGAAGTTGATAAGGGTTATTAAATGGATTTTTTGAACTAACTCTGCAAAATAGAAATATCCCTAGGAAGTCTCCAAGTGATGGAATCATGTTTGAAATAGGTCTATGAGGTGGGAATTCGAAGCTAGAAAGGTGGAAAATAATGTGTATGAGTCCTCACTCTATAAATGAGATATTTTTAGAGTTAGAATGGGTTAGAGAATGCTTTTGACACAACTACTATTGTAATTTCTGATATCAGTAATAGACAGACAATGAGTTTTCTTTCTTTATCTAAGATTCTTGATATGTTTCAATGGATTTATGTGTCTCTTTTATATCTTGATTCCACTAGAATTGATGCTAAATTACTCAGAATTCATATCATATATGCTCTGAATTCCTTTTAGCATGGAGTCACTGATTATTCTCATGTGTTAGTGTTGTTCTATCATTGAAACAGAAAAAGCCTCAGCTTCCATAAGTAGGAATGCTTATCATTGATTTCCTTTTACTGACTCCTTGAGCCCAATGGTAGTTGAATCTTCCTCATTTTTCACCTGCAATCACATACATTAAAACACTCACAGAGTTAGCCATCTGTTTTAAGACCTAATTGAGTAAATCCTTTGATAAGTTGAGAGATCCCTCTCAGGCTGAAGAGGCTAATCCTCAGTCAAAAGTGGTCTGAAATAGTTACTCCAAGATGACCATTGAAGCAACCCAACATGACATAATTTGGTGATAAAATTTTTGCGCCATTTCCGGGGACCGAAGGTGTAAATTTTCCCTGGGAAGAATGAAAAAGTTTCAGTTCTAAGGCCTGAGAGTAGCAGACACTTAGGCACATATTGGTTGTATTTATGCTCTGGCAACTCCACACATCAAATAATCAATTGGAAGGTGACTTCACTACTTGTGGATTAGTAGCTTGATAAAATTCCAAGATGAGTTCCATTCCAAGAATAAATGCCAGGTATGCTCCTATGAATCTGTCTCACATGGTTTTTCAAATCCTATGCCAAAAGTAGATTGGTTAACTGATCTTCCCATATTTAAAGATGAAAAGAAAGGTAATTCTGCTCTTCATTTGGTTATATTCCATATGCATGTATGCAGACTTAAGGTTCAGTTCCCTGAGGATTGTCTCATGAAGATGTTTGTGGTCACTTTAGAAGGAAAAACATGGTCTTGGTACAAAAGCCTGCCAAATGGTTCCTTATATTCTCTTGCGGATTTCCATGTTGTATTTTATGAGATGTATAACAAATTTCATTCTTCCTTATTGTTGGTCAAAGACTGCGGTAAACATTGTGTGAGTTTTATTGAATATTTGGAGAATTATTATGAAGATGATGAGTTCATGGATGAGGAAATTTTAGAGGCCCTTCATGACAATCCCTTTCATCACCAAGAAGAAAGGGTAGCCTCTCTCTGGATGAAAATAAAACCCAAGAGGATTTTATTTATGACAATCATGTTACATCCTCTGAGTTTGATGAAAAGTTGCAGCAGACTTGTTAGTGTTTTGATCATCAGGAATATGAGAATCATTTTCAACAACAGGACGAAATACTGGAAGATAATTGCTATAATCCTCAAGTAAAGGAATAAATTTATTCTTCATGTCATTCCTTGCATCAGCTTACAATGAATGAAGAAAATTTTTGAAAAGAAAATTTTAGACAATCAGATGAGTATGTGTGTTGAATCATATGAAGAATTACCTCTAGAAATTCCTGTGGTACATGCTGAGGCAGTTCCTTTTGAAAGTGTCCAAGAATACTCCAAGTTTTTCTTTCTCCCAAATGAAAATAATGATCAACATATTTTTTCTTTTTTATTTTAGAATGGTCACAAGAGTTATAAAGAAAAATATGAACTAGGAACACCATCAAAGGATCATATTTACTCACATTGTCTTGTTGATAAACAAAAATTATTCGTGCATACTCTCAAATATCCTTTCGCAGCTCTACTAGAATCTTTTATAGAAATGGATTTCAATATGATTTTTAGTTATGTAGAAAAATTCAGATGGTGCAACAAGTTGTCACCTCTTAGGAATGGTTTTATGATCAGAGAAGTGGAATGTTCGTTCCAATCCAGTACTCAACTTATTGATTGGCTTCATTGGAAATGTGAGATCACTTGATTCAGTTTTTATGCTGATAAAGTAGAATAGGATCATTTTTATATAACTAAGCTTGAAGATCAAGAATTTTGTTAGTTTCAGTTTTAAATTCAGCATGTGGACTTTCAGTTCTTTAGCAACTACTGGTTTTTTTAGTGCCAAGGTTACAGGTCAGAGCAGGTTGCAAGTTTTAATTTGGAATATGGGATCAGCCCAATGGAGGTGGCACTGGAACTACTAGTTCTTTGATGTACCACAGGGGCACACCATCCCCAGTGGATCCACTGTTATTGCTCTCAATTTTTCAAATTTTTTTGATAGGGTCATCATAAGCTTCACCTTGTCTCATTAGGGTCATATCCACAACAATACACCTTGGGTTCACTTGCATAGTCATAAAATTTAAAAAAAGAGCCACTTGTATAATTTTTCACAGTTTTGTAGCGAATACAGTGCAAAATAGGTAGATTTCGCTGCAAAACTACCTGACAATTTCGTAGCGAATCCGAGGATTTCTCTGTTTTTGAAATTTTGAGCAGTCAACTTCAAGGGAAGTTTACGGGAAAAAAAAGAATAATTATAAGAGAATGAGAGAGGTTGTTGTCAATAAAATATCAAATAACATTAACCTCTTTCACTTTTCTCACAGGTGCTACAAATTGGGAGATTCAGAGATTTATTTCGGCTCTACTTTCAGAATGCAGAATTTTCCTATTTTATACATGTTTTTAGAATGAATATTTTGGACATCTGGAGATGGTTTGCAAAAACCCAAGTGAGGATTTTCTTCATAACATTTTTATTTACAAAAAACTCCTCCCATTTTGGAACATCTATCAAGGACAGGGAGATAGGAGCTCATTTCTAAACTCTATTTTTTTAGAAAAAATAGAGTCATTTTATTGGTAAATTAACTTGCTAAAGGTGAAAATGATGATTTTTGAAGAGGGTAAGAGGAATTTTGAACCAAGTTTTCCTTATCATCTTTCATCATATCAATTTTCAAACCTATAGGTGAAATTTTGATGAAAAATGGATAATTTTGAATTTTCTCCATAATAAAGTAGTTTCGTAGCAAGTTCTAGGCTTGAAGGCCAAAAAACGCTACGAAATTTTTGAATAATGTTTTTTGTCTTTAAATTAAGTTTTATGGAGAACTAAGGAGGGAAATTTTTTTTATTTAGCTCATTAGCCCCAAGGAAGATACTCCAATAGTCAGAAAGGTCAAAGGTTATGCAAAAGGTGGATTTTGGAGTTTGCTACGAAATGAGCGCTACAAAAGTTTTGTACATGACTATTTTAGCAGTCAAATTCAAGTTTGATTTATGACCAACTGAAAAAGGATTTTGGAAATCTGAAAGACTTTTGTCTTTAGCACAGGTCCATATACAAACACCTCTCTTAGTTTCTGCAAAGCCATCCGGGTTTGGAAATTATACACTCATCTTTGAAGCATATTTTTTAGAATTTTCACTAACCATATTTGTGAAAAAATTGTAAAATTCGACTTGGAGGAGGTCCAACTCAACATCCACGTGGCATAATGACACATTAGCACTACAGTACACTCAAAAAATTAGTAGGTTGAAGTTGATAAGGGTTATTAAATGGATTTGTTGAACTATTAATGAAAGAAGAGTCCTTTTTGTATTCAAAATCTGCAAAACAGAAATATCCCTAGGAAGTCTCCAAGTGATGGAATCATGTTTGAAATACGTCTCTGAGGTGGGAATTTGAAGCTATAAAGGTGGAAAATCATTTGTATGAGTCCTCACTCTATAAACGAGATATTTTTAGAGTTAGAATGGTTTGGAGAATGCTTTTGACACAACTACTATTGTAATTTCTGATATCAGTAATAGACAGACAATGCGTTTTCTTGCTTTACCTAAGATTCTTGATGTGTTTCAATGGGTTTATGTGTCTCTTTTATATCTTGATTCTAGTAGTATTGATGCTAAATTACTCAGAATTCATATCATATATGCTATGACTTCCTTTTAGCATTGAGTCCTTGATTATTCTCATGTCTTAGTGTTGTTCTATCATTGAAACAGAAAAAAGCCTCAGCTTCCATAAGTAGGAATGCTTATCATTGATTTCCTTTTACTGACTCCATGAGCCCAATGGTAGTTTCATCTTCCTCATTTTTCACCTGCAATCACATACACTAAAACACTCACAGAGTTAGCCATCTGTTTTAATACCTAATTGAGTAAATCATTTGATAAGTTGAGAGAGCCCTCTCATGCTGAAGAGGCTAATCCTCAGTCAAAAGTGGTCTGAAATAGTTACTCCAAGTTGACCATTGAAGTAGCCCAACATGACAAAATTTGGTGATAACATAATGCATGGGAAACCAAAGTCATGGACCTGGACTACTTGGAGATCTTTTATAGATGGACTGATGGGATGTTGTTCACCATGAGCAACTAGGACATTGGTTGGATGAGCAGCCTATGAGACATTCATATAAATTACAGAGTGAGAACTTGTGATGGCACTCATGGCCAATACAAGTAGGCTTCCCAAAGTTTTGGATATGATGAGGCATGGGAGTTCATGATGGAGTTGCATTCATCGGAGGCTTCATATTAGGGTGATCTTGAATTATCTGATTCATTGAGGAGCTGAGGTTAGGATTGGTATTGACTTTGATGCATTATGGAATGCATACCTTTGAGCACATTTATGGGCTGTGTTTGGGAGGAGTCACTTGATGGGGATGATCGAGCCAAGAGACTTTGGAGTTTGATGTAGATGCATTGATGGAAATGCCTTGGTGGTATACACTTGAGCATGGGTTGAGTCTACTTGACTTAGCCACACTTTTTACTTAATGAATGCATATTGCAAATTGGATGAACCATACTTCATGGACCTGGATATGGCATTTTGATTGATTTGATGAAAGGGAGACCTCTTACTTTGATGATGCTTGGAGGATGTGACTACTTAGCATACATGTAGCACATGGATTAGCATCATGGAAATCATGTTGTGGATGAGATGGAGACACTTCATGGACCCAACCATGGTTCACTTGGATGAGATTGATACTTGATTGAGTTGATGATGTGACAGGATGCTAGAGAAACTTACCAACGGTGGCATGAGGAGGAGTATTCTCATTTTTTTGGGAGTTATGGTTGGATTAGCTACCCGACTAGTTCGAGCTATGGGGGCATGCAGTACACTGAGCTATGTATGATATATGTATCAAGGTAAGGTCGAGATATGTTGTGTTGGGATGGAGTACTATGGCAGAGTTTCACACGATATTGACGATATATGATGGGTTGACACAATATATGTTGTAGCAACATGTGACTTTGATGAGGAGATTGACTTATCATGATGGTATAATATGTGGTGACTGTGGTAGATGTGTTGATGATCATGGATTGAGGAGATATTTCATGGATATGTTAGACATGAACCATGATGGTTTATCCAACAATGTTGCGATGATATTGTGTGATGATACTTTCCGACGAAAGTTGTGATGATATATTGTGACGATATGATGTGACGATGATGGTAGCACTATTAGGGACGATAATATTAATTGAAGTGAGGGAGAATGTGAGGTCCTCGCTTCATTAGGCGCGTTCGAGATGATGAGCACGCCCACACCAGAAGTTTGGAAAGAATTCGGGCACCTTGCGACGTTACAGGCATATCATCACATCGTAACCCCGGAGGCGCAGACGTGTAGCGATGGGTGAGAACGGGTGTGCGGAAGTACGGGTGCGTTGCATATAACCGATGATGGTCGTTGGAAATGTGACGTTAATAGCCTACATGTCGCACCATAGCCAAGTTGGAGAAGCCGGCGCACTAAGGCGTTGGGCGGTCGACGTCACATGGGCTAAACGCAAAGGAAAATAATGAACAGGTGGGTCGGCTTGGGTTTTCCGAGTGACCCACGCCTTACATGAACATGTGTATAAATATAGCGTGTAGATGGTTTGGTTAAGTCATCCAAGCACAAGAGTTCGAAGGCATACGAGCATTTGATCGAAGGATCATTAGAGAAGAGCCAAGCTTCACCAAAAGCTCGTTGGTGAAAGCTGTAGTCATGAACAGAACATAGGGCGTGGGTCAAGTTGGGCGGCATGTAGGATTTTCGTGTGGAACAGTACCACAGGACATCTGCAGGTCAGGTCGGGTCAGGCAGGGCATCCGCAGGAGGTCTGAACTTCAGTTCAGGATGCGTTCTGAAGCGACCGCTGATCGGATTTGAGTGTGACAAAGTGAAGTAGGTGCATATTGATGGGTTGGAGCTAACCATACCATTGGTAAGCAATTTGGACACACAGGGTGCTTGGGGCGAAGTCTGAACTCATAGGCAGCAGGTGACCCGAGTGACCCGACAACACAACACTTGGGCCAAATTGTGCAGAAAATTCCAAAGGCTAAATTCAATGATGTAAATGACTGTTTTGGTCTATTTGATGATTTTCAAGCACTGTAAGCTTGGAAAAAAGGTAACTTTCCTTTCCAAGGAGAAAAAGTGGCTTTTGCTAGATTGAACTGTATTATTATTATACATTTTATGAAACATATTATCGGGTAGACTTATTAATAGGGAGTTTCCCCTCCCTTGTATCTATGGGTGTACTTGTGGATTGATAATGGTGTTTATGTTTATTTCCGCATATTGAAAGAAAATTTGATTAATAATGAACAAGTGTTGCTAAAGGCGTAGTCTACATACTTTAATATTACGAAAAATAAAAAGTACGGTAGTGCCGCACCCGTCTATAGCGTGATTGAAATACACCGAAGGTATAGGGGCATGACAACCCCAAAACATCTGCCACTTGCGTTAAATCCTCTCCCTTTTCATTTTAAATTTTATTTTTTAAAACTCCCACGTGATCCAACCACCCTCCGCTCCCTCCCTCGCCTTCCGACCACCACCCCAACCCATCCACCACCCGCGTTAACTCCTCTCCCTTCCCATTTTAAATTTTGATTTTGAAAACTTCCACATGCTCAACTCATAGAGAGAAAGAAGTGGCTAGGCACTGGTCCATCGATGACCCTTCTAGGTATTCCTCCAGCGCAACAACAACACCTGCTCAATGCCACCCTGTTGGCTGATCCTGGTTTCGTCCTTGGATTTATAAATGTTGGCATCTAAATGTCGGTTGATCGAATTCTTCGCCACATCAACATTACGGTTCATTGCAGGAAAGAGTTGTCAGCTCTCCAAGATGTTGTAAGAGAGATTGAGCCTATCATCACCCACATCCAGTAATAATGCCTGCAAATAAACACAAATAGAGGTATTTCCACTTCTCATAGTGACAATAATGTTTCAGATGTTAATGTTTGGCTAAAAAGAATGGATATGCTTCTCTTACAAGCATCTCAAATGACGCAACAATGCACAATATCCAGCTTTAACATTTTTTCTCGTTATTGCAGTGCACTTAATTTTCTTGAATTATCTAGAAAGTAATAAAATTTTGAGGTAAAAAAATGAAATAAATAGTATGATGATTTTATAATGAGAGATTCCATATAAATACTCTACACATATTTTTCATTTAAAATCATATCTCTTAATTAAAATATGATTTGTATAATATTTTGTTATTTATTTTAAATTTATATATTCATTATTAGTTAATTGAAAATTTTATATAATAAAGAAATATAAAATAAAAATGTATATCACAATAATTTATATAAAAGAAAAAATAAAAAAATTATCTAAAAGAAAAATTATCATGATAATAGATTAACATTTTCTTTTATCCCATATTTGTAATATTTAATATTTTTACTTGTGAAAATAAAATAAAAATAAAAACAAAATAAAGAAAAGAAAAATATATATTTGTTGTTAATGAATAAGTCAAAATGTTAAACATTATAAAACCTCTACCATAGTGGGGTTAGAAAACACTTCTACACCCAATTAAAAAAAAATCTTATATATACAAACAAACCATTCATGATAATGAATTCACAATCCTTTTTTAATTAATTTTGAACCATGTTTAACCAATGTTTTTAACACAACCAATATTTGATACAATATGTTTTATAGCTTTAATTTTTTATTTGTTTAAATAAAGTATTAATTTTCATTATTCATTTCAATTGATGCAAAATTATATATTATAGAATTTTATTCTAGTAAAAGGAATTTTTAAATAAATAAAAGTAAGTTATTGCTAGGTTTTCACTTTCACCAGTGGAAAGTTAATAAAACTCAATAAAGTAATATTTAGATCAAATAAATTAATATAAACATTAAAACCAAAATTTAACAATAATATATTCAATTTACAATTAATATATTTAAATAACTAAATATACTAAAGTAAAATTATATTCTCTATCTTATAAGTATTATAGACTTAATTATCATAGTGAAGTCATTCAATTATTCATTTATGTACATTAAATTTACAAAAGTGTTGAAATTGAGCAAGAAAATGCACACATACTATTGTGGGATCTCAGGTCACATACGAGTGAGGGATTCTAGTGATACATTAGTGAGAAGGTCTGCAACCAATTTTTAAACAAATTGGAAAACTAATTGTAATCTTATCTCATAACAACTTGTAATAGTTAATTAAATGTGATAGACCAAGTTAGCTCAAAAATTTCGAGTTGAGGGTCAAAGGATAGGTATGTAGAGTGATTCTATTATTAACAGGGTCCAATTGCAGTTGTAGCACTAGTGTGGTGCGAGTGGGATCAATTAAATCACATTAATTGAGTTAAAATAAGTTTAGCTAGTTCTAACTGTTTGATGAGCTAGTGGAAGCTCAAGTGAATTAAAATAGATTTAATTCACAAGTAGTGATCTACCAAGTAACTGATGATTCACTATTAATAGCTGCATGCATGTCAATTATGATGGATACCCAGTTGAGACAAAGGTTCAAGGCAAGTAAACTATTAATTGTATTTTTTAGCGAACTTCCCAGGTGTAGTTATAAAACCACATGAAGCCCAAGATGGATTGCGCAATCAAGGAAGGCTGAATTTCCTATTTAATAGGGTTTTATTTCTCTAGGGATTGTGTGAGAAAGGCATACTGAGGGTAGGATGATAATTGGCTATGTGTTTCTCAAATTTTTCCTACATTAGTGTGAAGCAATTGGTAGAGTGTATGAGGTTGTGGTGAGCACACATGCATTGTATTGTTTCATGATTCCTTGGTTGATTATACAATAAAGATGGAGGGATTTTGAGCAGTTTCTTTCCCCAGGAAAATTTTGTGTTGTGCGATTGATTTACTTCTTTCTCTTACTTTCATGTGATTGAAAGATCGTGATTTATATTCTACAAATATTGGAGAAGGATTCAATATCTTGTTTTAGTACATTGCATGATCTGATTGAATCCATTGGTGTAATTTCTACATGGAATCGAATTTGTTTTAGTGATTTTCTACATGGTATCAGAGCACCAAGAATCACAATAGTGGAGAAGAAATTGAGTTTGTGTTGAACAATATACAAATTTGCAGATACTTTCTTTGGAGGTAGAAGAAGATTAAGATGTCTTTCAATGGCCTGAGACTCGAATATGCACTCGAGGGAAGTTCGAATTATATTGCATGGAAGGACAAGATGGAGGCAGTGTTGGAGGAAAATGGGTTGAAGGAATTCATAGATAATGATATTCTAGAGCCCGCAACAGCAGATGCCCAACTTCTTAATGCATGGCAGAAGAAGTTAGCAAAGGCGAAGAGGATATTATTAGAGGGAGTTCAAGATCATATTGTCTGGAGTCTCCATGGCAAGGAAACTCCATATTCTATGTGGAAGGCCTTGACAGATCTGTTTTAAAGCAGTAATGACCACACAAAATTGGCACTCAAGGACAAGCTTAGGAAAATCAAAATGGAGAAAGGCGAAACAATCCATAAATACTTGACCAGGTTCACTCAATGTCGATATGAGATTGGATGTGTTGGGATTATTGTATCTGATGATGACTTGGTGAGCCTAACATTTCTAGGCCTTCCCAAGAGCTGGCATAGTTACCAGGACTCTGTGAATGGGAGGGAGAAGTTACCAGGTTGGGAGTGACTATGGTCAGCTTTGGTACAAGAAGAGTTTCGGCAGAATACCAGGATGGATCCTCATCCAAGACTGATGATGAGGAAAATTGTGCCTTAGCTGGTAAGGCAAAGAAGGGGAAGGGGAAGAAGTCTCATTCAGAATCTGAGATCGGAGAAGAAGGCAAGAAGTGTGACATGTCAAAGATGAAATGTTTTCACTGTAATGATCATGGAAAATATGCCACAAATTGTCCATAAAAGAAGAAGAACAACAAGAAGGCTCAAGGAGCTGTAGCGGGTGGAGCTTTGGCTTCATAGTTTGAGTTGGAATTCTCTCTCATTGCATGCATGGTGTCAATTGTGATGGGATCTATGTGGTACTTGGATAGTGGAGCATCTTTCACATGACTAGAAGCAAAGAAATCTTTAGTAGCTTGGAGGAGAAGGATCTTCAGATGCACATCGAGATGGGTGATGATGGTAGGTATAGCGCTACCGAGATTGGTATAGTTATTTTCCAGAGACATTTAGGTAAACCTTTCATATTAAAAGATGTAATGCATGTACCAGGCTTGAAAAATAATTTAGTTGTAGTTGCTATGTTGGAGGATCTTGGATATGATGTGGTTTTCAGTGAAGAAAAGGCGTTCCTTCATAAAAAATCCACAGGACATGTAAATAAGATTGGGGTTCATGTGAAGAACCTCTAAAAACTTGATGTATATGGTTGCACAACATCGAGGAGTAAATCATGGAAGGTTGTGAGCCAGGATATAGGTGAGTTATGGCATAGGAGATTGGGCCATCTACACCATAGTGCTTTGAGGATCATGCAACATATTTCTACAGGTATTCTAAAGGGTACCCTTGCGTAGATAGACACATGCAAGAGATGTACCATGGGGAAGATTAGTAAAGCCACTTTTCATGAGAAGGAGAACTGAGCAACGAAAATCCTTGATAGAGTTCAATCAGATGTGTGTGGACCATTCTCTACACCTTCCACAAAAAAACATGGGTATTATGTGATTTTTGTTGATGATTTTTATAGAAAGAGTTGGATCTTCTTTCTGCAGAAGAAAGATTAGACATTCTCCAAGTTTTGTGAGTTCAAAGCACTAGTAGAGAAAGATGCAGGGAAGAAGGTGAAGGCTCTAAGGAGCAAAAATGGTGGTGAGTATATCTCTAATGAATTCAAGAACATTTGTGCCAAAGAAGGAATTCAAAGAGAATTGATTGCACATCATAACCCACAACAGAATGGGGTTGCAGAAAGAAAGAACAAAACAATTGTGGGAGTAGCACAAGCTATGTCACATGATCAGGGCCTACCGTTGCATCTGTGGGTAGAGGCATGCAACACAACAATATTTGTGTAGAACCATAGTCCTCATCAGATACTTGGCATGAGTACACCAGAGGAGGTTTTTCAGGTAAGAAACCAGATGTTTCATATTTTAAAATTTTTGGCTCATCTATCTATTGCCATGTGACCAAAGATTCCAGGAAGAAGCTAGAACCAACAACAAAGGTTGGGATATTTGTGGGGTATACTGATAATCCCCACAACTATCAAGTGTATTTGTCAGCTAATAGGATGATAGTTGTCAGGAGAGATGTTAAATTTGATGAGGAGAAATGCATGCGATTGTCCCTTGAGAGGGAGCTTGACTTGCATGCAGATGAGGAACTCTTAGTTTCAAAGGATGAACTTGAGGATGTGGAGCAACCACAACCAGAGGATCATGGAGTGGCATAAACCACTCATGCAGATCCATCCACTAGAAATGGTAGGATGCACATTGGAGAGGCTGACAGATTGATTCTAGATGCGACAGAGCATGTAGGTGCACCTACATCACAACGTAGGCAGAGAAGGTCCCTAGACAAGTATACTGGATACATGGCTCTTATGAGTGAGTTTATTGTGACAGAACCATCCTATTTTGAGGAAGCAATGCAACAACCAACATGGGTTGATGCCATGGTCGAGGAGTATTACTCCATTATCAAAAACAGTGCATGGGAAGTGGTCCCAAGACGAGTGGGGAAGTCAGTGGTTGGATCCAGGTGTATCTACAAGGTGAAGAAGGTAGCATATGGGAGTGTGGAGAAATAAAAGGCTATATTTGTAGCCAGAGGATTCTCACAGGTGGAGGGGATTGACTATGAGGAGGATTTCACACCGGTTGCAAGGTACTTATCGATTAGATCCATCCTTGCACTCTCAGTGCAGATGGGGTGCCAGATACATCAGATGGATGTAAAGACAACCTTTCTCATTGGATTTATTAAGGAAGAAGTGTACATTGAGCAGCCAAAAGTTTTTGAGACATTTGACAAGGAGTCACTTGTGTGCAGACTCAAGAGAGCACTGTATGGGTTCAAGCAAGCACCTTGTGCTTGGTACACCAGGATCGACACCTATTTCACTGGGTTGGGCTTCACAAAGAGTGAAGCGGATGTGAACCTATATCATATTATGGTTGATGGTAAGATTTTTATTATTGTACTTTATGTTGATGATATTATACTGATAGGTGATGAGCAGGTCATGACTTCTTGCAAAGAGGATCTTGCAAGAGAGTTTGAGATGAAGGAAATGGGGCTCTTGCACTATTTCCTTGACTTGGAAATATGAAAAATATATGGGGATCTATTTGTATCTTAGGGAAAGTATTCCAAGGAGATTCTGAGGAAGTTCCACATGGAGGGAAAAAAAACCCATGGAGACTCCTCTTGCATGGAACTGGAGGAAGGATGATGCTACATCAAGTGAGGTAGTGGATGCTACTATTTACAGGTAGCTTGTGGGTTCACTTATGTATTTGGTGAACACACGACCATACATATGCTACGCAGTTAACTAACTTAGTCAAGCTATGGTTAAGCCTACCAAGCTCTTTTGGAAGTTGGGGAAGAATGAGTTGAGATATCTCAGGGGCACTACAGAGTATTGATTATGGTACAAACAGATAGAGGGAGTGAAGCTTCAAGGCTTCACCGATGTATATTGTGCAGGTAGTCCATCAGATAGGAAGAGCACATCAGGGGGCATCTTCAACATAGGATCAACAACAATTTTTTGGTACAACAAGAAGCAGAGATCAGTTGCACTCAGTTCAGCTGAGGCAAAGTACATGGCAGCTAGTCAGGATGCATATTGTGAGGCCATCTGGATGAAGAATATACTTGTTGGTTTGTTCGATCATGAGATGGATTTGGCAATGATACATTGTGATAACGAGAGTTGCATAAAACTCTCGGTTAATTCGTTATTCCATGACACGTCCAAGCATATTGACATCCGACACTACCATCTCAGAGATTGTGTTCATAGGCACATTATGTTGTTGCAGTACATTCCCACGGAGGATCAGGATGCAAATATCTTGATGAAGGCGCTTGCGAAGAGAAAATTCAAATACCACAGAGGCAGGATATGGATAGCAAATAATCCCTTTCTTGTTGAGAGGGAGTTTTGAAATTAAACAATAAAATGCACACACACTAGTGTGGGATCTGAGGTCACACATGAGTGAGGGATTATAGTGACACATTAGTGAGAAGGTGTGAAACCAATTTTTAAATAAATTGGAAAATTAATTGTAATCTTATCTCATAACAACTTGTAATAGTTAACTAAGTGTTATAGGCTTAGTTAGCTCAATAATTTAGAGTTGAGGGTCAAAATATAGGCATGTAGAGTGATTCTATTATTAACATGGTCCAGTTGGAGTTGTAGCACTAGCATGGTGTGAGTGGGATCAATTAACTCACATTAATTGAGTTAAAATCAATTTAACTAGTTCTAACTGTTTGATGAGCTAGTGGAAGATCAAGTGAATTAAAATAGATTTGATTCACAAGTAGTGATCTACCAAGTAATTGATTATTCACTATTAATAGATGCATGCATGTCAATTATGATGGACACCTAGTTGAGACAAAAGTTCAAAGTAAGTAAACTATCAGTTGTATTTTTAGCAAACTGCCCAGGTGCAGTTATATACCATAGGAAGCCCAAGATGGATTGCGCAATCAAGGAAGGCTGAATTTCATATTCAGTAGGGGTTTATTTCTCTAGGGATTGCGTGAGCAAGGCAGGCTGAGGGTACGCTGATAATTGGCTATGTGTTTGTCCAATTTTGCCTAGATTAGTGTGAAGCAATTGGTTGAGTGTATGAGGTTGTGGTGAGCACACATGCATTGTATTGTTTCATGATTCCTTGGTTGATTATACAATGAAGATGGAGGGGTTTTGAGAAGTTTCTTTCCCCAAGAAAATATTGTGTTGTGCGATTGATTTACTTCTTTCTCTTACTTGCATGTGATTGAGCGATCATGATGTATATTCCACAAATATTGTAGAAGGATTCAATATATTGTTTTAGTACATTGCATGATTAGATTGAATCCATTGGTGTAATTTCTACAAAAAGAGATTGAAATTTAAATTGAAATCTTAAAATAACACATTGACTAATTTAAAAATATAGTTTTTTATCATGTTTACAAACATAGTTATGAAAGCTATAATAATTGCAACAACATTTCATATAAGGAGCCATATAACCCAAAAAAATATGTCTAGGTTTCATAAATATTTTGACATTTCTAAGGGTATACCCTATAACCCAAACCAAAATATCTCAAGGTTCCTAAAACATTTTAACATTTTTAAGGGTACATTTTTATTGATTTAAAGAAATCAAATGCGTTTTACAATTCAACATGATAGATGTTTAATGTCCATGTTTAAAAGTGATATGGAATATTAAATAAATTGATCCAAATTAATATTATAAAAAAATAGTATAAATCTACACTATATAGATTTATGTAGTCTAATAATTATATGGAGGGGTTCCTTGTCCCACAAACAAGGGTTTCATAAGTTAATTTGGTGTCTCATTAGGCCATTGTATATAAGTATTTTAATGTGAGATTTTAATAGCAATATTTTATGCAATGGGAGATTTGCATCTCAATATTTTTTATCCATGATAGCCTTGTTAGATATAATGATCCTAAAGAACTTAGTCACCATTACAGATTATATAAAATATATGTACTTAGTCTTCTAAAATAATATTTTTAAATTACATGATAAATCTAATTTTTTAAGATAAATAATTAAAAGAGTAGATATATTCATCATTTATTGTACATGAAAACTTGTCATATTCACACGATTATGCATTAAAATGTCCATATCAAATTTAGTGTAGGATATTAGAAATATGAACTTATTTATGCTATCTTCTTCTCATGTGAGAGCCATGTTAGGTTTATAAGCTCTTGTATGAATAATGTAAATTTACTTTTCCTTGATTAATTAACATTTTGTATAAGAATACATTATCATCATAGTGGTATCATAACTCTATGATGTGGATGGTGAAGAAGAGATTCAAATGTAGAAGACTTTGAAAAACTCCACAAAATTGGAAGTGAATGTATGTCATGCTTGTTGTCCAATTTGGTAAAAGAAAAATAACTTTTCTCCAAAATTATGTTAATCTATAGATTCAAATAATACTTATGTAAATTATGAAAATTTGAAAATTCCCTCTTATAATAATAATAATAATAATAATAATAATAAGTCCCTAAAGGAAACTCTATTAGCAATGAATATGTTATGAAGTATATTGTAAACTCTGAAGTTTGAAGTTCAAATCCCCATGTCTATAAAAGGGGTGTACATAACACTGAGAGGTGTTATCTCTTTCTTAGACACTTGACACTATTATACATATTTTATCTACAAACAATTCTATTTTTTGACTTTATATTAAGTGAAAAATAAAAAAAGCTAAGAAATACTTCACCCACTCTACTTATTTAAAATATTGGTATAAGGATTTTTCATGTTAAAGTATTATAGGAAGTAAAACTTGCCATTAATGAACAACACAAACTAAGAGGCATCTATGGATTTTTTCTATAGTGAAAATGTGAAGTTGGGTTATAATTTTGGCCCATTTTTGAGAAAAAATATCAATTTTTTTCTGTTCTTCAACTTTCTGCAAGCCAAAACAATTTTTCTGTTTAGAATTTCATTTTCCGATAAAAATAAAACTTGTCAGAAATTTTATTAGCGTGCTATTACTTATTTTTTGGAATTTTTTTATACAAATTTGATATGTCAACTTAACATTTCTTTGAGTGTGTCTTCTTTAACAATTAAAGGATTCATAAAAATTCATGTTCAAACGCGTTGGTGTATTATGTGAAAACTTTGTGTTTTTGAGAAAAAAAATGTTACAACAATCTAGACAGAGTCTACTTCGGTTTCGTTATATTTACGAAATCAAATGATGCATATCATAATTACTAGAATTTTTTGAATTGATCCAATATGAAAAAACTTCATATTTTGAATACGTTTCAGCTCGCACAAAATTTCTCAACATATTAGTTATAAACTAAAAATCTAAAAACTACCCATTACAAACGACAGACCAATGTAATGCACCATAATTTTTTCAATTTTTTTACAGTGTATTTTTTGATTTCACTGAATCATAATGACCTTCAGAAATTGTTTGCACCCATTTAATTCCAAAATTAATTAAAATTAGTAAATATTTATGAAATTCCATAAAAGTTATATTTCTTGAAAGTAGATTGAATTCTGAAAATGCTTGTCTTGGTTCCGATAGTTAATTCATAAAGTTTCATGGAGTTTAATCATTCCAAAGTTGAAGAAATGTGTTCAGAGCTGAGCTGCTGCATAGTTGCAGACGTGTTAGTTCGGCCGAACTTTTAAAAAAGTTCGGTTGAATTGTTTTTTGCCCCGATGGCCCGTTAATTCTAACGACACAAAAGTTCTCCCGAAGTTTTTAGTGAAGTTTGGATGAAATTTTAATCGAATTTACATCTGCCGGAAAATTCGATGAAGCCCCTCCAAAAAAACATTTCACAGCTATATAAATAGTCGAAAACAAAATCATTATTTTTGCATAATTTCGCACATTTCTTCATTTGGGCTGATTTTACAATGGATTTTTTTTGGGCTTAATTTTCAAAGGACATTTTTTGAAGGTATTTTGTTTTAAGAGACATTTTTTTAGAGGTTTTTGGGCTTAATTTTCAAAAGACATTTTTTGGACTTTTGTTGGGCTTAATTTTCAAAGGATTCTTTTTGGGCTTAATATTCAAAGGACATTTTTTGGAGGTATTTTTTAAAGTGATATTATTTTAGAGGCTTTTTGGGCTTAATTTTCAAAGGACATTTTTTGGAGGTATTTTGTTTTTAGAGACATTTTTTTAGAGGTTTTTGGGCTTAATTTTCAAAGGACATTTTTTGGAGATATTTTTTAAAGTGACATTTTTTAAGAGGATGGGCTTAATTTTCAATGGACATTTTTTGGAGGTATTTTTTGAAGTGACATTTTTTTAGAGTACGTGTTTTGGGTTGAAGTAAATATTTTATAATGATTTTTTAAATGGAGTTTTTGTCTAACTTTTTAAATGAATTTTTTTTGTAGGACTTGGAAGGAAATATTCTGAGCTTCATTTCATTTTTAGAAGACATTTTTTGGCGGATTTTTTAAAGTAAGTGTTTTGGGTTGAAGTATGTCTTTTGTGCAAAATTTTTAAAATATGTTTTTTTTTTTTTTTTAAATTAAATATTTTGTGATTCTTTTTTTAATTGAGTTTTTGTCTAAATTTTTGAAAGAATTTTTTTGAGCTTCATACTCAATTATCATGGGAAATGCAAGGAATTACAAGAGAAAATATGATCAAACAAGAGACCTTAAGGAACATAGAGAACATGGGAGAGAATATCACAAAAAAAAGAGAGAAGAACGTCAAATATTGAAAGGGAAAATCAACCTCAACTAGAATTTGAAGCAGGTATGTAAATGTAAATATTATAAATTTGATATTTAAAAATTGACTAGTGTATTGTGAAACTCAAGTTTTATTTGATGAACTAATTTGAAAAATATTTTGCAATGTAAACAGAGAGAGATATTCCTCAAAACATTGATGATGAGATACAAAAATTTGAAAGAGAAAGTGAAAGAGATATTGAACCAATGATTGAAGATGGTGAAAATGTTGAAAGAAATTTAGGTGAAGAAATTGAATCACCTGGTATGTATATATATATGTTGAATGTGTATTATTGAAATTATATATATTTATTAATTTAGTTATTTATTGAATATGTAAACTTATTATGTACATTTAATTCTAATATGTACAGATGAAATCAATATCGATGATGAGATGTTAGAAAATGTTGACACTCACACATATGGAGATAAAACAACTGACCATGTTATATGATATCTTGTTAATCACATTATTGATTCATTCTTCAAAAATGAAATTGTGGCAGTTCAGCCCAAATGTTGAAAATTCTCTTAACATCAAGGAAATTAAAAGAAGCTACGACTTTATAGGGTATTCTAAAATCAAGAAAAGATAAAAAAATGAAGGAAAATGTGATACAAAATATAAATAGTGATCTAAATTCAATTAGAAGATCTAGAAAGAAAAGTGATTCAGATGTGTTGTGACTCATTTGCATTTAATTTTTTAAATATTTCTCAAAACACCAAAAAAACATATATGGTAGAAAATGAAAAAATTTTGTATGTCGAAAAAGAATTTTGATTTATATGTTGGTTTATTAACATTATGTGCGGAGATGTGAAGGCGGGTCAAGTCGGGCTTATTCGCAAGCTCAGGAGAGACTAGCACTATAGAATACTGAATAAGCTCAAGAGGGTTACACCGTGGAGAAAAAAAATTGGTAATCAAGATAGTTTATTCGTTAAAGGAACGTATGCAAGCTTGTTGAATGAAATTGTATTCATTATTGAAGAAATCATATAGATTTCCCAAAGGCAGAGAATTGGCGTATTTTCCCTTAAAAACTTAAGAGTTTTGGAAGAAGCGTAAAGGGGAAATTCAGGATCAAAGCGCATTATCGAAGAAATCATACATATTTCCTGAAGGCAGAGAACTGGCGTATTTTCCCTTAAAAACTTAATATTTTTGGAAGAAGCATAAAGGGAAAAATCGACGGTCAGGATTAAGTGCAGAATTGAAGTGGAGAGATGGACGACGGAGATCATAGCACAAAAATGCAAGTAATATTGATCGGAGGTTGTGAAGAGAAGCCACGTGTCGTCCATAGGTCTCATTGCACATCGCACTTCGTGACTTTCAACACTTACCTCCAGTTTCTTATAACAAATCTCTTGATTTGCGATTTGCGATTGGCCCTACCTCCGCTTTCCACGCCATCCGTCTCGCACATCGCACATCGCACTTTACGAATTTTAACACTTACCTCCCGTTTCTTATAACAAATCTACTGATTTGTGATTTTCCCCACCTCCGCTTGCCACGTCATCCCTCTCGTACATCGCACATTGCACTTGGAAAATTTTAACACTTACCTCTCGTTTCTTATAACAAATATTTCAATTTGCGATTGTCCCCACCTCCACTTTCCACGTCATCCCTCTCGCACATCGCACATCGCACTTGGTGAATTTTAACACTTACCTCTGATTTCTTTTAAAAAATCTGCTGATTTGCGATTTGCGATCGGCCCTGTTGTACATATTTACCTCTGCCTATGAATTTTGGTTTGCTGCCCCATCCGAATCCATTTCAAATCTTCACTAAGGCCTAAATGTCCTCATGCTCTCATCCGACATTATCCTTTTCGCCCGAAAATGCATTACGCAAAGGTTTAAAATCCGCCATTCAAAGTTATATTGAGCCATAGCCCTAGGGCCTTAGCCCCTTTGTTGTTGTCAACACATGACCCGAGCCCGAAAACCACAAGCAAAAGCGAGAGAGCTTATTGTTTTATGTTATCGGGGGCAATAGCAATCGTCCGATCAAATTAAATCAACGGAGCGGAGATCTTTTTATAGGGTGCCCCCCCGCGTTCGTACCTCACTGCAGAAACCGGCGGTATTGTCCCGCACCGCTTCCACTGAGCCGGCGGTATTTACCATTGGGGCAGCGATTCCATTTAGAATATGCCGCGTGTCCCTAGTACGGGCATGAAACCACTTTTCCCCCGCGCGTTAAAGTCTGCACAAGGGTCGGGCAGCGGAACTCACCCGAGTCGTTAGATCTGTTGTCCTCAATCCGACGGTGGATATCCTTCAGAGTCGCTCGCTCGTTAACGTGTGTCCGCCGTGATCTGTGGCCCACCATTGTGTTTCCCTCGTCGCCTCCTAACCATCGATCTGCCTTCCAAGATCCGACGGCCAGAAATCAGTCTCCCCATCTGTTGACTCCGCTGCCACGTTGTCTTTCCACCTGTCCCCCCGTACACCCATGTGTCATGCCCCCGTGTATCCTTGACGTCATCCTGTCGCATATATATATATATATATATATATATATATATATATATATATATATATGTATGTATGTGCTTTCATTTGTACTCTTCGTTCTTTTTCATTCTTCACGTTCAAACTGTTTCATGTGGAGGAGTCGTATTCCGTCTGCTCAACCAAAGCTTCCATTGTCTTTCTTCCGCCACCCTGCGTGTTCCTCTCATCTGTTCGAGTCCTCTGCGTCATCACCGCCTCCATCTCCACGTTCCTTAACTCTGAGTCTGGTTTTTCTAATATATCTGGGGGTTTTGCAGGTTTCAAGATAACAAGGAAGCGCTTTAATTTGTTGCGTCAGTTGCAGAGGTTGAGAGCATGTCAAAGGACGATATTCTGTTGGTGGAATTTAAAGAAGAAGCCGAGGGTAGGTGCGTGAAATGACCATCATTAAAGAAAACAAAGATATGGATCTACAGAACCCTCCAGAAAAAATCAAGGAACACTTCGCCCTGCATTAAAGGTCAAGGATTTAAACCCAAAGTTTAAGGCCAAGAGTACAGTACAATATCACAAAGAAATCTCAAGGTTTTATGGCAGTAGATTTTTCCTCTTTCAGTAAGAGGCAGAGCGATGTATATTTTATTATTTGTGTCATGATTATAAGGAGATTTTCATCTCCCAGCATTTATTTCTGGAGACAGATTGTAAAGGACAGTCATTTATAGTTAGTCATTCATAGAGTGGGCGCGAATGTTTTCCGCCATTTTATTCAAATCGAGTCATTAAATGTGCTCCATCTACCTCCTTCTCTAGAATTCTCTATCTTTTCTATAAAGGCCCGAAAAGAAGACATTGTAAGGGTTCCAGATTTCTATCAGCAAACTGTGCAGTGAAAAGGATTTTGTATACATTTTGTAATATTTCTGTATGAAGGTTCAGAGCCCGTAGGGTCTCAGTGAGGAGGAGTTATAACTGTAATGAGGATTCTGGTCTTTGGTATCTCACAGTATGTAATTTCTCTTATGTGTTAATACAATATCTCTTTCATGCTATTTATCTTCTTGTATCATGTTCTAGAATGTGAGTGGCTTACTAATTTGCAGTAAGGATTCATCCTTGTTGGTGCCCTTTCTGGAATTGGTCAAGCGCTTTAAATAGGCCTAGTCATGATATACTGTTCCATGATTCATCTTTTCCATATTTTCTGCTATATTAGTTGCATGAGAGGGGTGCTTTTAAAACGCCATTATCATATAAGGATTCATAAATTGGTATGCCTTTATGTGGTTCTGTTGTGTATCTGGGTATCAGTCTCATGTTAACTAATATCTTCTTTATGTTTCCTCACTGCACTCACTTCCTGATATTTGATTTCTGTGATATATTATTTGAACTGGCCCTCTTTACAGTAAGTTGTCTCTTAACTGTTTGATACCTCTGTATCGGAGTTTTACATGATGTCCCTACACTATTCTTGTCTTTGTATCAGCTTCTGAGAGAGATTGGTCCCATTCAAAACTAATTCCCTTGTTCAAACAAGAGATAGTGAGTGAGCTCTTGGACTGACAATCCAAACTATATGAAGGACTCCTTGCTATATTAAGATGTCCTAGGCACTGGTCTATGGCAACTCTAGACTGTCTCTAGGGGGTGACAAAATTGTCCACAACATCTTTCTGGCGCCGTTGCCGGGGATCGAATTCAAGAATATCAGTTTCCCTGGGCCTCGACAAATTGTTTTCACTCTCTAATCAGGTGAGCACAGAGAGTTGAAGAGTTGCGTATCTCTCACCTTGGCGACTCCACTGTTCTTTATTTGATAAATTTTATTGGTAGTCCTGGCTTCTCGAAAGCCACATTTGAGGTCAGATACATCTCAGTCGAAAACACCTTACGTGTCTGACCCAGAGAAGATCATTCATAAAAGAGTTTGGAAGGAGAGGAAGTCAGTTCGTGCTGAAAACCCTGAATATTCCATTGAAGATTATCCGCCCTCTTCTTCTCAAGAGATCAGAACAGAAAATCCCGAGTTTTACTCAGAAACTCCACGTAGAGGAAGTGTCTGGATTGAAGAAGATTCTCATCCTACTCCCGAGGCTGAGGAAATTAAAGAAGTCACAGAAGTAGCTGATGTTAACCGTGAATTATTCCCAGCTACGCCTCAGTCCTCCATATCATATATTCCCATTGTTATTCACACTCTGCTTCCTCCTACTCCTCTCCCTTCATTTGTATCTCAGACTGTTGTACAACCCCCACCTCCCCCAATGGCTAATGTTCCTGCTTTTCTATTGAACAAATACGCTCCACTGGCCTTGCCCCAAGTGCTAAATGATATGCCACAGGATTATCTAAAGATTCTGCCAAGATTTAATGGTGAAAATGAAATTGATGCTCAGAAACATCTTGAGACCTTCTGCTCTTTTGCAGAGAACTTAAATGTTGAACACCTCGATGTGGTCTTGAGATTGTTTGTGCAGTATTTGGAAGGGGAAGCCAGAAAATGGTTCAAGACATTGGGGAACTGTTCAATAACCACCTGGGATATCATGGAGAATACTTTTATCAGAAAGTGGGGAGAAAAGAAAGATCATGGTCAGTGTCTTACTGAGTTCAATACTATGAAGAAGAAGCAGAATGAAGGGGTGTCAGAATTTATCAAAAGATTCAACAAGTTATATCTGAGCCTGCCTCCTGAAATGAAGCCCCATGAAGCTGCTGCCAAGATAATTTTTATAGCAGCCTTTGATTTTGATTTTGGATTCTCCTTGAGAGAAATAAAACCTGTCACTTTAGATGATGCACAGTCAGATGCTCTAGAATTGGAAGCAAACTTTGCCTCCACTAGGAAACTGAAGGGAAAAATTGAACAAGATACTAGGAGGAGAGGCAAAGAAGAAGTTTCCACCTCTAATCAGGAAAAAGATTCAGATAAAATGGATGAAATAAGCAAAATGATAAAGAAGATGGTCAAGCTTGAACTGGAAGCTAAAAATGCAGCTCCCAAGAACTATTACAATGCTCCAAACAGAGGATACAATCCTCAGTATAGAAGACCCCCATTACAGATATTGCCGAGAGAAGCAAAGGAACAACAAGACCAGGTACCCCATCCCTTGTACCTGGAAGGACCAGCAGATGACTCCACTGGAGATGCAGCTTATGGATTGGAAGATTCAAATCTGGCTTTTTCAAATATTGATGATATGGATTGCCCATTGCAAGACGAAGATAAAGAAGCAGAGATTGATCATTATTGTAAGCAATTTGCTGATTTCATGCAAGTAAAATTCAATGTAAAATATGATCTCAGATCTTCAAGGAAGAGGACCAGAACTCAAGATCAAGAAGAGGAGCCACCTCAGAAAGAAGCATCTTCTCAAAAGGAATCCACAACAAAGAGAAACATAGAAAAAGGTAAGAATCTTCTAAATACTCCCTTGCAGCCCAATGACCAGATTCCTTCTTCTTCAAAAATAGTCAGTCCTCCTAATGATCAGCCTGTGTCAAAAGAAATTAAGCCTTCAGTTGAAGATAAGGAGTCAAAATAAGTAGTGACAGAAAAACCCCCATCTGCTTTCAATTTGCAAAAAGAACTTGAGAAGATTAAGATACCTGTCCCCCTGACTGAACTATTAAAGCAACCTTTATATCAGTCTCAAGTTACTTCCTTCATACTTCCTCCTGAAATACCAATCGCGCCTGATAGTCTAAACCTACAAGAAGAAAGACCCATGGTAGTCTTTGGCCCACATGTCGAGGAGATAGACCCTTCTACTCCTCCTTTTTACGTGTCTCTAGTTATACATGACCTGCTGTTGCACAATTGTATGTTAGATTCTGGGGCTTCCCATAATCTTATGCCTCTGTCTATCATGGAACAACTAGGACTACAAATTACAAGACCATACAAAGATTTATATTCATTTGATTCTAAAAGAGTTAAATGCCTGGGAATGATTAAAGATTTAGTGGTCAATTTGGCTCAAATCCCAGCAAAGAGTGTGGTCATGGATATTGTGGTTGCTGATATCCCAGCCCGCTTTGGCATGTTGCTGTCAAGGTCCTGGGGTACCAAGATTGGGGGGTCAATCAAATTGGATTTAACATATGCCACTGTCCCAGTCTTTGGAGGTCAGGAAAGGAGGTTGTACAGGGAGACTAGATTTGTTAAAATGGTAACTAAGGCTGACTGCTCAGAGAATTCTCCAGTTTATAACAAAGAGGGAGACTTCTCATGTTTGATGTTAGAAGAAAATCAAAATTGTGCTCATGAGCCCCTTTTTGGTCAAATCCAAGCTGAGCAGCCTAAAGAAGATCAGGAATCAGAAATTTGGACTTTGCATTTTGATGGAGCAAATTCAAGAGAAGGTAATGGAGCTGGGGTGTTACTAATTTCTCCTACAGGAAAATGGGTGCCACTGTCTTTTAAATTAGAGTATGAGGCTACAAACAATGTAGCTGAATATGAAGCACTACTATTGGGGTTACAGACAGCCAGAAACATGGGCATCCAATGTTTAAAAGCCTTGAGAGACTCTGAGATGGTGGTAAGGCAGATAAAAAATGAATGTCAAACTAAGCACCCTCGGCTCAGAGCATATAGAAACGAAGTATGGGACATGATAGAAAATTTCTTCTCAGCATTTAACATACAATTCATGCCCCGGGAGCAAAACAGAATAGCAGATTCTCTCGCTGTAGCTGCCAGTACATTCCGTCCTCCTCAAAATCCACTCTTAAGATATGAAGTGGAGGTACGTTACAGACCATCCATTCCAGATAATATAAAGCATTGGCAGGTATTTGAAGATGATGAACAGATGAAGAGATTCATGGAGACAGTGGGAGAATTTACTAATATAGAGATTGATGATAATGAGGAGGAAGAAATTGAAAATACTGCAGAAAACAAATGGGAAGAAAGAATAGCAGGTAACAGAGTGCTGCAGCTAAAGGGAAATGTTATACCTAGAGGTCTGGTACCCCTAGAAATATTATTCAACAAGGATGATATTCCATTGCAGCCAAACAAAGTGACAGAAGAAGATCAAGTGGGAGATTTGAATCTGGGTACTTATGCTGAGCCCAAAATTGTAAAATTATCTAAAAGAGTCCCAGAAGAATACAAAGAAAAATATTTGAAGTTGTTTCAATCTTATAAAGATGTATTTTCTTGGTCCTATCAGGACCTAAAAACTTTTGATGTAAATATAATGCAACATAAGATTCCATTGAGGGAGGATGCAAAGCCATATAAGCAGAAACTCAGACAGATAAATCCTCTGCTCCTTCCCTCCATTGAAAAAGAAGTCAAGAAGCTATTGAAAGCCAAAACAATTGTGCCATTGAGGTACTCAGAATGGGTAGCAAACCTTGTTCCTGTTCGAAAGAAAAACGGAGAAATAAGGATGTGTGTAGGTTTCAGGAATTTGAATAGAGCATCATTGAAAGATAATTCTCCACTGCCTAAAATGGACCACATCCTGCAGAAAGTGGTGGGAGCATCCAAAATTTTGATGATGGATGGATTTTCTGGTTATAATCAGGTAGCTGTATTCCCAGAAGACCAGAAGAAAACTGCATTTACTACACCATGGGGAACATTTATGTATGCTAGGATGCCATTTGGATTAATTAATGCAGGAGCTACTTTTCAGAGGGCAATGGATATAGCCTTTGTTGGAGAGCAGGACAAGTTTTTGGTGGTATATCTTGATGATATCACAGTGTTTTCAAAGAATGATGATGAGCATATTGAGCATTTAAAAAGAACTTTTGAAAAATGCAGAAGGTATGGCCTTTCTCTCAATCCTCAAAAATATTTATTTGCATTAGATGAAGGAAAACTCTTAGGGCACATTGTAACTAAAGATGGTGTGAAAATAGACCCTAAGAGAGTGGAAGTAATAAATAGTATTCCTTTACCCAGGAATAAGAAGGAAGTACAGGTGTTTTTAGGCAGAATCAATTTTTTGAGAAGGTTTATTCCTAACTATGCTGAGATAGTTAGGCATATAACTGATATGTTGAAAAAGGAGAATGAAGTAAAATGGTCTCAGTAGTCTAGAGATACATTCACAAGGATAAAACAGGCATTTGCTGAAGCTCCTATGCTAGCTGGACCAGATTATAGCAAGCCTTTTATGATCTTTTCATTTGCTTCACCCCATACAATTGCAGGAGTATTATTACAGAAAAATGAAGAGGGATATGAACAGCCTATAGCTTTCTTCAGTCAAGTGCTTTATGATGCTGAATTGAAATATAATATATTGGAGAAGTAGGCATATGCCCTGGTAAAGTCCCTTAAAGCTTTTAGAGTGTATGTTTTGCAATCTCACATTACTGCATATGTTCCCACAGCAGCTGTCAAAGACATTCTTGTTCAGGGGGACAACGAAGGTAGAAGAGGAAGATGGATTGCAAAAATTCAGGAGTATGATTTGGACATAAAGCCTACTAAGTTGATTAAAGGACAGGGACTTGCTAAAATGTTATCTGAATCAAATCATCAAGCCTTGGGCATTAATTTATCCATGATAGCAAATGAAGAATCTGAGAAAGGAGAAAAGCAGCAAGGACTAGAGATGGCCACTCAAAAGATACATATGAAATATCTAACTAGTCCTTGGTATAAAGAAATAGTTGAATATCTTTTAACACTTAGCTGTCCTCCGAGTTGTGATAAGATAAAATACAGAGCTGTAAGAATGAAATCCCAGAAATACATGGTTTCCAATGGACAGCTATATTGGAGAGACCCTTCAGGTATATTACTGTTATGCCTCACAGAAAATGAAGTGGAGAATATAATGATAGAATTTCATGAGGGAATATGTGGAGGACATTACAGCTGGAGGGCTACAGCTCAAAATATCCCGAAGGCTGGGTTTTACTGGCCAAAATTGTATACAGATGCTTTTGCTTGGGTCAGAGCATGTGACAAGTGCCAAAGATTTGCAGAAAGGCAGAAATTAGCAGCTTTGCCCTTGATTCCTATTCATGTCAATGAACCATTTCAGAAATGGGGATTAGATTTTATAGGAGAAATACATCCCCCATCAAGTGGCCAATATAAATGGATACTAACAGCCACAGATTACTTCACGAAATGGGTGGAAGCCATACCTACCAGAAATGCTACAGATGCTGTGATAATGAGGTTTATGGAGTAAAATATCATATCTAGGTTTGGCTGTCCTGCTAGAATTGTAACTGACAATGCACAAGCTTTCAAATCTGCCAGGTTTGTAAATTTCTGCCAACGATATAATATCATATTGACTCACTCTACTGCTTACTATCCACAGGGAAATGGCTTAGCAGAGTCTTCCAATAAAACCCTGGTGAGGGCCCTGAAGAAGACAATAAGTGAAAATCAGAAAAACTGGGACTCTCAATTAAAGTTTGCTCTATGGGAAAATAGAATAACCTGTAAAAGAGAAACACAAAAATCCCCCTATGAGTTGGTTTATGGTCGAGCAGCTGTGTTTCCTATACAATTGGCATTGCCAGTGGCACGTTTTATGCAGGAAAATCAGGAAGAACCGGATGACATGATCAGAAGGATTAATCAACTGGTAGAATTGGAGGAAACACGAAACCAAGTGAACTAGAGATTAATAGAATATCAAGAGAAAATGAAAAATGTATTTGATCAACATGCAAAGGATAGGAAATTTCAAGTTGGAGACTTGGTTCTCAGGTGGGATGTTCGAAGAGCAGAGAAAGGCAAGCATGCTAAGTTTGATCCGCTGTGGTTTGGTCCATTCAAGATAGTGAATCAGGGGAGAAATAATACTTTCATGTTGGAAAACCTATAGGGTGATTTGTTGGACGCCCCTGTGAATGGCCAATTTCTCAAGCCATACTTCCAATTCTGATCTAGGTTGGGGTACCTGATTGTATTATATTGTATATAAGTTGTTTAAGTTTTTATTTTCATGAAGAAAGAGTGCTGGCAAGTACCTGAGGCGGAATCGCAGAGGAAATTGAAGAACAAAACAAAATATTCAGTGGTCTGCTTGTTCTCGACATGCCCGAGGACGAACATGTCGTCCACAGATGGAGCCGATGTTGTACATATTTACCTCTGCCTATGAATTTTGGTTTTCTGCCCCATCCGAATCCATTTCGAATCTTCACTAAGGCCTAAATGTCCTCATGCTCTCATCCGACATTATCCTTTTCGCCCGAAAATGCATTACGCAAAGGTTTAAAATCCGCCATTCAAAGTTATATTGAGCCATAGCCCCAGGGCCTTAGCCCCTTTGCTGTTGTCAACACATGACCCGAGCCCAAAAACCACAAGCCAAAGGGAGAGAGCTTATTGTTTTATGTTATCGGGGGCAATAGCAACCGTCCGATCAAATTAAATCAACGGAGCGGAGATCTTTTTATAGGGTGGCCCCCCGCGTTTGTACCTCACTGTAGAAACCGGCGGTATTGTCCCGCACCGCTTCCACCGAGCCGGAGGTATTTACCATTAGGGCAGCGATTCCATTTAGAATATGCCGCGTGTCCCCAGTACGGGCATGAAACCACTTTTCCCCCACGCGTTAAAGTCTGCACAAGGGTCGGGCAGCGGAACTCACCCGAGTCGTTAGATTTGTTGTCCTCAATCCGACGGTGGATATCCTTCAGAGTCACTCGCTCGTTAACGTGTATCCTCCGTGATATGTGGCCCACCATTGTGTTGCCCTCGTCGCCTCCTAACGTTCGATCCGCCTTCCAAGATCTGACGGCCAGAAATTAGTCTCCCCATCTGTTGACTCCGCTGCCACGTTGTCTTTCCACCTGTCCCCCCGTACACCCATGTGTCATGCCCCCGTGTAGCCTTGACGTCATCCTATCGCATATATGTATATATATATATATATGTATGTGCTTTCATTTGTACTCTTAATTCTTTTTCATTCTTCACGTTCAAACTGTTTCACGTGGAGGAGTCGTATTCCGTCTGCTCAACCAAAGCTTCCATTGTATTTCTTCCGCCACCCTGCGTGTTCCTCTCATCTGTTCGAGTCCTCTGCATCATCACCGCCTCCATCTCCACGTTCCTTACCTCTGAGTCTGGTTTTTCTAATATATCTGGGGGTTTTGCAGGTTTCAAGATAACAAGGAAGCGCTTTAATTTGTTGCCTCAGTTGCAGAGGTTGAGAGCATGTCAAAGGACGATATTCTGTTGGTGGAATTTAAAGAAGAAGCCGAGGGTAGGTGCATGAAATGACCATCATTAAAGAAAACAAAGATATGGATCTACAGAACTCTCCAGAAAAAATCAAGGAACACTTCGCCCTGCATTAAAGGTCAAGGATTTAAACCCAAAGTTAAAGGCCAAGAGTACAGTACAATATCACAAAGAAATCTCAAGGTTTTATGGCAGCAGATTTTTCCTCTTTCAGTAAGAGGCAGAGCGATGTATATTTTATTATTTGTGTCATGATTATAAGGATATTTTCATCTCCCAGCATTTATTTCTGGAGACAGATTGTAAAGGACAGTTATTTATAGTTAGTCATTCATAGAGTGGGCGCGAATGTTTTCCGCCATTTTATTCAAATTGAGTCATTAAATGTGCTCCATCTACCTCCTTCTCTAGAATTCTCTATCTTTTCTATAAAGGCCCGAAAAGAAGACATTGTAAGGGTTCCAGATTTCTATCAGCAAACTGTGCAGTGAAAAGGCTTTTGTATACATTTTGTAATATTTCTGTATGAAGGTTCAGAGCCCGTAGGGTCTCAGTGAGGAGGAGTTATAAATGTAATGAGGATTCTGGTCTTTGGTATCTCACAGTATGTAATCTTCTCTTATGTGTTAATACAATATCTTGTTTCATGCTATTTGTCTTCTTGTATCATGTTCTAGAATGCGAGTGGCTCACTAGTTTGCAGTAAGGATTCATCCTTGTTGATGCCCTTTCTGGAATTAGTCAAGCGCTTTAAATAGGCCTAGTCATGATATACTGTTCCATGTTCACCTCATCCATATTTTCTGCTATATTAGTTGCTTGAGGAGGGTGCTTTTAAAACACCATTGTCATATAAGGATTCATAAATTGGTATGCCCTTATATGGTTCTGTTGTGTATCTGGGTATCAGTCTCATGTTAACTAATATCTTTTTTATGTTTCCTCACTGCACTCACTTCTTGATATTTGATTTCTGTGATATATTATTTGAACTAGCCCTATTTACAGTAAGCTGTCTCTTAACTGTCTGATACCTTTGTATTGCAGTTTTACATGATGTCCCTACACTATTCTTGTCTTTGTATCAGCTTCTGAGAGAGATTGGTCCCATTCAAAACTAATTCCCTTGTTCAAACAAGAGATAGTGAGTGAGATCTTGGACTGACAATCCAAACTATATGAAGGACTCCTTGCTATATTAAGATGTCCTAGGCACTGGTCTATGGCAACTCTAGACTGTCTCTAGGGGGTGAAAAAATTGTCCACAACACCGCCGATGCCGCATAAGTTGCCCAGTGGTATACCAAAATTCGAAGGTAAGCCAGGAGAGGATCCATCAAATCACGTCATGACTTATCACCTTTGGTGTGCATCTAATTCAATCATTGATGATTCAATTCACTTACGTCTTTTCCAAAGAACGCTTATTGGTCTTGCAGCCAAATGGTACATTAAGTTACCACGAGGCTCGTTTCATAATTTCAGTCAGTTAGCAACTGCCTTCTTGACTCATTTTCAGTTGCCAGTCAGATACGACAATGGCACGGAATTATTAACTTCACTGAAACAATCCACGTCTACGTATATTTCTGATCATATTCATGAGTGGCAACGTAGGAGACATTTGGTGAAAGTTTACATTCCGGATCAAATTTTGGCGAAATGGTTTGTTAAATCATTGTTACCCAAGATTACTGAAGATGTTGCTAAGGCTGGTGTTGTTACTGAAGAGCAAGTAATTTCTCAAGCTCAGTACCTTTACCTCGTTTATACGTAGTCATGTACTTTACATGAAAAAATCCCAGACCTTCCAAAACAAGGTCAAATAGCTGCTGCTCCTTCAGGGTCTCATGCCGCTGATGGTATGATTGGTACAGTCAATACTAAAAGTAAGAAGAAATCTTCAAAGAATTCTTCTCCAATTATAACCTTACCTGATTCCCCGAAAGGAGAATCTTCCCCCGAAGTTTCTGCCGATATTCATGTTGTGGAGACATCCACGGCTAAATCTAAATCCGGTAATAAAAAGAAAGGGAAGAGTAAAAACAAAAAGAATTCGAAAGAAAAAACCGATAAAAATGAATCCAATGATTAAAAATGTAAACCACGTTATCCTTGTTACATTTGTGATGAAGATCATTTTACTAAGGAATGCCCACATCGGGCCGAGGTTGCGAAATTCGTCAAAGGTTCACAACCTGCTGTCTTGAAGGATCCTTTTACAACTCAAGATAGTAAAATGGTTGGTTCTACCTCGACCGCTTCAGAAGAGCCAATTTTGATGATGTCTCATGTAAGGATTGCAACACGGTCGAAAGATTATGGTACTAAGAATCCTATTGATGATAAAGAAGCAGAATCTTCTAATGCAAATACATCAAATACACCTCCTCCTGTTTCTGGTCCGCTACAGATCGAGAAACCAAATCCAGACTTAATAATCAAACCGCTTGCTAAAGGTGTTCTTCGTAAATCAGCTTTCAATTCACATGCGAGAGCTGCTCAGAATTACAACATTGTTGAAGACTTAGCTATTTCTCCTTCAGCAATGTCGGCTTTGGAAGTGCTGCAATCATGCCCAGCACAACGTAAATTGCTTTTGTCTGCCATAGGAGCTGTTTATATTCAGGATTCTAATCTTATAATCTTCGATCTAGAAAATAGTACACCTCGTCTACCTCATCAAATGGCTTTCCAGATACCAGTGTACGTCAGAAACAGACCGATCTATTGGACTGTGATTGATGAGGGAGCTTCAACGTGTATTATGTCAATTCAGTGTTGGAAATCGATGGTTTCTCCTACACTGAACCAATCTCCTACGATTCTTAAGGCTTTTGATGGTCGAGGTTTCCACCCTTTTGGTATTCTACAGGATTTACCCATAGGGGTCGAAGGTAAAGTTGTAAATCTGGATGTGGAAGTGGTTGATGCCCCTCTAGATTACAACCTTCTTCTGGGTCGTAGTTGGTCTTATGCTATGACTGCTGTTGTCTCTTCGGTCTTTCGAGTCATAAAATTTCCATATCAAGGAAGGATCGTTACAATAGATTAGTTAACTTATTTTACTTCTTACCCTGCCTCTACAGAAACAATCCAGCATGTTGGTAAAACGACTATCCCTTATAAGGATGTTGGAGTAGGTTTGATTTAAGATTCTGGTTTACTAGGAACTTTTTCCATTCCTCCTCCTAGCGTATCACCTCCTGTTGCAACTATTCATATGATTTCGTCAGACTCTGTTATGTTTGATGATCCTTGGATCGTACCTTCCGAATCCGAGTTAGATTCAATTGATGGCATGATGCCTTTGAGTCCATTTGAACTTGCATATCAGGCCGTACAGTAATTTTTCGACCCCTCTTCAACCAAAGTTGATCCAGTGAATGGGATCCGCAAGGAATCACTCTCAATATCTAGCTCAGCCACAACGACATTTCCTGAACCTGTTCATTCTGATGAGCAGATTCGTGAATTATTGTCTGTTGATGATTTACCATGGGAAGATCTACATCATCGATCTTCGTTTTTACCTGAACTAGATCATTTTGAAGATGATTTCGCTTCAATTTTTACTGCTGAATATGTCAAGGAACCGCAGAATCCATTGAAAAATCATGATTCTGAGTTAAATTTGGAAAATATTTCTCGAACGATTCCAATTGACATTTCAGTAAAACCTGGAATAATTGAAAACATTCATATAGGCGCTTGTTGTACTGAAGAAGAAATTCAAACTTATAAATCCCTATTTCAAGAATTTCGCGATGTGTTTGCCTGGTCCTACGAAGAAATGCCAGGAATTGATCCGTCAATTGTCGTACATGAAATCAAGACTTACCCGGATGCCAAGCCTGTCCGTCAACGTTTACGTCAAATGCATCTTAGAAAAGCTGCTGGTATCAAAGCAAAAGTTGAAAAATTACTTCGTGCAGGTTTTATTTATCCAATTCCCTTAACGGATTGGGTATCTAATATAGTTCCTGTGACTAAAAAACAAGGAACCATACGAGTATGTATCGATTATAGGGATATTAATCGAGCTTATCCTAAAGAAAATTATCCAACTCCCTATATCGATCAAATAATCGATGATTGTGCCGGCAGTGAAATGTTTTCCTTTATGGACGGCTTTTCAGGGTATAATCAAATAAACATACTCCCTGCTGATCAGCCAAAAACAACTTTTATTTGTCCGTGGGGGACATTTGCTTATTGCAAACTACCCTTTGGATTGAAAAATGCTGAAACAACTTTTCAAAGGGCAATGTCTTATGCGTTTCATGACATTAAGCACATTGCGCAACCGTATCTCGATGATTTACCTGCTCATTCATCGCGCAGGGCTGACCATCTCACACATTTACGTGCTATCTTTATGAGATGTCGGCATTATCGAATTCAGCTGAATCCACATAAATGTGTTTTTTGTGTAGAGTCGGGTCGTTTACTGGGATTTGTTGTCTCGAAAGAAGGCATTCGCGTCGATCCGTCAAAGGTCAAAGCTATTGTAAAATTACCTCCTCCTTCGACTTTATGCCAACTCCAAAGTTTGCAGGGGAAAGCAAACTTTTTACGTCGATTTATTCTTAACTACGCTGAGCTTACAAAAGGTTTTACCCGGTTGCTGAAACAGAATATTCCAATCTTTTGGGATGAGATCGCTGACCGATCTTTTGATGCACTTAAACACGCGTTGACCCATGCACCGTTATTGCATCCTCCCAACTACAACCAGGATTACATTTTGTACCTCGCTGCTTCTCATTCCACTATTGGAATGGTTTTAGTTCAGGAAGACAAATCTAACGCTGAACATGTGATTTATTATCTTAGTCGGAATTTGCATCTGACTGAAATTAAGTATACGCATGTGGAGAAATTGGCTTTGGCAGCTGTTCAAGCTGTCCAACGATTTAGACATTACATATTGTTACGCAAAACTACGGTAATTTCTGATTGCAACCCTATGATGTACATTTTGACCAAACAGTTGCTAGGGGGCAAGTATTCCAAATGGATAGTCATGCTGCAGGAACTGGACTTGGAATTTGAAAAATCCAAGGCAAAGAAATCCTTGGTTTTTGCGGAACTAATGTGTGATTTCCCCTCTATTGATACTGAAACTGTGGCAGAGCAACCCATTGCGGATGAATCTCTGTTTCTTATCAGTACTCTTGATCCATGGTATGGAGATATTATTGTCTATCTCCAAACCCAATCTTTTTGGCCTGAGATTTCGCGATCTCAGCGACGGAAAATACGTTTCCAATCCCAACAATATAATATTATTGGTGATACGCTTTACCGTCGGGGAGCGGATTATGTTTTCCAACGCTGTCTTATTCATGAAGAAGCTGCAAAGGTTTTAAATGACTGCCATTCTGGAGCATGTGGCGGTCATATTTCTAGGTATGCCACAGCCCAAAAGATTTTGCGCGCTGGTTATTTCTAGTCGTCGTTATTCAAAGATTGTATTTATGCAGTCCGGAAATACCACAATTGTCAACTGTTCGATCGTAAGATGCGCGCGCCACCCGCTCCTCTTCATCCCATAATTGCTGTTGGTCCTTTCGCAAAATGGGGTATCGATTTTATTACATGTAACCCTCACTCGGCCGGGGGGCATGCCTATATTATCTTAGCAGTAGATTATTTTACTAAGTGGGCCGAGGCGATGCTTACATTTTCGGCTGACGGCAAGACTGCTGCAACTTTCGTGTTTAATCACATAATTGCGAGGTTCGGTGTTCCTCAAGCGATTATTACTGATCATGGAAGCCATTTTCGGAATGTCATGATGACTGAATTAACAGAACAGCTTGGCCTGCGTCACGATAGTTCCACTCCGTATTATCCGCAAGCCAATGGTCTGGTCGAAGCCATAAATAAAGTTTTAGTTACCATGATCAAACGAATTATTGGTATTCACAAAACGAATTGGCATTCCATGTTATTTTCAGCACTTTGGACATATCGAACTTCAGTCAAAACATCAATTGGTTTCACTCCCTTTCAACTCGTTTACGGTTTGGAAGCTGTGTTGCCGATTGAATGCGAAATTCCATCTTTGAAATTAGCCATAGAATTACTCCCAACTACGTCTGAAGAGGAGAAATTTTTTTTATACTTGGCTCAGTTAGATGAAAATCGGAGAAACGCTGCAATAGCAAACGAGGCTCATGTCAAAAGAGTTAAAGCTCAGTATGATAGAAGTGTTACGCCTCGAAATTTTTCAGAAGGAGACCTAGTTTTAGTTTATGATCAAGCCAACGATAAGCTAGGAGCTGGAAAATTCGTGCCCATGTGGCATGGTCCTTTCATTGTTAAGCGAAAGCTAGCAAAAGGGGCCTATGAGCTGATAGATTTTGATGGTATCCCTTTAGATAAACCTAGAAATGGGCTATATCTGAAGCGATATTATGCTTAAACTTGGTATGGAGATCTTTTAATTTTTAGGTTAGATTTCTTTACTGCTGGTGTGTCTTAGATTAGAAAGGTGTGCCTAGTTTAGAAGTGTGTTTTATCACTATTCTTGCTTATCTGAGTTTTACTCCTGATATTGCAGATGTCGACGTCTCTTCAAACCTACATTGGTTTTGCTGATAGTGCTTGTCGTAGTACACGGAACATTTCTTCTGCAGCTTGGGTTATCTATTCACCCTCTGACGAGTTAGTTTCCATGCATGGGGTAAGCCTTGGTCAAACAACGAATAACATTGCCGAATATAGTGAAGTGATTGAGTTATTATTTGAGTCCATATCATTTGGGATTCAGAGTTTGATTGTGAGGTTGGATTCTGAACTTGTTGTATTACAGCTTAACAGAGTTTATGCCATTAGAAATCCAGTGTTGTTACGGTTATTTTTGAGAGTTCGTCTCTTGGAACGTGAATTTGACTACATTAAATATCAACATATTCCAAGACATTTAAATACATTAGCAGACGCAATTGCTTCTGGTATGATAAATCGACATTTGCAGTAATCAAAACAGTAAAACAAATAACATTCATAACATGTATACAGATAGTCGGAAAAAGTGATATATCATAGATAGAAATGTTTTCAAAAAATATACATCGTCTTCTATCATAGGTTGGAAACACCTTATGATCGGAAAAATGATAACACAAAAAGTCAAAAATATGAGTCTGCAACACGATCATCCCATCACTGATGGTGATCACGATAAGAAACCACTGCCCGAGCCACCCTGCATAGAAACCTCCTAAAAGGTCTTGGAACACCAATCACGTATCTCTGCAATCTGAGTGGAATATCATCTATGTTTGTCTCCGGAATATCTAGAGTCAAACGCTCTAGATGATGCTCTAAATCAGTCAGGATTTCCGCTGATTGGCCTGCAGGGGCTGGTGCGGCTGCAACTGGTTGTCTTCTTTCATAGGGTTGGAGATGGGCTGGTTGCCGTGGGCCCACATCTGTATTCAACAAACTTATTGATTATTATTTAACAAGACGATCAAAAACAAAAAATTAGAAATTAGAATTCGTTGAAAATGATTTTACCTGAGTCATCCCACTGTTCCCCTGCTGGGAGAGTCATCTCCCGGTCACCGCAAAAATCTATCCCGACATACGGAAAGTCCTCAATGACAAAAATTTGGCGATCCAGCCAACGGAAATATGATGAAGGAAATCAAACAATCTCAGCGCCCTCAATACCGTGACGGGCCATCAGTGCGGACCAACGAACCATCCTAGGTTCTCTAGGTTGACCGACATCGACAGGGATACTCTATGGAGCTAGCATAGGAATCCTCTCTAGAGCAAAGGAGACGACGATGGATCCATATCCAAAGTTATTCAGTTTCCCATTTTTTGCTCTAGTTAGCTAGCCTTTTACATTAGCCAACACAGTGTCACACCAGTTGAAAATAGTGCCGCGAAAACAGTCCACAGCAATGCGCATCTGAGAACCGGTAGCTACATGCAATGCTGCACTCCCACACAGCCTGGTGACAGTAAATGCAATAAATTTTAGCTCAGGATGGATGATAGTTTTTATATAGATCCGTTTGTCTCTGGGGTCTGCTTCATTGTTACAGAATTCTTGTCGAAGACTAGCGACAGTTTGGCCACCTGGCCTAGTCCCAAATAAGGAGAGTTGTTCGCCCCTTTTGGACAAACCAGTTAGGAAATAAATGTCCTCCAGATCGATTTCGAGCCGGTGGCCGCCGATAATGAAACACTAGTCCTGCACGTTCCACCTGTTTACCAGCCATGTCAGGAGCTCTACCTATGCTCTCATGCCTTGGATGGCCCAGAATTTATATATACCGCATGCTCTTAATGCTTGCATTGTGGGCAAATGGAGCATTGTGGCGTCATCCACGTCCTCGTGTTCACGTTCTCTCCAAATCAACATCTTGTTAATCCTACAATGCATAAAAAGATAGATTAGTACAATCTAATTTGAAAAATTTTGGGCGGCAAAAGAGAAATTTGAGTTTAAATTTAAAACGCGCGGGGACCGCACTTAATATTTGTAAACAGTGCGTAGGAACGCACGCGTTCTTCAAGGAAAGTGCAGACCCATGACTTTTTTCCTTATCAGAAAAAGTCGAGGTCCGCAGGTACCATGTGTACCACCTGCGGACCCCCGCGGGCGATTTTTGAACCATATTTTTCCCTTAAAAATGAAATTTAAAGCCTAAAAATGAATTGTAAATGGATGAAATGCAAGATTAAGAGGTCGTGGATTACCTGGGACTGACGGTTTTCGATTTCGACGGACGGATTTTCCAGAATCTTCACAGGAACTTTTTTACCCAAAAGCTTCTACTTTTCACTCCGAACTTGAACGGTAAAAATGAAGTTGAAAAAGTCATTTTATAAGTTTTTTCGAATAGATGAATTTTTAATTTATTTATTTTTCACTTTAAAAAGGGTATTTTTGAAGCATTTTTACTCATTTTAAATAGGTATGTGTAATGTTTCAAGTTTTTGTGCAGAAATTGGATTTTTCAGGAGAATTGATCATTTTTCAACAAAGAGCATACTTTTATCACTTTTTCGGACTCCTTCAAAAATTCACGAAAAAGTGAAACATTGGAGTCCTCTTTCAAGCCCTTTTCAGACTCTCTAAATATGAAAAGATCGCCGAGTACTTGATCGCTCGAACTCGTTAAAGTAAATGAATGATCGTCCCTTCAGTATAAGTTTACCCCTTTTACGGACTGAAATGGACTATTTACGAAAAAGGTATACATTGACTAAATTACGGTCAATAGAGTTCTCTCCCGCATTATTTTATCCTTTTTCGGGCCTGAGAGACTAAATTTACGAAAAAGTACACCCATGGAGTTTTCTTAAGTTTTTTCTTCTGACTCCCTAAAATTGAAAAACATCGAGTTTCTCCTATACTGGACTCATTAAAATTTAACAGTAAAGGACCTGTTCAATTTTAAACAGGAACGAACCACTCCTTCTTAGGGTTCAAATCTTAAACTAAGTTGGACTCATCCGAAGGATGAGCTTATAAACAAGCAAATGTTATCCTCCTCAAGCTTGTCAAAAATAAAGAGGTACTTGCCAGAAATGGTGGGGGAAAAGAGAGGAAAATGGATGTGTTTGTTGTATTTTTATTCTTCGAAAATTCAGTCGACCACTCTTGAACACGACACTTTCATCCACATGAGTTGGGAAATCCTTTGCCTAATAGTTAATCGAACCTCATTTGAAAGTCTTCATCTGGTTTTTGGGTATTAGCTTTGGGTCAATTGTTACCAAACCATCTACAGTGTCGTTATGTGTTCAAGAGGACAGTTTAAATAAACCATTCATCTGCAAAATATCTGTCATCCATTTTGACCATCCTTGAGTCAGTCCTTGCCAATATATTTTCAAAACTTGATCTATGATTTCATGTTGTTGGCTTGCCTACAACAGATCGCTTTCTATCGATGACAACTCATTATCTGGGAAGTTGATCTAGAAATCGTCAGTACTTTGAAATCTGCATGTATTAATGGCAGGTTTCTCGCCTTCGACGACAGGTGGCATCATTGACCTTCGATCGAATGATTCCGTGACATGTTCGACTTCAACTCACTCATTCACATTTCATGGATTGTACTGGGTACTTTGAGAGCCATTGACATTATTGGTGGTTACTCTCACACTTGTTAACAGTTTATATCATTGACTAGTAATCAAGTGGTTTCTACCATGTTCGACTTCAACACATTCATTCGCATGGATAGAATCGTACTAGTTCGAGATACGGAAATCAAGACCCTAGATCTAGTTCTACCATCTAGGCTGCGAGGAATTTTGTTATCATTTATACAGTAGACTATTTATAAACAGATGGCTGCGTCCATACTGTGTCTACACATGTCTATACTGTGATGTACTCAAAATCATTCCTATATCAGAGCAGTTGAATCAATTTTTAGTTAGTTTAATCTGAGTATGGGAATGCCTACCTCAGTGATGATACATATACATATATATTTTGCATTGAATGTTTTTACAGGTGCTGACTGGGGTGTCCACAGGATGATCCTTGAAATGATAAAGTACTGCACTCTTCATATATGACAGACTCCAGCATCATCTATTCCAGACTTTGAACTTTAGGGGGCAATCTGTTACACTGAAAATTGTCATCCTGACATTCTGCCATGTGTATGAGCTCATTATTACTCATATTTCTCCCTTTTGCAAGTCTAACATATCAGTTCCTCATGTCAAGCCTTCAAAATCAGAAAAAGTTCCTAAAAAGTCTCATAAAATTTGGTATCTCACTTTTTGGCTATCTTGCCTGCGGTCCCGCACCCAATGTTCAGCTTGCCTGCATTCCTGAATGCACTTTATCTTTGTTATAGGTGCAGATCCCTGTAAGATTAAAAAGGCGCTTGAGTAAAATCCCAAAAAGCTCAATTAAAGTAAATTATGGAAGCTTCTAGAATGGATTTTGCAGTGGCAGAACCGCTCTTGTAAGGTGCATGGATCCCTTACCTTATGGAGTTAACCCCTTGATGTGAGGAGCTTATCCCTTTGAAGGAGGATTCTATCCCTTCATGCTTGGAACTGAAAACCTCCTCTTGTCCAATATAAAAAGAGGAATTGGGTAGCCTCAAAGGGAGTTCAAGCTTTTAGAATATTTGAAGTTAAGTGCTGTTGAGATTTAGACTCAGTTAACTAAGACTTTTTGAGGAGATATTACATATCTCTACTTGTCTTGGTTGGAGGAGTGCAGAACTTGTCAAAGTAAAGGAGACTCCTGCTTCGGACCCCGGAAAGTCCTGTGCAACATCAAGGCTCAGGTTGTAAGGATTTTCTACTTTTGAAATTAATACAAATATACTCATTTTTCTCAATAAGCTTTCAATCAATGGTTTATTTCATGGACTCCTTGATCACTATGATAAGCATGGTTTATAATGATTTCTATACAGGTGCTATGTAATATTTTTCTTGTTGTGACTGCAGGTTTATGAGGAAAACTCTTTCAAGCGCGCGAGGGACAACAACGACTCCAAACAAGCACTGGACAAACGGTAAGTCTTTTACACCTCTATAGAGCTTTTTGTAAACCTTACATGCTTAGAGAAAGATTAGTATGTTTGGCTGTTTGTTGCTAGATACTCTTAGTACTAGGGAGATCGGTCTTGTCCGCAAGACGAATTAATCCATACAACAAGGATCAAGAAGCTCAGCATAGCGGGCAGAGGATTTCTAGGTATGTTATGGTTCTCATCACTTTAATTTCAAAATTAGGGTTTTCTGTTAGCATATTGACAATGAAAATATGAGTTTTTACAGGTCCTGCAGAGCATTTGTCGTTTTCGGTTAGCTTTTTCTTTTTTTATGGTTTGCATGTAATGGTAGAGGGGGTTCATTTCAAAATTCAGCCCTGCTTTCGTAGCCTTGCCCATCCTCCTTACTTGAATCTCAGTAATGTAAAATTGCATGGGTTAACTTTGTGCTTTTCTTATGATTATGAAAGTATGGTCCTCGGTAATCCTCTTGGGACGCTTTTCCAGTACATCAGCGATGTCAATTGGTATGGGTTAAATCTGTGCTTTGCAAAGTCTATTGAATGTCTACTCTGGAATTATGTTATCTTGGTTTCAAATGGTCTGGTTAAGCCTTGTCTTTGTATTCAAAAGCTTAAAGGTAGAGTAGGCTGTTGGTTCTTTATTGTCTTTTGCGATTCCAGCTTTTTCCTCCACTATATATGGGTCTCGGACTGCATTTCAAATTTTTGCTGTCTCAATTTTGTTTCCTGCGTTGTCGGGAAAGGAAGGTCTCTACAAATTTGGAATTACTCCTATCTTAAGTCTTAATTTCCTTGGATTAGTCCAAATTCCAGTGGCACTACGTATACTTTATTTTCTCTCCAGAAAACCATTCTACTGTTAATTCAAAGGTGGAAGCAATTCAGAAATGAGAGGGAACAGTATATTAATTTTTGAAAGGTTACAACATGCAATCCATATTTCACTGCTCGGGTAAAACAGAATCATTTGGAGTTTACTATTGAACCTAAGTTTTACATAATTTCCACCTTTCACTATACAGGGTCTCTGTCAGTCATAAAATCATACAGTCTCAGTCAGGGCAGAATGACAAAAGGAAAAGGGAGGAAGCTACAACCACCTCAGGCAGTTGGTCCAAGCAAAAGAGGAAGAAAGAGTAATAAGCAAACTCTAGAAAATATAGCAAATATTTATGACACAGGGACTCTAATGCATATTCGTAAAACTATTCAGGGTTGGGAGAGGGATAGTGATGATGAAAATGATGATCTTAAAGATCAAAAGGAAAGAATGGATTTTATCTCTGACCCAGGGAATACAAGATGCAGAGTTTCTCTATTCCAACAATTAGTTAAGACATATTGGAAATTCAAATGTGTTTTAGCAAGGGCGATGTTGAGTATGCAAGAAAAGCAAGCCAATCCTTCACTGCTCTTTGAACTCTAGCAGATGAAATAGGATATGGGGGAAATGACCAAGGCTCAAATACCAGCAAATGCGCGTATAGGAAGGATTGAACAGCAGCTCCTGAACATGCAGCAAGCTAAGATGCCAGGGTCTACTGCAAAGCACCCGACACCTGTGGATTCTTTAGATGGTTGACACTTTTATGTATGATCTAGTTTTGAATGTTTTTTGAAGATATTAAGTATAGTTTCTGTCTTATCTGTAGTTTTTATGTACATAGTAAAGGGATATTAGCTGTGAGTAGAAGGAAAAAACAATATCAATTTTGGTTGGCTTATAACTCTCTTAGGTGGCCAATAGACCTAGTTTCCTTCGGGCAGGTTGAGGCTACGAATCTCAGTAAAATTTGTATAGCAACTTGCTCTTTACAAAATAGAAAATAGAAAGGTCCTACGAAATTTACAAATAAAATAAAATAATAAAAATAAATTTATAATTTTTTTAATGGAAGAGTTTACAACTATGTTGTATGAATCTGTGGAATCAGAGAACATTGAAAACATGAATACGAGTGGCTTATACGTTTATTCGTTTAAGGAGTAATATTATATATTAAAAATTATAAAAATATTTTAAATTAGTGTAATTTTAAATAAATTGTAGTTTAAGTTAAAAAGTTTGTTTCATTTGGCACATTATACTCTTTTAATGTGTGGTCGTCCTGCATCTGTTTTCTTATATATATCAAGTTTTGAAGATCTGCTGGAATGCCAATTCGCTTTTGGATCTTCTGTTTGAGAGTTTGTATCAACATGCCTTCTGAGATCTGAATGCATATGGAGTTTCCACTGAAAGTTTTCATGAATATCTGCATTGTTGCTTCACTGGGTGTCTGTGAGCAGATTTGCACTTCACCATCTTTCTTTGGGGCAAAGATTTCCGGATTGTTGGAGATTTTCAGATATGGATCTGTTATGTTGCATAGTGAATCTAAGTGTGTTGGATCCCATGATTTCATGCATTTTTCCAGTTCTATTCTCAGATCCAAATAGTAGGCGAAATGATAGATCAGGTCCTCAGGTAAAATAAATGTATAAGATCCTGCAAGGAATTGCAGATTAAACCATGGATCCGAGTTTATGGGTTGCAAATCTGTATTACCTGCATTATGTACTCCAAAATTTGAATCCGAGATTGGCCCATCTATATGCTCTTTGCAAATCCATGTGTTTGTAGATTGGATTTGTGAGAATCACTGCATAGATTTCCGGATCCCATGACTGGAGAGTTTCTTGGCCTCTTCATCAACAGTTGTAGAACGGCCGATGCTGGATTTAGAAGCGTCAATCCCTTCCGTGACAGCAAGATCTGCGGCTTCCTCGTCCTCCTCTTGAATGACTTTGTGCTTCTTGATGCCTCCTGCTATCTTGCCCTGTCGCCACTTTCCCTTGGAGGAGAGACCACCCATTAACAAGTGCACCTCGCTCGCCCATGACAGAAGCGGGCCCAAGGGAGTGAGTGGGGGATCGATTCTCCCCGAGGTGAACTTCACGACACCGTAGATCCATGACCTCAGAAGGTTGCCTCCGTAATTCGTTGTGGGTGCAAGGGTTAGAAACCACTTATCAATCCTGTAGAGTACAGTATTTCCAGGCCAATGAGCCAATAGGAATGGGCTCCATTGAGAGTGGAATGATTTCTCCATGAGAATCCAGAGTAACCCCACACGCAGCGGTGTCATCCCTGCAACTCCTGCGATCGCAAAAGGAAACCCTATTAGAGGTCATTTTCTCCATCCTTTATCTATCTATCTCACCTCGAGATTAAATGGAGGAACCTCAGGAACCAACTCTAATGGACCTGCATCTTTCAAAGATGCTGTAAAAGGAAATGGAATGCCACCAAGCACACCTGAAACTACACCTCCCCTCCCTGGGCCATACATCGTGGAGTTGAATACCCAGGTTCTGGAGTTACATATCTGGGAGGACGAAGTCAATAGCAACTATATAGATTTCTACACCAAAGCACTCATATGCAGATTTAATGGATTCTATCCCAAATCAGATGCACTTCAACAATAGATATTCGCAAATTGGACCACTTACTGTGATATCTACTTTTTCTCTAAAGGTTTTTTCATTTTCAGATTTGACACAGTCAAAGACAAGCAATATGTATTAAATGAAAGACCCTGGTTTTGGGGAAATGCTGGACTCTTCATGACACCCTAGTTCCCAGAATTAGACCCCAACACTATGGTGGTATCCAAAATTCTGGTCTGGATCAGATTACACAATCTACCTCTCCACCTTTGGCATCCCCAAGTTTTCAAAGGAATTGGGAACTCTGTAGGGAAGTTTCTTAAGGTCGATGTAGAACAAGCCTTCAAATGCATCTTCACTTTTGCCAGAATATGTGTTGAAGTTTATCTCAATCAAGGATTACTTGATCACATCATACTGAACTACAAAAATCAACAATGGTCACAAATCCTCGATTATGAAAACACGACATTTCGATGCCATACATGCCTACAAGCAGGACATCTTCAAAACATGTGCCCACAATCCAAAAAAGATAGCAACAGGAAGAAGAGACACCCACAAAAACCCAAAGGTTGGCAATTCGCAGCATCCAAGGACGTTGAAGCAGAAGAAGCAGAAGTAGCAGAAAATGATACAAATGACCTCATCAAGCAGGACATGGTAAAACCACAGTCGGACATGATGGAGCATAATGTTGAGCACACTCCAAATATTGCAGTTACACAGATGCAAAAGGAAAAATCCACCACTGAAAAAGAGATAAGTGGAACCAAACGCTCCCATGTATCAGAAGGATCTGATTCTGACAAAGAACCCCCAATCAATGTATATGAGAATAAAATGGTTATTGTAACACCCACAACCAACAATGGAGGTTGGCCTAAAGTGGAAAAAAAGAAAGGTAGGAAAGAATAGTTTCTGCTCTATAATGAGTATGTATAAATCTTGGTTTTAAGGATGAGCACAATATAGAATATGCTTTCAACATCTACAACATGTAATTTTCTCAATCATGAATAAAATTATGATTTTACCTTGGGAAAAAAGAAGAAGTTTATTTTATGATATGTCGTAGTCTAACTAGATTGCTTTTTTGTTATGAAAAATATGGAAATTCCAGTAAGATTTTAAAAAAAATTGGCAGGGATTTTTGTAAATCCAGGTTATATCTATCAAACTTCAATATTTTGGGTGCCTTATAGGTTTTTGATGGTGTTTAATCCATTTCCACCATCAAAAACATGATTCAAACACTACTACTGCAAGATTTCTTAAATATTTTTGCTCAGATTCCGACTACTTTTGGACGTCTGTGCAATTCCTTTGCCTCTGTAGACAACTCCTAAGACAAGTGGTTAGGATTAGAGATTTTCTCCTATCTTTTATTTATGTCATTGCCTCCCATACAAGAAGATCATGAATCCGGTAGTGAACTGGTTGGCTAACGGGTGGACTTCGACATCCAACTTGGATCTAGAATTTCCTTGGCCTCCTCAAATGAATCAACATGATCTTGGGCAATTAGAAAATATTATTGACAAGGATAAATCTTCTTCCCTGATGGGGGTGTCAAAAATTGGATCGACACTTAGGGAGACGATCGACATCTCCCTTCCCACGTGACATTAATGCAAGTTGAAGGTTTTGATAAGGCCTCACTTGGCGCTTGGATAGTGAAGCTTCTGGAGGATCTAGGTAGATTTAATTCCATAAGCGTGCGGGAGGAGATGGCTTTTTGGTTAAGTGAGATGAGGGATACGAGCGTTGAGAAAAGACATTTATCCATTGAGTCGGGTGGCTTTTGGTCTAAGCCGCCCTGGGATTTGTGTAGCTGAACTGGGTTACGTAGTTTTAATGATGGTGCTAATGGTGCCTTTAGGAATCTTAGGCTAAAGACATGGCGAGACATTTGGAACTCGTGCATTCAAAATTCACTTGTTTCAATAATTATTTCCTTACAGGGTGAGGGGCTCGAAGTTTCAGGGGGTTTTCTCGAACAATTGGTAGTCTTGAAACCTTGGTGGAAGGGCGTGGTGAAGTTTGGTCTGGGGGTTTGCGTGGAAATTGGGGAGAGTTGGACGTTTGGGGTGAAGATTCTCAGAAGGCAGGAATTGTGCCAATGAATGACTCACTTGGAACTGTAGGTATTTCATCTTAGTATAATTTTCATTGTATACTGGAGTTTGTTTTGTGGGGCTTTTGGATTTGGGTTTGTGCCTGTTGCGTGAGAATTTAGAATAATGTAGAGAGCTAGACAACTCTTTGGGCATTTAATAAAACCTTTTTTTAACTAAATTAAGAGATTGGTTTGTTTTTTAATAGTTAAAACCAAATTTTTTGATACCTAACAAAGAAAAAGTTCAAAACCTAATTTTCAAAATACTAAATAATCCAAAAATATAAAATTATAATATAACAAAGAATGAAATATTTAAGAAATTAACCAAAATTGATAAGAATAAAGTTGATAAGAATAAATATATTAAAGAAATATATGAATAAAATAAAACACCTAAAAATCATATTCAATTAGAAAGGAAAAATACAAACAACAATAATAGGTTATAATAGGTTATAAAGGAATTAGGGAAATAAGTCTTAAGAAAGACCCACAATAATAATTATAAAGGAATGAGGGCAAATAAGTCTTATGAAAGACCAACAATAATAGGTTATAAAGGTACGAGGGAAAGCAACTACAAACAATAATAGGTTGTAAAGGAATGAGGGAAAGGAGTCTTATGAAAGAAAAACAATAATAAGTAATAAAGGAATGGTTATAAAATTATAAAATTAAATTATTAATTTATTTTATTTTTATTTTTAATAATTATATAATTTTTTTTGAATATTTATAAATTTATTTAGAAAAAATAAAATAAAGTTTGGTTGTGAGGTTATTTCATGATTATGTTTAAAAATAACACTTGAATATGATGGGTAACTGAATTGATGACTTAACATCTAGGAGTGCCTTAACAAGATACCTAATCACCATCTATCCAAGACCCTATAGACTTTTTAAACAATTTTTGAAATAAGATTTACATGTAGTTTAATATTTTAACATAATATTTTGAATAAATATATCAAAAATATTTACAATAAAATAAGTATTTTTAATATTTAAATGATGATGATGATGATGAATGTCTACTAAAACCAATATGGTATGTTGGGCCTTAAGAAAGAAAGTGATTAATTGAGACTCTTTAATATTTTTTTAATGATAAAAAAGAAGGGAGAGAAGCAAGAAGCATTCCTAGATCATAATAGTTTTGAGGAATTAACAAATCAAGAAGGTTGGTTGTGTGACAAAGGTTTTGGAAATGAAAACCGATGTGAGTAAGAGTGAGACAATACAAGGGAAAGTGTTTTTCATATTCAACATTTTTAGTATCCCAAAGGTGAACAACTGCCAGTGTCACTTTGAGGCTCATGAGAATTAGTTCTTATCTTCGAAATATTCATTTTCTTCTTAGTACTAGTCAAGACATAAAGATAATTATGGTTAACAAGGTTGTGGTTGAGTATAATAGCTTAGCTTTATTTTTTATTCTAACTCCTTATCGTCTCATAACTTAGGGCCTTAAATTTGGAAATTGGGCGTTGTCTAACTTATAGACGAAATAGTCTTCTTTCTTGCATGGAATCCGAGGATACAATTTCAAGCAAAATTGTGGTTTTTTTGTTTAAAATACATTTTTGAATGCATAAATGGATTCAACACCTTGAAAAACCCTGAGACACTAGAGTTTTACAAATTAAACAACTTAAACTCAAAATTTTAAAAATATCTACTTACTTTTAATTAAAATTAACTAGAAAAATGCAGTATAAAAAATCATTTCATTAATTAAACTAGAATATTTTATTTTATCCTTATTCTCTAAATTCTTCCTTTATCCCCAATTAATATTAATATTTATTAATATAAAAAATATAATTTAAAATTTAAAAATTTCCATATTAAAAACTTGTTAAAACTCTCGACAAACTTCGAGGTTCCCAATTACCACTCAATTAGGATTTTTTTCCTAAATTACAAAATGTTAAGAATTGTTCTCTACTACGATGTGTTAACTATATATTGAGCTCTATACTCAGTAAAAAAGGACAAGGAATGTGTTAACTATATATTGAGCTCTATACTTAGTAAAAAAAAAGGAATTCTAGATTAGACTAAACACCTCACCATTAATATATAATCAATTCAATTGAATGTGATGAGATACTAACGTATAGATTAGACTAAACACCTTTCCATAAATATATAATCAATTCAATTGAATGTAATGGGGATACTAATATATTTTAATGTTTTTTCATTATTAATTTTTTTAATTTCACTTTTCAATTTTATAATAACTGTTGAATGAATTAAACATATACCAATACTTAAAAAGCATGGATTAATGAAATAAGATTTTTTTTTACTTTCCATCATTTATATGATTATTAACATTCATTTAAATCAAATTTTATTTATATTTATAGACCTTAAGAGTATCAAAGATTAATCAAATTTGATTTAGTATTAAAGATAATTTAAATTGCTTATAGTTTTCGTTTTAAAAAACATGAAGAGAAAACATTCAAAAATTATTATAATTTTACTAAAAACTAAAATATTATTAAAATTAGTAATATAATTTATAATTTATATTGTTATAATTGTTGAATAGTAGTTACATATAATTCTAGAGTTGTTTTTACGGAACAAGTCAAGTCTTTGAAATTGAAAAAGATAGGAATTATAAGGGAGTTAGGGAAATGTATGGGGTTTCTTTGATTGCATATGTGGTTCTAAAATGTAAATTTGGCATTGGAAATGGTAAAAAATTTGTTGTTGAGTTGACAACATTGTAGTGGGTTTTGAGGTTAGTTTTGTGGAAGCAGGTTAAGGTATTTAAAATTATTGGTGATTCCAAAATAATAGTGGACTAGTTCAATGGAAAGGTGAATCTTAAAATCCTTGAGTTAGAATCATGGAAAAGGGAGATTAGATAAGTGTTAAAATAATTTGATGATCTTCAAATCTTTCACTATTATAGAGAGCATAATATTCTAACATATCTGATCTCAAAGGAAGCTTTACTTTTGGATGTTGGCATTTGTACATGTTCATGATTTTATAATGATAGTTAATATTTTCCTTTCATCTCTTTAATCTTTCTTTTCTAGTGATAAATTTTGAAAGCTAAAATAAAATATTTGTTAAAAAATCAAATAAATTATTAAAAGATTGTATTTTTTTATTTCTATTTTAAAATATTAAAAAAATATATATATATTTTTATAATTAAATTAAATTAAAAATTATTAAATTACAAAAACTGTTTTTAATGAAATAAAGTTGTATATATAATCTTTCAAAATAGTAAAATAAAAAATATATTATAATATATTTTAAAAGTTGATTTTCATTTTTGAAGAAAAAATAAATTAAAACACAATAAATTATATTGTATGTATATATGTTATTAGAATAAAATTTAATAAATTTTTAAATTTAGTACTAGATTATGATTTAAAGGACATTGTAAATTATATTGTAAGAAGTTTTATATAGTAGGTAGATGAGAGAAATGTTTATGATACTTTTTATTCACATTTAATTCTATGAAATGAATTTTTTTTAAGTTGTAGTTTATTTGTTATACATTTTGGAGTTTTTTTAAGCATATTTTCTATTGGAATTTTTTTAGGGATTTATAGGAATCACAATTTTGAGGTGTGAATTCTCCACCATCATAGCGTTCCAAAGGTTTTCAAAGCATTGAATCCATATATGCAATCAAAAACTCATTTTAAATAATAAAAAATCACAATTTGACCAAAAAATGTTTAGCCAAATTTCTGCCAAAAACTCCAAAACATAAAATAGTTAGACAATGCCTTATAGTAATGGTTTCTCTTAGTACTTTTCAAACATTAAAAAAATGTTAAAAAATTGTGAATAATAGACATTAATAATTATCATCTTTATGTGTGTGTGTTATTAACTTATTTAATATATTATAATAATTTATATCATTTTTCAAAATAATAAAATTAAACCCCCTATTATCACATGCAATTTTTATAAAAATTTATTAGCCCTTGGGGCTAATCTCAAAGGCTAAATCTCCAAATCATCAATAGCTCAAAGGCTAAGCCAACACCAATAATAAAAGAATAGCCCAAGGGCTAATATTTGAGGGCCAACCACAGGACCAAAAGCTGAACAACACCATCGAGAGCCAGAGCCAACACTGAAACCAAGCGCCAGGCACCGAGCAGAGTTCACAAGCAGGACGAGTGCATTGCTCATATCGAATACGACAAAGGAGTCTGTTGTCTTTGGTTAATTCACTCGTTTTTTCAACCGCCTGATCACCATGCCACCGAATCACCGGTTTATAAACCTTTTCGCCCCCCTCGCCATCCTACCTTTACCGGCATGGGGGGTCCAAAAAGGTGGTTTCATTCCCGCTGGACCCACCTAATGTGTCAACCCCTCATCGTTTTGCACCCCCCCACCCTAAGATCCACCAAACCAACCCATTTTACCACTCTCCTTCCTACGCGCTCCCCCCACTCCCCTATTTCCATGTATCTCCTCCTGCCTGATCCAAATCCCGCTTACCATTCCATTCCCCACGTGCTCCCCTCCACTCTCATCCCAAAGCGTGGCCAAAACCATTAGTTATCCACATATGATTTAAATTGCAATGATAGTCTCTCAGGCAGTTCAACAACAATTTCCAGTAGCAGGGGAATTTGCACCAAAGGTTTGTCAACACTAATGAGTGGAAAAATGACAGGGCAGGGGATGATATGGCAAAAGGTTCTAGAACCTAGCCAACTCAAAGGGAAAAGGATGAGTCTTCGAAAGCATGAGGAAGTTATTTCAATCAGAGACAACTTAAAAAGATCATTAATCTAGAAGAAATCTCCAAGCATTTAATGGTCAGTTAGAGAGAATCCATGACACTTGGTAACATGTGGCAGAATATCCAAAGAAAACACCACATCAGCTCAACAATCCATTCCAAATGGTTGACAAGGTTAAAACAACTCACCAGTTTTGCCACCTCACTAACACACAACTCATCCTTAAAATTCTGAATATCAGAGCCTAAATTTTAGCATGATAGTTTTCCATCCGATCATGGTTGATGCCACCTTAGACAAAGTTGTTTGGTTCTATGAGTATCATTAGTATGGGTTATTTAAAGTTTGTTGATGAAATTAATTGTGTAGAGTCCTTTTAGGTTACAAACTCTTTTCAACATAATTAACTCTAATATCTCTCAATGTAATGAATTCCTTTTGGGATTAGAACTCTACATCAGTTTCGAGAGTCTGTCCCAGGTGGAAGACCTATGTAAAAGGGTTTTCACTCTATAAATAGGGAAGTTTTAGAGTGATAGAAGGTTGATGGATGATGTGAGGAGAACCACTTTTGTAACCTTTTTCTTCAGCTAATATACATTTGCAATAGACCGTCTTTTTCACTTGAGATTCTGTTTTGGCTCATATGTTACATATTCATGTCTTATGTATTGTTATCAGTTTCATAGAAATTTGATTACTTGGAATTCATGTCAGATGCTCCAACTTCCTTCATTTGTTGTGTTTTACTATAAAAGTTTATTTCGTATCATATTAAAGCCAATTTTTCCTAAGCTTCCATGAAATTTGTTTGTTTGTAATTGATTTTCCATAGTTGACTACATGCCCAATGGTGGCTTTCATCACATTATTTCACCTGCATAATCTCATGAAAAATACAGAATTAGCCTTATGAAGTTTTCAGTTTTATACTAAGAATATTATAGTAATTTTGAGAGAGCCCTCTCAGATTGGAAGGGCTAACTTCCAGTTAAAAGTTGGTTTGAAATCGTTACACTGAATTGATTATTGAGTAGCCCAATTAGTCTCAGTTTGGTCATAAAATTTTGGCACCGTTTTCGGGGATCAAATGTTATTATTTCCATGGGAAGAACGACATGGTTTCATTTCTAAGGTCTGAGAGCAAAAGACACTAAGGCACATATTGGTTGTATTCATGCTCTGGCGACTCCACACGTCAGATAATCAGTTTGAAGGTGATTCCATTGGTAGAAAAATCCAGAGCTAAAGATTTCATGGTGACTTCATTGTTCAAAGAGCATGTAGTATGAAGAGTTTATTGATTTTAAAATGGAAGACTTAGCTTTCAATCCAGGTACTTCATTAAACAAAACAATAGGGTTTGTGGCAAATATTGTTTCTCTTCAAGATTTTAGAGAATCGATTGATATATTTTCTAATGATCAATGGTATGAAGATATTCATTCAAATTTGTTTTCTTATTTAGCTTCATGCAATATCTTTAGCCAAGAAGATAAGTTTGATTGTTTAAAGAAACTTGTTAAGGAACTTGAGAAAGAACAAGAAAAATTGTTTGATCAAAGAAAGTCTTAAGATTTTATTTGTCAGGACATTTTTTTTGAAGATATCTATGACAAAAAATAGGAAGAGTATGAATCAAAAATAGATGAAGCATTATCGATGTATTCAGAGCAGTATAAATCGAGATATGAGGTTGTGATGGCTAATTATTACAAGTATTATGATCTCAGACCCAAGGTTAGTAGTCCAAAGCTCATCCTTCCCGCAGAAAATGAGTTTTCAATTAGCACACAACTTTCAAATCAAAATAAAAATTTCGTTCAGAATTTAGAAATCTTATACAATCAAATGGATATGCCTGTTGAATCATATGAAGAGCTACCTTTAGAAATTACTGTAGCATATGCTGAGGCAGTTCCTTTTGAAAGCGTCCAAGAATTTTCTAGGTTTTTCTTCGCAAATAAAAACAATGATCAAAAAATTGTTTCTTTTTTATTTGAAAATGGTCACAAGAGTTAAAATGAAGAATTTGAACAAGGAACAACATCAAAATATCATACTTACTCTTATATTCTTGCTAATCAACAAGAACTATTTGTATATGCTCTCAAGGATCCTTTCACAACTCTGCTGGAATATTCAATGGGAATGAGTTTTGTAATGATCATAAGTTATGTAAAAAAATTTAGATGGTGGAACAAGTTATCATATCTCAGGAATGACTTTGTGATTGGAGAAGTGGAATGCTTGTTTCAATCTAATACCCAACTTCTTGATTGGCTTCATTGGACGTGTGAGATCACTTGATTCAGTTTTTATGTTGAGAAAGTAGAGTAGGATCATATGTATATAAATAATATTGAGGATCAAGCATTATGTCAGTTTTAGTTTGAAATTTCAGCATGAGTACTTCCAGTTTTTTAGCAGCTACTGGTTTTTCAGTGCAGAGGTTACACATCAGAGTAGGTTGCAGGCTTCATTTTTCTAGCCACTGGAACTACGGATATAAGGTTCTTTGTTGCCCCGAAGGGGGACATCATCCCCAGTTGGAGCCATTGTTATCAAATGAAATTTTTATAAAAAATTATTAGCCCTTGGGGCTAATATCCAAGTCAAGGGCTAATCTCAAAGGATAAATCTCCAAATCATCAACAGCTCGAAGGCTAAGCCAACACCAACAACAAAAGAATAGCCCAAGGACTAATCTTTGAGGGCCAACCATAGGACCAAGAGCTGAACAACACCACTGAGAATCAGATCCAACATCGAAACCAAACGCCAAGCACCGAGCATAGTTCACAAGCGGGATAAGCGCATTTCTCATATCGAATATGACAAAGGAGTATGTTTCTTTTGGTTAATTCAGTCGTTTTTTACAACCACCAGATCACCAAGTCGTCAGATCAATAGTTTATAAACCTTTTCAGTCCCCCCTCACCATCCTACCTTTACTGGCAGGGGGGGTCTGAAAAGGTGGCTTCATTCCCACTGTACCCACCTAACGTGTTAGCCCCTCAACATTTCACATCCCCGCCTCGCAAACCTCTTATGACTCCTACACCCCCCCCCTCGAAATACGCCAAACTAACCCGTTTTACCACTCTCCTTCCCGTGCGCTCTCCTCCACTCCCCTACTGCCACATATCTCCTCCCACTTGATCCAGCTCCTGCTTACCATTCCATTACTCGTGCCCCTAACAGAAACATCACCACCTTCATCATACCCATGATTTCACTACCCTTCATCTCACCCTCCTAAACTAGCCCTAACCCTCCTCTGTTTTTCCAGATTAGATGATTGGTGTCAAATCCTTCCTCACATTTCCAGATGGAAATTTAAATATCACTTCCAAATTTTTAGGCATGAAATCAAAAAACTGAAGATCAAATCCTCAAACACATCCCAACAACAAATTCAACAGTCAAAATCTTAAAATTTACACAGTTGGTCGCACAAAAATTTTGAGTGGTCGTAGGAAATTTGGGTGATAGTTTAATGATTTCAATGACAGTCAAAGTATGAGGTGGAAATATTTGAGGTTAGAGACAACTTAAGAAGATAATTCATCCAGAAGAAATGTCCAGGCATTTAATGGTTGGTTAGAGAGAATCCATGACGCTTGGTAACATATGGTAGAGTATCCAAGGAAAGCACCACATCAGCTCAAAAATCTATTCCAAATGTTTGACATGGTTAAAATAACTCACCAGTTTTGCCACCTCACCAACACACAACTCATCCTAAAAATTCCGAATATCAGAGCCTAAATTTTACCATGACAGTTTGCCACTTGATCATGGTTGATGCCACCTTAGAAAAAGTTGTTTAGTTCGATAAGCATCATTAGTATGGGTTATTTAAAGTTTGTTGATGAAATTAATTATGATAGAGTCCTTTTAGGTTACAAACTCTTTTCAACAGAATTATTTCTAATTTCTCTCAATGGAATGAAATCCTTTTGGGATTAGAACTCTACATCAATTTTGAGAGTCTAGCCCAGGTGGAAAACCTATGTAAAAAAGGTTTTTACTCTATAAATAGGGAAGTTTTATAGTTAGAGAAGGTGGTTGGATGATGTGAGGAGGACCACTTTTGTAACCTTTTTCTTCAACTAATATACATTTGCAACAAAATGTCTTTTTCACCTCAGATTCTGTTTTGGCTCATATGTTAAATATTCATGTCTTATGTATTGTTATAAGTTTCATAGAAATTTGATTACTTGGAATTCATGTCAAATGCTCCAAATTCCTTCATTTGATATGTTTTACTGTAAAAGTTTATTTCATATCATATTAAAGCCAAATTTTCCTCAGCTTCCATGAAAGCAATTTGTTTGTAATTGATTTTCGATAGTTGACTCCATGCCTAATGGTGGATTTCATCACATTCTTTCACCTGCATAATCTCATGAAAAATAAAGAATTAGCTTTCTGAAGTTTTAAGTTTTATACTGAGAATCTTATAGTAATTTTGAGAGATCCCTCTCAGACTGGAAGGGCTAACTTCCAGTTAAATGTTGGTTTGAAATAGTTACACTGAATTGACTTTTGAGCAACCTAATTAGTCTCAATTTGGTGATAACACCCTCGATCGGGGTGATTAGTGACGTGGTGATGGAGGTTGGTAGGGGGAGGGGGAAGGACGGAGGGAGTCCACCACCCCACCACCTCCCACATCATTTAATATGGTGTGTATTTTGGCCATCCTGCCCCATACATACCACATGTGAACTACTTATTCTTCATTCAATACAATGTTAAGCCTTCCTTTATTCTCTTGTATCGTGAAGAGAGACTCTGCTAATCTAGATGGATATTGGTGACCACCTGCATTTTCCACCTAAACCTCCAGTCGGTTTCATCATTTTCCTTGTTTATAGCAGCATTTATTATTTTTAGCGGTTTTTCGGGTCCCGAACTTCGAAATCAGTTTTGACCCCCTAAACAACGTTTTTTTGAGGTTTGCAATATGATCGTAATTATAAGAAGGGTCCTGCCACACATATTGTCATACTCTAAGAGATATTTCTAAGGAGGTATCATACATGCCAAACAAAGATAATATGACCAAGTTACGACCCCAGAAAGTTGGCTGCCCAACTAATCCCAATAGGGCCCACAAACTCTTGGCGTTCCATCTCTTGGGGTTAGGGTTTTCCCTTGTTTTTCAATAATAAAAAGGCCCTTGAGCCTCATTGTAACACAGTTCAGAAGCATGGAGCCACCACATCTCTTCTCAAAGATAAGTTATCATTGCCAGAAATAGTTTATTTCCATTATGTATGTAAGCATATTTATGTTCTTTGATATTAATGAAATCAAGTTTTATTTTTGTTGTACCTTTGTGTTTATGTCTTTATCTGTATTCCATTATGTTCCTTCATAAGTTAGGATCAATGGTATCAAAATGGTTTTCTCTTTATTGATTTTTCTTTTCACGTCCCCAATGAGGTCAGGGTATAAGGAGTTAGGGATCGATCTGGTTGAACCTTTGCAATATCAACCTCGCAAACCCTGATGGCATCCCATGGCAGAAGAAAAGAAAGATGAGGGAGCAAGAGATCCTTTCAAAACATTTCTTGAGGAGGCCCTCGAGAAACAGAGGAACACGATGATGGATAATTTTTCCCATATCCTTCGACGGCTAGCCACAGGAGACACATCTTCATCCAACAACCACTCTGGAGGTGCCACTCCTTTTAAGGTACAAGTTAATTTTGACATTCCTATATTTGAAGGCCAGATAGATGCAAACACCGTAGATAGATGTTAAATATGTTGGAAGAAGATTGTTCAATTCATGACTTTTCCAATTGGGAAAATGTTACTTTTTCACTCCTGAAAGTCGCCCCCCATGTTAAGGATTGGTGGGAAACCTACTGTGAGAAAAAGGACGAGGGGGAATCCTCACTATTTTCAGTCGCACCCACTTGGAATTATTTTCGATATTTCATCAAGGAATAATATTACCCTGTCGGTAGCTATGAAGATAAATACATAAGGTGGACCACATTGTGGCAAGGAATGTGTTGAAATTTGCAACAAGAAATAATGAAATTGGCATCCAGAAACAAAATCTAGAAGATGACACACATAAAATGGTTACCATGTGAGACTTTTGATTTAATTATCCTTAATTAAATTACAAGTAAATTGTAATCTTATCTCATAACAACTTGTAATAGTTAACGAAGTGTGATAGACTTAGTTAGCTCAAGAATTTCGAGTTGAGGGTCAAAGGATAGGGATGTAGAGTGGTTCTATTATTTACAGGGTCCAGTTCCAGTTGTAGCACTAGTGTGGTGTGAGTGGGATCAGTTAACTCACATTTATTGAGTTAAAATCAGTTTAACTAGTTCTAAATGATTTATGAGCTAGTGGAATATCAAGTGAATTAAAATATATTTAATTCACATGTAGTGATATACCAAGTAACTGATGATTCACTATTAATAGTTGCATGCATGTCAATTCTTATGGAGACACAGTTGAGACAAAGGTTGAAGACAAGTAAACTATCAGTTGTATTTTAGCAAACTGCCCAGGTGCAGTTATAAAGTTTGAGGAAGGCTCCATAGGGATTGCGTATTCAAGGAAGGCTAATTATCCTATTTAATAGGGATTAATTGCCTATGGATTGTGTGAGAAATTTTGGGCTAAGCAGGGGCTAGGAATTGACTAAGTGTTGGTCAGTTTTGCTTATGAATTGCTAATCAGTTTTGTGCAGGATCAGGGTGAGATAGTTAGGATAGTGCAAGATTTTCTCGGTGTGAGAAATAATTGTATTGTTTCATGATTCTTTGACTATGTACAATATATGATAAAGGGATTTTGAGGAGGTGCTTTCCCCTAATAACATCTTGTGTTGTGTGACTGATAATTTCCTTTCTCTTACTTGCATGTGATTGAGCGATCGTGTTTTATATTCTGCAAATATTGTAGAAGGATTCAATATCTTTCTTTAGTACATTGCATGATTGGATTGAATCCATTGATATAATTTCTACATGGTATTATAACTGTGTTAGAGATTTTCTATAGAAGGGACCAAGATGTACCAGAGTTCATTAATGGTTTTCATGCCCTTCACATAAAGCTGGGTATTAAGGATTCTGAGCAGAATTCGATACTCAAGTACCATGGTTGTTTTCATAAGTACATTCAGGATGAAATGGAGTTCCTGAATATCTCCTCACTTGGTGCTACCTATATATATGTTGTCAAGATCGATCATAAGTTTAAACAGAAGAAGCAAGATTTTGGATCTGTGAATCCGAAGCAAGGGAAAGACGCCCCCAAACCATAGAAAAAGGGATAAAGCCGAGGTGAGGCAACCCAAGACAACTTGTCAAAGCCGCAAGAAAAGAAAAACACCACGAAGACAAAGAAGGACACGGGAAAGTGGTGTGAGTTCCATAAGAGCTCCACTCACAACACTTGAGAGTGTTAATCCAAGCAGTCACTGGTGGCTGAGCTGAAGGTTTACGAATTAGATGAATGTTATGAATATGAGTGAGAACCCAACAAGGGAAGTGACAAAGGGAAGTAGATTATTGATGCAGAGCCTAGTACCATTGTTGTCACCACTAATATCTAGAAGGATGAGCTAAAATATCTAGAATAGGGGGAGCACCTCTTCCACTCACAGATGTGAGTGAAGGGTTCTCTGTTGCAGTTCATTGTCGAAAGTGGGAGCCAAAAGAGCATCATTTCAATAGAGGTCATGAAGCAGCTATGCCTATTGACCACAACACACCCTCAACTGCCCACCATCGGGTGGCTTCACCAAGGACAAGATCTTCGTGTCAGCCAACAGTGCCACCTCCCCTATAACATCAATCCCTTCACAAATTAGGTATTGTGTGATGTTTCTCCTCTTGAAGTTTGTAATGTATTGTTAGGCCAACCATATTTGTGGAAGCGATATGTTGTGTATGAATATTGTCCTCACACTGTTATTATTTCTTTGGGCATGATCATACACATTCTGCGCATGTACAACTCGAAGCGTCCATGCACATGGGATGAAAGCCTCCCCTATGTCCAACACAGCTACAACCGAGCTCTCCATAGCTCAACCTACCACATCCCCTTTCAGGTGGGGTTGGGATTCCAACCACTATGTCCCATTGATGTGGCCATACCATTTGCAACTACTCATGCAGATTCAGCTCATGTCCAGTCTGAAGCTGACAGGGGGAACAACTTCATTAAGCGCTTTCAGCACACCCACCAATAGGTCCATGAAATATTGGAAAGAGACAATGTTAAGTACAACCAATGACATGATCAACATCAGGTGCCTCACAAGTTCTAAGTGGGTGGCAAAGTTTGGATACATTTGCAGAAGGAGCGCCTAGTTGGACCCCTCCGAAAGCTTCACCCACTTCGATATGGGTCATACACCATCACCAAGGCTGTAGGGCACAATTACTTTGAGCTCAAAATTTTACTATTCCTTGGTATGCACCCAATGTTTAATATGGACCACCTTCTACCATACTTTCCATCCTTATTGGACACATCTGACATTGTAGAACAAATCACACCAACGAAGTAAAACCCAAAATGCATGGAACATGCCACAACTGATCAGATCATGGACACGCAGATCAAGAACACACGCCGACAGAGGATCTAGCTCTATCGAGTTTTCAAAGAAGGAAAATTCCTTCACTAGGGACTAGGTTCAACAGAAATTTTCTCACCTCATGGAGGCTCTGCACACAATGGGAACCATTGCTTCCTAAGGAGGGAGGACTGATATAGGTGGATATTGGTGGCCACGTGCCTTTTCCACCTAGAACTCTACTTGGTTTCATTAGTTTCCTTGCTTATAGCAACATTTATTATTTTTAGCAAATTTTCGGGTCCTAAACTTCTGGAGCAGTTTTGACCCCCTAAACAATGTTTTTTTGAGGTCTGTAGCAAGCCCATAGCCATAATCAAGGGCATGTAGAAAATCTTGTAGTACTCAAAGAGATATTTCTAATGAGGTATATTACACGCCAAACGAAGTTAATATGACCAAGTTATGACCCCGGGAAGTTCGCTGCCCAACTAGCCCCAACGGGGCCCACAAACTCTTGGCATTCCATCTCTTGGGGTGAGTTTTGGTTGTTTAGGGTTTTCCCTTGTTGTTCAATAATAAAAAATCCCTTGAGCCTCATTGTAACACAATTCAGAGGCATGTAGCTGCCACATCTCTTCTCAGATATAAACTACCATTTCCCGAGCTAGTTTATTTCCATTATGTTATTTGATATTAATGAAATGAAGTTTTATTTATGTTGCACCTATGTGTTTATGTTTTTATATGTATTTTGTTTCTTTACTTCATAAGTCTGGATCACATGCTCTCTAGAATTTAAGGTGTGCTTGAAATCCTTCATCATCATTGGTGGGATTATTTTTTCAGTTGTTTGGTAGTGACAGCTTTGTGCACAAGGGGAATATTTCATAGCCATGACATGATCCGCGACCTTTTCCTGAGACGGGATCGCCTGTCTATGGTAATGAAGTGGCAGTTACTTGGGTTTGCATGTAAGTTAATTCAACCTATGATTCTAGAGGAAACAATTTCTCACTTGGGGTGTTGTATTTTGGACCAAAGCTATAACCTGGGCACTCAGAGACTTCACACCATGAGACTCTGGATATTTCGCTAGAGTTGGAGGTTGAAGTTGTTGGCGCTGCCACCCTACACTTAGTGTATGAAAATTTATCAGTTCCAACAAAGTGGGCTAGTGATATAAGGTTCAGGATTATCTCTCTATCTATGTTATTTATTGCTATGGATCTAAGTTTTTGTGATACAAGTCGGGTGGTTTCATTTTAATTTTTATGGGGATACACTATGACCTGCACTTTGGTGTTTCTTGGCAAGTGGGTGACCCTACCCAAAGGTGTTCATCCACATATTTGGTCATTGGTATTTTATTCTTGTTGGCTTGGGCCTCCCCAAATCCTTTGTATCTCGTAGCCTTTCATTTGTTTAAGCCTTTTTAGTCTCAACCCCCTCAGTTCGGGTTTGTTGTGGGACAATTTTCTTGCTTGTGTTTCCCTTGTTGGTGTAAAATGCCCCAGAAGCATATGCGTAGTCGTTGGGGAGCTAGTGGTAGATGACCACAAGGCATGTCGTGTGCCTACGAATAGGACAAGAAGATGCAACTATCTTTCACTTTGCTACACCTTCTGACAATTGTGAAGAAAATTTTCAGCTTGAAACATTTACCACTAATGATTGTCAGGAATATTTCGATTATGAAATTATGAAGGAAGTAGGCAATTGGGTTATTAACTGTGGTCATACTAGGGGAAGATAGAGCCAGTACCTGAATTCCATCAACCTCCTTGATCCAAGTGGATCGAATAGGTCCAGGTACAAGTGGTTTGAGTACAAAGGCTCAAAAATCAAATTGTCTAGAATGTTGCAAACTTAATGTCAAGTTATAGGTCTTGTCTTTCGGATTCCAATGGCGCAAACGACACTCAATTACGAGTCCGTATGAAGGAATTAGGAGTATTTAAAGCTTGAGGGTTGACTTGGTGATGTGGCAGCTTAAGGAGGCAACAATTTTGCTGGAACCCGGCCACCGTATTCCGGCCAACCTCGGCTAGATTCCGGGCGAAATTGTGGGACGGTTAGTTTCACTCCTACGGTCAAATTCCAGATTTTTCAAAACTATCAGTTTGTTTATAGAATAAAAAAAATATTAAACAAATGGGCAAGGAGGGCCATGACCCCCACCCTACCCCCTTACAGATATGCATTTGAATAAAATCAAAGTTTAATTAAGGCAGTTCGGCGGCCATGACCCCGTCATCCCCACACCATACGACAACAACATGTATATATGGGTGGGTGGAGGTGTAACCACACCGCCCAACCTGCGTTATATGTTACAACCAACCGTAACCCTTGCCACCTATGTACAATGCCGATGGGAATCAGGGGCGGGTCGCCTGATGCGGGTCCGACCCCCCCCCCCCCCCCCCCTCAAATTAATTCGGCGAGTTTAAAAAAAATATTCGATGGGGTTTAAATATGACAACCACAGTTTTTAAAACTAAAAATAACTTTTAAAGGAGGGGTCGGGGTTTGACCACCCGACCTCCTCCCACACATTCTGAATCTCAACCGACTGGGCTAGCAGCTCCCTTGGGGAGTCTGCCCAGCCCTCTTATATATAAAACTGTAACTCATAAGTGCGCTTAGGCAGACAGGAGCAGGCACAGAAACCAAGGCAGCAGAACCATGAACAGTGTGCAGGAGGGGGGCGGAACCATGATTTGAGCCATTTTCCAGAGGGCCAGATTTTTACTTTGTCAGATTAAGGAAAGTTTTCTATGGATTCTGCACTACTCGACGCCAAAAATCCAATGGTACTGTCCATTTCTTCATCTGAGGTCTGCAATTTTTGGCCACTTTCAGACTGGGTAGGTATAAGGGTGCAATTTCTCATTTTGTACTTGTACTTTCATTTTTGTCACTTAATGAAAGAGGGCCTCCCCACTATTTAAGCAGGGTCCAGAGACATAGTCCCTCCTAGACGAAATCTGATATCAACTCTGTGTCTTCTTTCATGATGTTAATTTATTCTCTCTTTTTACGTTTATGCCTTTAAAGTTTCTTGTTTAAAGCTGCAATTTTCACATGTAATTCTTTAACACATCTTAAACAAATGATTTTGGATCAAGTGGTATCAGAGCAGGTGTTTGTAGATGTGAATTACATGCTTGTATGCTAACTTGAAACAGGCTATGAAGAGGTGAAGGGACGCTACATTCTTTTGATCCCGAAGCGGGACATGCACATCAAAGAAGGAACATGAGTGACGAGGATTGAAATGAAGCGGAGGTCAACTTCCGCAAGACCTTATACACCATGGAAGATCGGGTTGAGAAACTGTTGTCTAGACTTGAGAAGTTAGAGAAAATAGGGGAGCATGTTTTAGAAGGACAAGGTTCAGCAGATGGAGATGGTGGAGGAGACCCACCTCCTTCAGCAAATGAAAGTCCTCCCTCCTCTTCTCACCATCATCATAAAATTCTGGAAATGCATCTAATAAACCTTTCTTTAAGTTAGATGTTAAAGTTGATCTACCCATGTATAATGGTGAAAGTAATGCAGAGAAACTTAACAACTGGATTAAGCATCTTGAAATCTACAGCAGGATTCAATAGATTGTGTAGGATGAGGCAAAGATCTAGTTGGCTTCTCTTCAATTGACTGGCACCGTTCTCATCTGGTGGGAGAGAAAAATTCAAGGCAACAATAATTTGGGTAACCTTCTTTCCCCATGGTCAAATTTTATTGCTGCACTTAAAGATCAATTCTATCCCATGGGTTATAAGTAGAAATCCTTAATGGAGTGCAGTACCTAAGGCAAGGTAAAGGACAAAACATGAAAAGATTTACCGAGGAATTTAGAAAACAAGCACTAAGTTTGGGCATTTCATTATATTATCCTGAAGTTGTTACTAAGTATATTGGCTCATTACATAGTTACATTAGACGTTCATTTTTAATGTTTGAACCTACTAACATTGAATTAGCCAGTGTAAAGGCCATTCATCTTGAAAAGAGGGGCAGAAATGATAAGGATGATCATTCAAAGAAACCACCTTTCAAACCTTCAAATGGAAAATTCAAAGGGAAATGAAAGGGAAAGGAAAATAAGATAGCATTAGCGAAGAAGGATGAAGGAGAAAATCCTTATTGCACTCACTACAAAAAGGAAAGTCATGACGACGATCATTATTGGAAGTTGTACCCAGAAAAGAAGCCGAAGAGATATGGAGGAAAGGGTAAGTAAAAGACGGTAGCAACCACACAACAAGAACTTGGATCCAACTCTAGCGATGAGGCATTGATCACAGCAGCAGGCACAAAAGGTACTCATTCTCTTCATGTTAATTTTGAATCGCATGAAAGCACTAGTTCATCGGATGAACCTTTTCCTAATGAATGAAAGAGAATTGAGTTGTTTCATATTAGAGTTGCCATAAATCATGCAAAAGTAGAAACTCTATTTGATTCAGGCTCTCAAGCAAATTTAATCTCAGAATCCTTGGTTAAAAAGTTAGGCTTAGAAGTTAGGCCTCATCTGAAACCTTATCTACTTGGATGGATACATGACAAAGTAAAACTAAATGTAACAAAGCAATGTAAGGTTAAATTTGTAATTGCTTCTAAACTGGTGGATGAAGTAGAACTAGATGTCATACCATTGGATATATCTGGTATTGTGTTAGGGAGTCCCTATCTTTACAACAAGAAAGCAGTTTTCTTTCGACATGAAAAAAAATACCAAATCACAAAAGATGGGGTGGAGTATATTGTAAGAGCTCATCAAACCAAAGTCATTGCTAGTCTTGTAAGTGCAAGATAGATGAAGAGATTGGTGAATTCCATCAAGGGGTGTTTGCTCATTGTTGTGAGAGCAAGAGATCAAGAAATATTTGATGCTCTCCGAGGATGTGATCTGAATCATAAAGATGAACTATGTGATGTTATTTATAGCTATGATGAGTTGTTTCAAGAACCTAGAGGATTGCCTCTGAAATGAGAGATACAACATGAGATCCATTTGCAACATGATTCTCCATTAAAAAACATTGGTATGTACCGGATGTCATCTATTGAGATGGAGGAAATAAAAAGGCAGGTACAAGAATTGTTGAACCAAAGGGTCATTTGGCCAAGTACTTCTCCTTGCGGCTCGCTGATCATGTTAGTACCCAAGAAAGATGGCACATGGAGGATGTGCGTGGATTATCGGGCACTAAAAAAAATCATGGTGAAAAATCGATACCCTCTCCCTCGCATTGATGCTTTGTTAGATCAATTAAAGAATGCTATCTATTTCACCAAATTGGATTTGCGTAGTGGTTATCACCAGGTCAGAATTGCAGAGCAGGACATGTGGAAAACTGCCTTCAAGACCAAACATGGGTTTTTTGAATGGATGGTGATGCCATTCAGTCTGTTTAACGCTCCAGCCACATTCATGGGGGTCATGAATGATCTTTTAGGCCTTTTGTTGATGAGTTTTACCTTGTGTATTTAGATGATATTCTTGTCTTTAGTAGGACTTGGGGTGAACATGTATGCCATGTAAAGAAAGTGTTTGATGTATTAAAGAGGGAAGAATTTTATGTAAAGCTGTCAAAGTGTGAGTTTAGGAAAACCTCTTTGGTTTAACTTGGTTATATTGTCTGTAATGGTCAATTGAAAATAGACCCCTCCAAAGTTGAGGTGATTGTAAAATGGCCTAAGCCTACCAATGTAACAGAGTTCCATAGTTTTATAGGTGCAATACAATACTGGAGGAGGTTCATTGCTAACTTCTCTGTTATTGCGTCACCCTTACACGCACTGACAAGTATCAAACAAGTCTTTCAGTGGGGAGGAAAGCAACAGAAGTCCTTCGAAGCATTAGAAGAGAAAATTAGCACCGCACCAGTCCTGGCTTTACCCGATCTCCAACAGCCTTTTGAGATAGAAATCGATGCCATTGGGTATGCCATGGGAGCTGTATTGTTGCAACAGAAGAAACTGATGTGTTACGATTCAGAGAAATTCTCCCAGGCTATAATTAATTAACCCACTTATGGCAAGGAACTGTATGCCTTGGTCGAAAGTGTGAAAAAGTGGAAACACTACTTGATTGGTAAGGAAAACATCATCCATACGGATCATCAACCCTTGCAATATCTTTAGTCACAAACCAAGCTACAATATTCTCTTCATTTCAGGTGGATGGGGTTTCTACAACATTTTCATCTGGTAATAAAGTATAAGAAGGGAACTAGTAACAAAGTAGCAGGTATGCTCTCTCGCCCTCCTATTGTTGCTTCTATTATTTTTCATGATACTTCGTTGTATTTTGAAAGTTATGTTTATAAATACACTAACGATGATGACTTTAAAGTAATATATGCAAAACTAACTCATGGTTCATAGGTGGACAACTTTCATTTGCAGGGGAAGCCGTTGTATCACCTTGGAAAATTGTGCATACCCACAACAGAAAGGGTACATGTAATTCGAGAGGTACATACCTATCTTATGTCTAGTCACTTTGGCGTCGAAAAAACCTTATGCCATTTGCAAAGGTTTTGATTTTTGCCCCATATGAAAAACATTATAACCTGTTTTGTAAAGGGATGTGTGATGTGTTATGTTTCAAAGCCCTCTAATAGAAAACTTGGGCTGTACACACCACTCCCTATTCCGATTCGTCCATGGGAAAGTGTGACGATGGACTTTGTAGGAGGTTTGCCTATGTCTAGAAAGGGTCACAACTATTTGTATGTTGTCGTCAACTTCTTTAGTAAAATGTGCATATTAATGCCTTGTAAAAAGCAGGTCACTACTAAGAAAACTGCTTCTCTTTTCTTTCAGTATGTTTGGGTCCACTTTGGGTTGCCCACATTGATTGTGTCAGATCAAGACTCTCGCTTCCTTGGAGAGTTTTGGACCAGCTTGTGGCATATGATGGACACCAAGTTGAAGAGAAGTACGAAATTCCATCCACAAACTGACGGACAGACATAGGTCATCAACCATACCTTGGTACACTTGTTGCGGGGATATTGCAGCAAACATCCAAAGTTGTGGGATGAGCATCTTCCATATGTGTAGCACGCTTGTAACCGAGTAGTGCATTCCTCTATGTAGCGTTCACCATTTGAGACATGCTTTGGTTAATTACCAAAGGACCCTTTTGACATGATCTACGAAAGGGATGAAGATGGCAGTGGACATGATGACATGGAAAAAGCATAACAATTCATCCAATGGATACAAACAATTCACCATGCATTGCAAGAGCATTTGGAAAAGAGTCAGGCCCGATATAAGGCCTGACATTGTAAGCACTGAGTCGACCATCAATTTCAAGTTGGTGACAAAGTGTAGTTCCATATCAGCAAGGATTGAATGAAGAGGGAAGGAAAGGAATTGCGACCAATCTGGTATGGTCCATTTACAATATTGGAGAAGATTGGGAATAATGCTTTCTGACTCGACTTGCCTGTATACATGCAGATGTACTCAGTCGTGAATGTTGAAAATTTGAAGCTTTATGAACCACCATTGATTATGAACACCGAGGAGGTAAGATAAGTTCCTCCAGTGGATGACTTTGCACCAGACTATCTCAATGAAATGACAGAGGACATCATTCTTGATCGAAGAACCAGGACTTCATGATGAGGAGATGTGGAATCTCTGCGTTGGTTTCAAAGGGGTGGATGAATTTGCACTAGACTATCTCAATGAAATGCCAAAGGACATCATTCTTGATTGAAGAACCAGGACTTCATGATGAGGAGACGTGGAATATCTACATTGGTTTCAAAGGGATGCACCCAAGTAAAGCTAAATGGCTTGAAAAGGAGAAGGTGAGGGATCAATTCCCTCACTTTCCTGTTGATTGATAAGGCTTTTGGGGTCCAAAATCTCTTCAGTGGGGAGGAATGATCCAGGTGGATCAAATAGGTCTAGGTACAAGTGTCTTGAGTACAAAGGCTCAAAAATTAAAGTGTCTGGAATGTGGCAAACTTAATGTCAAGTTGTAGATCTTGTCTTTCTGATTCCAACGGCGTAGACAACACTCAATTCTGATTTCGTATGAAGGAATTAGGAGCAGTCAAGATCAAGGGTTGACCTGGTGATGTGGCAGCTTAAGGAGGTAGAAATTTTGCTGGAACTCGGTCATCAGATTCCGGCTAACCGCGGCCGGATTCTGGGCAAAATTGTGGGATGGTTAGTTTCATTCCTACGACCAAATTCTGGATTTTTCAAAACTATCAGTTTGTTTATAGAATAAAAAAAATATATATTTAAAAATGCGTAAGGCAGGCCATGACCCCCACCCTACCCCCTTACGGATAAGCATTTGAATAAAATCAAAGTTTAATTAAGGGGGGTTGGTGCCCATGACCCCTCTTCCCCCACACCATACGACAACAACATGTATATATGGGTGGGTAGGGGTGTAACCACACCGCCCAACCTGTGCTATATGTTCCAACCAACCGTAGCGCTTGCCACCTATATACAATGCCAGTAGGAATCACGGGTGGGCCGCCCGATGCGGGTCCGGACCCCCCCTCAAATTAATTTGGCAGGTTTAAAAAAATATTCGATGGGGTTTAAAATATGTCAGGTGTAGTGTTTAAAACTAAAAACGACTTCGAAAGGAGGGGTCAGGGTTTGACCACCCGACCTCCTCCCACACATTTCAGATCTCAACCAACTGGGCTAGCGGCTCCCTTGGGGAGTTCGCCCAACCCCTTTAATATATAAATCTATAACTCATAAGTGTGACTAGGTAGACAGGAGTAGGCATAGAAACCAAGACAATAGAACCATGAGCAATGTGTAGGAGGGGGGCAGAACCATGATCTAAGCCGTTTTCTATAGGGGCCAGATTTTCACTTTGTTAGATTAAGGCAAGTTTTATATGGATTCTACACTAATCAATGCCACAAATCCAACGGTGTTGTCCATTTCTTCTTCTGAGGTCTGCAATTTTTGGTCACTTTCAGATTGGGCAGGTATAAGGGTGTAATTCCTCTTTTTGTACTTGTACTTTCATTTTTGCCACTTAATGAAAGAGGGCCTCCCCACTATTTGAGAAGGGCCTAGAGATGTAGTCCCTCCTAGACAAACTTCGATATCAACTTTGTGTATTCTTGCATGATGTTAATTGCTTCTCTCTTTTTACGTTTATGCCTTTGAAGTTTCTTGTTTAAAGCTGCATTTTTCACATGTAATTCTTTAACACATCTCAAACAAAAGATTTTGGATCACTCCTTTTGAGGATGAAGACTCTCTTGGGCAAGGTCTTAAAAGATAGATGACAATGATATCATATCTTCCTCGAACGAGATCGATTAGCTACAAATTTATCAACATTCATGTTTAGCTAGCTTGGATGTTTGATTGGCTCTATTGGAAAGCCATATTCAATATGAGCTTAATCCCTCTGCTCCTACTGGTACAAGTGCCCAATACCCTACTCTTGTGACTTCTTTAGACTCTTGATCACATAATATGTATTTAGCAATTACTTTTCTTTTCTATGTAGTTTAGCTTTTTATAGTTCTAGTAGTTTTTAGCAGTATATGCTTTATTTTGATATACTTTCTCTTAAATTATTGGTCATTAGATATGGTTTCCTTTGAGGGAGATTGACATTGATTACAATCTAAACTTTAATGCTTGGAATTATGTATTTTGAAATGAATTATATATATATATATATATATATATATATATATATATATATATATATATATATTAAAATGAAATATTCACTTAACATAAATTAATATTAATTCTTTTATATAATATTAATTTTATTATTATGGGAAAATCTAAAAACATATGATTATTTATTAATTTTGTGGATTAGAATGGAAAAAAAAATATAAAATGGAAGGTCTAATGGTTCAGGTCTATAATGTAAATAATTGTAATTTGTTTTTCTTTAAATATTAAAAAAATTTAGGTAAAAATAAATTTGTTTTTATTTATTTTAATTATATATCCCCTCATAAGGTGAATCTCGAGAGACAAAGGAATTTAGGGGGTTGTGCTTGCCACCTTGTACTTATGAGGAAAATTAGTGTTGGGGTGTCATGGCTTCCCCCTCACATGCAACTGCATGCCAACTTAATCCCTTTTTTTAACATGAAGTTCAAAGGTGTGATAAAGTTGTGAAGGAGTGAGGTATGGCTTAGTTATTCAGAGTGCCAAGGGGTTGTTTCCTTTCCCTACGAGAGACTTTAGGAAATATTTTGGTTGAGAGAATGGAAGAGAGGTAGTAGGATTTGGTTTAGAGAGGAAATTTTGATGGTGTTTGAGGAAAGGAGCAAGGGAGCCATCGATCTATGGCTGGCATGGAGGATTAAGTTGGGGTAGAATTTGGATTTGTCTGAAGAATACAAAGGTGGAGCCAGCTATAGGGAACCTCTCAGCCTACTCAAGCTTGAGAATTAAAATGTTGACACACCCTCTTGGAGGGGGATGCCTCCCCTGACCTGTAGTAAAAGTGCACCTCTCCACCTCTTCTAGGCGTTCTCAAATATTAAGGATTATCCTATGAATTTAATCTGGTACAACTTTAGAAATTATTTTACTTGTAAAAATATTTAGTGCTATTTATTTTAGGCTTAAATAAACTATGGGTTAAAAACTTTGCTACCGTTTATGCTTCTATTGTTTATGTCACTACACTTGTTTGTGCTTGTTCGTTATGTAGTTTCGATGATGGGGCTAATGGTTCCTTTAGGAATCCTAGGCTAAAGATAGGGTGAGAAATTTGGAACCCGAGCATTCATAATTCACTTTTTTAAACAATATTTTCCTTATAGGGTGAGGTGCTCGAAGTTTTAGGAGGTTTTCTCGAAAAATTAGTATTCTTGAAACCCTAGTAGAAGTGTGTGGTGGAGTTTGATGCCAGGGTCTACGTGGAAATTGGGGATAATTGGATGTTTGGGGAAAATATTCTCAAAAGGCAGGAATTGCGCCTCTGATATGCTTACTTGGAACTACAGGTATTTCATCTCATTCTAATTTTCAATTTATAATGGAGTTTGTTTTGTTGGGCTTCTAGACTTGGGTATGTGGCATGTTTCATGTGAATTCAGAAGAATGTAAGGGTCTAGATGAATCTTTGGGCATTTAGTGTTCCCCTCCTTTGCAATTCAGTCTACAGGGCTTAGTGCAGTGTGGGTTTGGAAGCTCAAGGGTTATCTTCAATTAACAAGGCGGTCGATAGCTCCTGCCGGAGAGGCCTAGCTCATAGAAGTGTAGTTGGGTGGATTTTATGCTAAGAGGTTGGTCATACCGTAAATGGTCATGGGTTGGGTACTATTAGGAAATCAATAGGCAACGACAAGGGTTCAAAAAGTGGTGGAGAAACTAGTTGGTGGTGCGGGTTTTTGAGGGTCCAACTGGATGGAGGGTGTGGGTGAGTGATATTCCCAGGTGGACTTCGATCCTTGCAAGAAGGGTCTCTAGTCCAGACGATTTACACAACCTCCACCTGTGGACAGTGAGGGAGCCATGATTCGCCAATGTGGGAGGGATCGTTACATGGTGGTTAGAGAGGTCATGTAGATGGCCATTGTGCTCAGTAGGTGGACGATGGAGAGGTGCTCGAGCAGCAATAGGGAAAATCACTGTGAAACATTGACCTTCCGCCACCCTTTGATGTTATTGTAGCTTAATTTCATCACATAACAACCATGGTGTAGAAATTGGTTCAATAAAAACATGGAGACCATGATGAGATCATTGTTTTCATGAATTATCTCCAACATAACCAATGTCACATGATGGGCATATTGGTTTCTCTACGGCGAGGTTAGAGGAGGTTGCAGGAAAGGGTTGACAACATTGAAGGAATGATGGCCCATATGGAGGGGCATATTCATGAAGCCTTCCATAAACCACATGGAGATGGAATGGAAGACCTAGGGCGAGGTGATCCTACTAGTTAGATATGGTAATGGGTTGTATTTTGATCCTTGGTCATTTTTTATCTTAGTGGGTAATCCTTGTTAGGTCGATTAGGGTAAAAATGTGAAGCTGGGTTACAATTTCGTGAGAAACACGCCGAAAAATTTCAATCTCCCACAAGTTCGGTCGAACTTTTCAAAAGTTAGGCCGAAATTTTGAAATTAATTCGGCTAGAATTTTCCTACTGTTAATCGAACTTATTCCACCGTTTACATTGACGACAAGGATAAGCAGATTTTTGGTTGGAGGCAGAAAAACTGACATTAAAAGTTCGACTGAAATTTTAGAAAAGTTCGGTTGAACTTCGTTTTTAAAAATATAGTGGCCCGCAACAATTTTTTGACCGATTACCTGTTTTTCTGTTTGTCTAAATGGCAGTGACTATTAGAGAGCGCCAGGAGGATTGTTTTTTTCTTGCAGACCACTCGGAGGTGCGTTTTTCGCTTTTTGTGGCAATATTTTTTAATTTTTATTTTTGCATAATTTATTATTTGTGTTTTTTTGCAATGTTTGCAGGTTTTAACGTTTTGTCTGCTTTGTGTCTCATTGTGGTAGAGACGTGCTCGTTCATCTTGTTCTTCTGCAGCTTGCTCGTTCGCTTTCTCGGTTGCAGGTGCGCGCACAATCTATTCCCCTCAAATCGATATGGCATTATATTTTAAAATTTTCCACATTTACTTATAATCTAAATTAAAATGTTGGTTTATTTGGCTTGCCTGCTAAATTATCCCTCTCTGTGAACTCTGAGAAATGTAATTGTGAGAAAGATAAGTTGCAATCCATTAATTTTACCCCTAAGTGTTGATCTCCTGCACGTATATCTAGGTACATATTTGTGCATATGGGTCTGGGTGTGTATCTGCTGGTGAGCCCTAGTATTGCACCGAGAGTGCTGCAACTCCCAAGGGCTACCCTAATTTACTTTATCAACCTGATGATCATACAAACTTGAGGTGACAGTGTTATATACACGGCAGATGCATTTTTCTCATGTCATCCTCTTCTACTTTACAAAAGGTGCTATTTCTTAAACTATGATAAGAACTGGAAAGTAAATTATTGGAAGGAAATGAAAGAAAGGAAACTAACTTAAAATGCAGAAAGGAAATGACAGAAATGAAACTAATTTAATTTGCAGAAAGGGAATGACGGAAATGAAACTAATTTCATTTGAAAAAAGGAAATTATGGAAATGAAACTAATTTAATTTGCAGAAAGGAAATGAAGGAAATGAAACTAATTTAATTTGTAGAAAGGAAATGGTAGAAGGGAAACTAATTTAAATTGCACTTAACTTGGCCAATCGGCGAAACATGCCCTGCTCTATCTATCATGGTTCTATCTATGCAACTATTCATGACCTTATTCTAATTTGAAGAGGTGTTGCTTGCAGTTTGGAGAAGAAAGGGGTAAAGGTGCTAATGGAGGGCTTAACCACATGAAACAAGGCTTAGGGGAGTGAAAAAGAGGTTTAAAACTTTATTAAAACTTTTAATATCACAAAAATTCTTCAGAGTGGGAAGCTTTGAAAAGTGCGACGGTGGAATTGCAATGGGAGGACGGAATTGTGATATCACAATTACAATATCGCAAAGATGGAGGAGTAGTGGAAGTGATGTTCGGGAGCAGGAGCGAAATGCGACATGCGATGGGGATAGAAATTGAGAAATGCGAAATGCGATGGGGATAGAAACTGCAAAATGAAAAATGTGATGGGGATAGAAACTAATAAATGTGATTTGTAATAGGGATGATGTGGTAGAGTGCTACAGTAATGTCGCAATCGGTGGTTGGGAGCGGTAAGTGTTAACGAAGCGAGAGAGAAATGCGATATGCGATGGGGATAGAAACTGCAAAATGAGATTTGCGATAGGGATGACGTGGCAGTGTGATATAGTAATGTCACAATCGAAAGTTGGGAATGGTAAGTGTTAACGAAGACCAAGTGGAACAAGGATTTTCCATTTGCGATAGAGCGAAGTATGGTAGTGGGAGTTTCGAGGAGCAAGGGGGGAGGTTGAATTCTTATGCATTTGTAAGTGTTTTGGGGAATGAGAAGGGCAGTGACTGTAAAGAAGAGGAAAAGGAGGGAATGGAGGGTGTAACAATAGTGCTTAGGTTGTGAAGACAGATATGGAAAATGAAGCGGGAAGGCACCACAAAGCTGCTCTGGGGCTTTAACACTAAATTATTCCTGCAATCAACCCTGCTAACTTATGCTACAAATAAACATACAAATGCGTGAAAATATAGTACAAAAGGAAGGCTGAAAATGGTAATGAAAATCTACTCTAATCTCAGAAATAGTGAACATAAATCAATTTTTGGGTCTGTGGGAAGGTTCACCCTCCTCGAGCTCTATTGAAAAAGATGAGAAGGGAGGTATTGACCAAAACTTTTAGAGTTTTCTCCTCTATTCTATTACTCATTAGAAAATGAAACCTACAACAACACATTGAAAGAAAAAACTAAGCAACGATGAAACTATCAGAAACATAATTAACTGAATGGCAGAAAGCAAAGAATAAGTACAACAGAGAGGCTGAGGCACATGGATTGGGCCCTAACCCACATGCCTAGCCCTATGAAACTTAAATCAGTAAAATGAAATTAGTCTTCTCATTTCATGAAATAATAGTCTCGTGCATTTCTCAAAGTTTTATCGCTGAGTACAATAATCAAAAGCTCAATAGCTTGCAGCAAGGTTCCCAATAGAATCGACCCTTACTAGCTCTAGCTCTGCTATATTTATTCTACATAGAAGCTACCAACAACTCCCTTGAAAACAATGATTGAGTCCACTTGACTCCAAGTAAACATATATTGAGTTCACTTTGGTCTTTGAGTTGCTTGGTTGCCTCTAGAATTTGAATTGTTGGAGAGAATCCTTGGGGATCCTTTGGCTGCCTTTGAGAGTTAACGAGGGTGGAAAATCCTCCTATAATTTCTCTTTGCTGTCTCCTTGGCCCTTCAAAACAGTCAAAATTTCCAAAAATTCAAAAATTTGCAGAATTGTGCCAAAATTTGGATTTGTATTGCTTATCATGTCTGGGATGCTTGTAGGGATGCATCAGTAATAATTTCAAGGTTTTCTTTGTCCTTTACCTCCTTTAGGGATTGAATCTTTGCAAGGGCTCTTTTGAGCTTGGCCCTTGCAATTTTTTTCCTCAAGGCATAATGCCTTGCCATATTTTTTCTGAAGGTCAAGTTCTCTCTTGGTCTTCTCCAACTGATCTTATAAGTGTAAATTTTACCTCTCTAGCCAAGATTCCCTATCATGGTCTATTTCCATGGAAAGCAACTCAGTTGGAGTGAGTTGCTCTGCTAATGCTGTCTCTTTCTCTCTTTCCTTGGCCAAAGCCTTCTTCAAGACAATTGTCCTTGGCCTCCTCCTAGGAAGTTGTTCTTCCTCTTCTTCAATGTCATCATGAGTGTCCAAGACCTCATCTAGATTTTCCTTTGTCTTTTTAGCCTCTTTCCTAGCTCTGATAGCTCTGATATCATAGATAGCCTTCTCTGTCTCCAGCTGCTTGTTTTCCACCTCAAAGAAGTTGATCACATTCTTGGCCCTACTAAGATTGGTTTGTAGATCCCTAATCTGAGCATATTTTCTCTTGAGCAGCATGCTAGTGATCCTTTGCTCATTTTCATCATCACTGTCAAGGTGAATAATTTTAAATTATTGTTCAGTCTCATGTTTGTCTTCTTCTTCTTCATCAATGACCTTTTCCTTACCTTTGTCAAGATGCTTTGTTAATGATGAAGGCATGACCCCTTGCCTCTTAAGGGAAACAAACACATTCCTATTTCCCCTCTGGTAGGTCAAAGGAAAAGGTTCTATGTCGACCATCTCAGTGTCATTTGTTTCACTGCCATCATGACTGCCATTTGCTTCAATGATCTCTGCCTCAATGACATCTTCATCACTGCCATATGCCTCATTGCTCTTTTCCTTACTGCTTTCTGCCTCACTGCTCTTTGCCTCACTGCCTTCTTCAATTTTTGATGCACTAGTACCATGAGATGGTGAGGGATTGTGAATAGGTGATGAAGGAGGATCATCTTGATGTGAAGGACTGTGAGTGGATGGTGAGGTGGAAGAGTCATCATGAGGTGAAGGAATGTGAGTGGATGGAGGAATGGGAGGATGAGAAGATGAAAGGACATCTTGCTGCTGGTGGGCTTGTGGATAAGTAAACACCTCATTGGAAATAAAGGTCTTCGATGGGATGCCTTTCTACTGCAATTGGTGCATAACAACCATTTTAGTAAGAGAGTGATGGAAGAGGCTTTGCATCTACTGAGGGTAGTATCTCTTTTGTACAATATAGGACATTTTGTCAATGCTTCTATAGAGGTAATAGGGTATGTGCAGCATCCTCACCCTAGTAAAGTGTATAAGAAGCCTAATGTGATAGGAGTAAAGGCGAGAGAATCTTCCTTCACATGTAAAATATTTCATGATAATTCTCATTATAGGTGCATATCTATAAAGCAAATGTGAGAAAGGAAAAAAGGATTTGCTGCGGTCCTTGTATCTAGGCTCTAGAAAGGGTTCATAGTAGTTCATGTTTAGATTGGCCTGCTTGAACCATTTCTCCCCTACACTTGGTATCCCAGTGGCATTGGCAATAACATCTACAGATAGCTCAAAGGTGACCCCTGCAAGGTTAACTTGTTTCTCATGCAAGTTGATGATAAAAATTCTGGTTAGCTCAAGGTGATTTTTCACCTACTACACCTTTTCACAAAATTCATAGCAACCTACATGTTTGAAACATGAAACAGTAAGGGGAGATGCCATTAGCTCCCTTGTGTTGGGGGGTTCAAATCTATTGATCTTTCCACCTTTGTGCTCATGCCTCATTGGCATTTGAGCCTCTCCTCCACTACCACTATCTTCTGACATTGTAAATCCCGCCTTGGGAAACCCTAGGACTGTAAATGGAAATGAGATGAAGAGATGGTGATGAAAAATGCAGCTTTGCAAGTGAATGAGATGAGTGAGTGAGGGTATAAGTGTATGAGAATGAGTAAGAGGCTAAATCCTCAATGGTAACCCTCTGCTGATATATTCAAACTCTGTTTTTGAAACTTTTTTGGGCTGATGTCAATTTGAGATGAAGGAGGGCAATGGAATGTCAACCTTTGCACATGGAGGGACTGATTGAATGAATGGAATGGGTGTAGGGACAAATTAGGTGAATGAACAACCTTCAAATAGTGTAACCCCTCTGTTTATTACTGATTGTCTTTATAAGTAGATGAAAATAATGGTAAACAATGATGTCAAGTTTAAGCCTTAGGTTTTCCTCTTAGGGTTTCAATTTATTTCAATTAAATCATAAAAAATGCTTGAATATGAGCTGAGGACCTGTACTTACCCTTACTAGTGCTTGAAGAACCCTTGAAAATGATTTGAAGCAATTTTGAGTTGATTTGAGTGTCTGTAGGGCTTAGCAATCCTTCCTTACCAAGCGCGCAGTGCCAGGCTGAGGGGGCAGCGCTCAATCCTAGGCGCGCAACACTCAATCCTAGGTGTGCAACGCCTTAAAAAATGAGCATAAGGTGAGTTCTGGACAAGGGTGCAACGCTCTGCTAGGTGTATGTTGTTAGGGTCCTATAATAATAGGATTCATAATTTTGAATTGACTTTGATTAGTCTTGTAATATGTACATACTTTGGTTTCTACAATTTTTTTTTCCCATATAAGAAAATAAAATAAAAAATGTAAAGAGGGTAAAAGTCCTAAAAGAAATATCAAATGACTTAAAAAGAAAGATATCAAAAAAGAATAGAAAAATGAACCCCAAACAAAAAGAGATAAGAATAAGACATGAAAGTGATGCAAGTCAAAATCATGCCATTACTAGTTACTTTTTACTGCAAAATAAATGATTATGTGTAGGTTGTACAAAATACCATAATCCATGATTAGTCAAATAGTTTAATCTTGGCTTTTCATGCTTTAAATTTCATGCTAATAGATAGAGAATAAAGATTTTGTCAAACAGTTTAAACTTGAAATACTAGTAGTTAGGTAGAGAATAAATAAGGAGCTCAACAGTTTAATCTAAGCTCTTGGATGAAATAAGGTTAGAATTAGATAGTTTTATGTTTTAAAAGAAAAATGGATAAGGGTTTGCAAGCTCAAATGCACCCATTTAAATGAAGAAAAAATGTTAGGGTAGAAAAAGGGTAAGTACAAGCAGTTTTACAAGGAATGGATAAAACATCATCTGGCATATTACTAATTCCCCTCCCCTCAATGTGTTCTAGTACTAAATCCTTCAGTTATAAAGACTCAGAGCATTTCTCTGACTTCTGGTGGGACTGGACCCACGTTTTAATGACTGTTTAGCATCTAAATATTGGATTTCACTTCATTAAAGCCTGTTCCCTTCATAAAAGCCCTTTTATTCAACATCACACCCTTTTCCTAAGATAAAATCCCTTTTCCTAAGTTAAAACACATTTTTTTCTTAGGAAAAGTAAAAACCCCCTTAAATAATTTCCATTTCATTCAAAAAACCCACAAAAATACATTATCCTAAAGTATAAGTGTGAAATGTTTAAAATGGGGCCACCACTATGAAAATTGCACCAAAAACACTTAAAACACACTTTACTTAGTGTATTTGTGTATTTTTCCGCTCATATTCATTTTCATATTAACATTTAACTTATTTATTAATTCCATTATATACCCCATCTCATAATATATTAAATCCTTTATGTTGAATAACCCAAACCCACATTATATGTTTATCCTATGGTTTATTTAAACCCATGTGACATATTCCACGCTCCCCCATAGGTTTAAAATATATGTATTATATTAAAACCCTCCCAATGTTTATTTTCCACATGTATACATTACGTTTGGTTAAAATACATTAATATCCACCTATCCTGTCTATCTGTTTAACACTAAGATTTTATGTTTTAAACTATTTTTTAACACATACACTTAAACCCTGCTGCATAAAAAACCCCGAGCCCCACGCCCATGTACCCAACAACTTCATCGCTTAATCTGAATGCACTCCCTCCGCCCGATCCAATGACTTACAAGACATATCGCAATTTCAATGGCACAATGGTTAATTGATTTTGGATTTGCGATATGAGCGGTTTTGCCCCGCTCTCTCTCCTCCACGTGGAATAACTTGATTGGATCGCATACTTCCGAGTATTACCACTTACCACCCTCCAATGTTGCGATAACGGCTTAGCGGTAAATAACCCTCCCCACGCCAAACCACTTTCAAATTGACTTGACGCTCATTAAATGAATACACTGTTCCAACCAAATTTCTATAAAACAACAATATTTACATGTTTAAACCTTTTCTGTTGCATTTTCTGCTCGTTAAACCTTCCCGACTGAAGAAAAAGCGCTGCCACCCTGTTTTCATGCACAAAAAACATAAATTCAGTTGAATTCATCGCTACGACTGCTTAGAGCTTCCAAATTGTGTTTAAAATACTTCAACAAAGCTTTTGAAAGTTTATAGACCCCTAGAAAACCATTTTCTGAGTCAAATTCCTCAAAATACAGGTATTTTTCAAGAAAAATACCCATCCTACATCTGAAAAGAGCTATACTTGTGAATTTAAACCTTCTTGAAGCTTGTTTTCCTAAAGAAATACCCTTATTTCTTCATAAATTCATATTTGTTGCAAAGACCCTAATGAATTCATATTTTTTGAATATTGTGACCTATTTTCTAAGTAAATTGAAGAGATTTAGTCATTTGCAGACCTTTAGAAACCGTTTGAATGATTCAAACTCTTATACAAAATTCTCAGAAACCTTTTGTGCATGAATTAGACTATTTTAGGTCTATTTTGTCAAAAAATTCAGCAGTAAAGCCTTATCAAAGCTTTCCTAAGTGTGTAAAAGGTTTTAAAGATTTATTTTTGAGCAGAATTGATAATTTGAGACAGAAAAACCATAATTTCACATGTTAAAATCCAAAAGAAACCTTTGTCATATCAAAAGACCTTCTGCAAATAGTCTAAAATTACAGAAATGTATTAAAAAACCTAAAGAACAGAGTTTCAAGATCCAAAGGGCTAAATTGTCAAAAATAATCCCATAAATGGCTTCTAAAAACACAATTGTCATCAATCCACTACAACCTCTTGTTGTAGATGTTGAACATACCCCTTTAGCTGACGTTGACTATAAAATTACTAATCTAGTAATTGAATTTAACCTTCTTGACCTCCACTACTGGAGTCAAGAGAAATCTTTGGATCGGGTAGATGAAGTACTTGTTTGGGAATCCAATTTACCTAAATATGTAGTTCCCCATACCGATTAGTGTCCTGAGGTCATCAGATTGTGTCAAACTCACTATTCCCCTGACCAAAGAGCTATTGTCTTTGACATATCTCTTCTCTTTTCATGGAATATTCGAAAGAAATCTATGACAATATGGGTATATCTAGGGAGATATAATTTGTCTTAAAGCAACTACACCCTATATAATCTCTTCTTTTCAGTTTTGGAAATGTATTCTTTTCTCTTTGGGAACCAATGGAGGATAGAGGGCTCATATATGTGTGTGTGTGTGTGTTTTAATTCTGAGAAAGAAGTATTATTCACTATCACTGCTGAATCTATAAATCAAATGCTTCATCTTACAATCGGAGCCAAATGCAGTCCCTTTGTTCATAGAATCTCTTAAAAAGTTTTATCTGGATTTAGAGTTCCCTAAAAGATTTCAAATCTTTCAGGCCTTCATGCCCTCATATGTTGAAATCCCTATGTTAAATCCTCCATATTCATCCTCCAAATTCCCAGAAGGATCAAGACACATTATCTCAATGTTGTCTTTTATCCTTGGTTACTTTACTGATGAACACACTAATGAGTCTATAATTGGTTTTCTATCCACTTTTGTGTTTGGTCAGCCCCCTGCAGTCATTTAGAACTTTGATGAGTATATAGTTGATAGTATTCATGAACAACTTGTAAAACTTCCCACTGAAGGTGTATTTAGGTATACTTCATACCTATTTCATTTGTTTCTCTACTTCCAATCAAATAAATTTCCCATGGCTCTTCAAAATATGGATGTAGAGGGTAATGAGAAATCAATCTTTTTCTGGACTTCCCTAATCAGAAAAGAGTCAAATGAGTTCACTTATTCAGACTTCACAGATTTTTTTATTCACCCACTGGTTAATCTACTAAAAAACAGTGTACAACTAAGGATAACTGATGAGATTAAGAATTTTTTACAGCTATCAGAGCAAAGCAGAACTAGTGATTGGTACGTATACCAAAACCACATAGAGATTAGAGTCTATGGGTCAAACCTCTTACCCTATAAATTACCAAAGTATCTACCAATGAGACTGTTTACCCTAGAATATATAACACAGATTCTAAATTCATATTCTCTATACTTTTTAGCTGTTAAAAAGAAAACTCAGTTCAAATTGAAAAACCAGGTGGGCCCTTTCATATGCAACAACTGGGAAGCAGGTGTAGAGACATCAAAATAGTTGATAGAGTATAAGTTTGATGAAATTTTCCTGTGGAGCTATGATCCTTATAGTATAATCAGTAAGATGAGGGTAAAATGTAAATTAACCCCATATATTTATGACAAAAAGCCTGAAATTGAAGAGTTTGCAAACCAAGTAGAATGGTTGGAAAATACATTGATGGAATCTATCAAGAAAGGTGATACTAGTCACACTTTGCAGACTGGAAATCAAGAGGACATAACCATAAAGAGAAATAGAGAAGAAATCTCATATACAACTGAAACAACCATAGGAACTAGATTTAAGCTTAGGTACAATAAGAAACCAAAAATTAATCCAGCAGACAAAGCAAAAGAGACAGTAGAAATTTTAGATGAAGAGAATCTAGAGAAAGATAACATGACTCACAAAGTAATAGAAAATGAGCAGCAACTTGCTACTTTCAACACAAAAATTATTCAGAAACAATAAAGTGGGGAAGTGTCTTCATCATAGCAGGCAGAGGATAAGGAAATGGATATCAAAGAGAAGTATAAAGAAATCAAGGCCAATAATGAGGAGATTAAGAATGAAATCTATTCACAATATTTGAAGCAGAGTCCAGGAAATCAAAATAGCCTGCTTTCAGCCTTTGATTATAAAAATAAGAAATTTCTTATATCAGTTCTTCAACCTACAGTTCCAACACCAAAACAACAACAAATTATAAGAGGGTTGACATTGAGGTGCCAGTCCAAGACATTTATCCCTTGGACCAGAGTGAATTTCACAAGCAGAGCTCAGAAATGCTATATTCTACCATGACCAGAAAGGCAATGAGTGTCCAAAATCTTTAGAATACTTTGAACAACATGAGAGATCAAATTAAGGTTGAAAAAGCCTCTTCATATGCCAAAGACACTATAATCAAGTCTTTAGAATAATTGGTGATTGAAGTAGGGTACGACCCTTCAAATGTGAAAGCTGCAGATGAATTAATAAAGAAGAAAAATGCTGATATTGCAGCACTACGAAAAAAATTGAAACTACCTCCTACAGAGCATCCATAGAATAAGGAGATTGTGCAAGAGGAAAATAAAAAAGATGAGATGATGAGTCTCATACTACAAATGACAGCACAAATCAAGGAGATGGAAATTGAGATGGACAAGCCTGTCCAAGAAAAAGAAGCCGCAAAGACTCAAAATGTTCCTCCTACAATCATTCCCATGGTAACAACAATAGTTCCTTCAACTCTAGCAGAAGAGTTAGCACAAAAAGTCCCACTGGCCACAACAGTGCCAGTCACTTCTTCCACTACTTCTGTCACTAAATCCTCTACTTCAGCAGTTCAACAGTCAAATGAGGCCAACAAACTCATTAAAGCCATGGAAGACATGTCAATACATAATAATGAGATAAACAGATTGAAAGAGCAAATCAAGAACTTGGAAGATGCCAAGAAATTAGCATATATAAATGATAAATAGAGGAACAAAAGGCTAAAAGGTTAAGTGAACAACTTAAAAAGGTAGAAACAAAATTGACCTTAAAAGAGCCCATGGCATACATAAAAAATCAGCTATGGTCCAATATCATTGAATCAGTCAACGATACTTGGACATCCATTCAAGTGATCTCTGAGCAAAAAGACTTGCTTAACATAGCCAAAGAAGAAATATTGAAGACAAAAGAAGAGCTAGGTGCTAAGCCTGAAGAAGCCCTAGAAATAATCAAGTTTCTCAATACTGAAAACAAGAAAGAATTGGATGAAATAGGGATAACTGACATAACTGAAACAATTCTTGAGGTAAGAAAGGTACTTTCAAAGAAAAATTTAATGAAACAGTTGGAAGAGAAGTGTCAAAATATGGACATGGCCATAATTAGATTCATGGTTAAGTTTGACACATTAAGACAAAAAGGCTTGCCAAATATTCTTGTTATCAATGATAAAATGATGAAGCAAGAAGATTAGAATGAAAAGTTAAGGGAATTTGCTAAAGAAAAAGTGAACAAGGTAGACTGGCAAGGAGTTCCAATAGGTAAAGTGTTATACAAAAGTATTGAAAACTTGTTTTAATTACAACATGAGATAAAACACCACTTTGTAGACAAGCCAAAATTTTTAAGGTACACTGAAGCAGATGAGAATTTCAGAAAATTTACAAAGATTAAGTTACCAGAAGAAGAGTTTTGGTAGAAGCTTACAGATTTACTTTAAAAATTCAGTTTGCAGTGAAAGAAGATAAAAAAACAGAGTTGTTGTTTACATAGTAAAAACAGATTTTAAAAGCAACAAATCAGTCAAAACAACAGATTAAAGTGTATCATAGGTAAAGTGTATCAGTTAAAGAGTATCAGGTGAAAGATAAAGCTTCAAAACTAATTAAATATTAGATTGCCAGCGTTAAAGACAACTCAACTAGCCAGCTGCTGCCTAAGTCCAACATAAAGATATTTTATTTAATAAATAGGACAACTTGCAAGTTTGTTATGTAACTGTCACTATATTTTTGTAAAAGATATTTTATTTTCCATAGAAAATTCCTATGATTGTTCTTGGATATTTTGTAATATTTTTTTGTATAAATACTTCATAATTTGAAGTATTGAGTGTGGCTAATTGTCGAAGATTTCTATAGCTATTATAGTCTGAACCTAAGTGTTTTTTTTGTATCAAGCTCAATTCAGAAGACTGGATTTCAAGGAATAAAGCATCATATTAATGGATTCATGTGTTGGGCCACTGAAGTGAAGTATTTTCTTATGTCATTTGTCAATTTTCTCATGTTTTTCATCAATTCATAAATGTGTTCTAAATTTTAATGTGAAATCAGGAATTGTTATATCAAAATTTGTTAAAAGCACTCTGTTATTGACTAGTTTTTATTTTAATGTTTTCTGTTGATATCCAGACTAGGAAACCCTTAATTTCTCCCTAATTTCGATTGAACTCTACCTCTTCTATCCTTATCCAGATTAAAGAATCCTTCATTTCTCTTTTATCCGATTAAAACCATTTCACCATCAGCCTTTGAAAGTTCTTAAGTGACTCTACTATCTTGCCCTTTAAAAATTTGACTTTATACCTTGATCCCGATCTTTCGGCTTGACACATTGACTCCATCTTCCCAATGAGTTACATCGTTACAACTATCCATCTCATTAAGTGATTTTCTCACCAAAACAAATCAAAACAACAAAACTAATTTTCCCTATATAACTAGCCTAAAATTAAACATAAAAGCAAAGTTAAATCTTATAGAGAGAGCCCTATCTAAGCCTTAGGAATGCTAGATCCTAAAGCTTAAAAGTAGGTTTGTGGTTACCTCTAATATTCTTTGAAATATAAATAAAAAATCTCACAACTTTGGGAATTATTAGAGTGATAACATATTGATGACTCCACTAGGGAATACTAACATTTTATTCAGAAATATTTTACAGGTTCAGATCTAATCTATGATGGTGGACTATGATCAAACATACAAAGGTTAAAATCATCTACCTGGCGACTCGATTGTCCGAGATTGAGATCTTCATAGTTCAGAAGAAACTCCATAACCAAATAATCCATATTCCAAATCATTAATGGTGATACAAGATGACATGGTTTGTGGCAAACCTTTCATCTCATGAGATTTTCAATGAATTCAGGGATGGGTTATTAGAATTTCAACTTGATGAGGATTTTCTAAGAGCTGTCTTTCTTAGTTTAAAATCAAGAAAATGTTCTCCTCAAATTAAAATATGTGTTCTTGAGTTAGTTTCTGAAAAATATGGAAATGGCATTAAAATTTTGCATTCTCAAATTCAATCTTATAATTTCCGAGATCATAAAGAATCCTTGGAAAATATTCCTTCTCCAAAGAAAGAGGAAATTGTATTACCTTTTGACTTGCAGATTGAGGATGATCACGCTTTCAATTACAATACTGAAGAAATAGTTTCAGTGTTTAATATTAAGGATAAAACTAATCAATTAGTCATTGAAGGCCTAGAAGCACAAATCATACATCTGCTTTTGATGATGCTATATAAAATTATATGGAGATTATTTTTAGCTCAAGTCTGCAAACATGTTTTCTTTATAAGGATCAAATACATTAGAAGTTTCCATTACACATCATATCTTTGATTATGAAGACACATGATCAAGTTATGCTTCCATGTTTGATGACAATCAGTCAAATTATCCATTCATTTCTACAACTACTTGACTGGCTTCATTGGAATCTTTGTATTACCTAATTCAACAAGATTATTAGTAGATTAGAGTAGGTATATGAGTGAAAATAAGTATTGGAGAGGTAAATCCCCTTTGCGGATAGAGGTGATCCCTACTAGCCCAGATCAGGTCTAGCAACAATCAGTCACGCAGTGACGCAGGTCTCTAGTTACAAAACGACAAAAACATAATGAGTTTCCTACCTCAGGTCATACGCAATGGTCGTCGAAGAAAGGATGACGCTTCCCATCCTTCGCTTTGGTATATCACGGTCCTTCCGCTCAGCACATCTTAACACCTGCACACATGCAAAGGAACACAACAATATGTAGCATAGAATCTGAATCTTGTAACTATACATCATTCAGAGAGGATGTAATTCATTGCATCAAAGACAAAGACACATGAATGAAACCATAATCAAAGTCGCTTATCATTAAAATAACAAAGGAAAGATACAACCCAAAGCTCTGACACTCGATCTTCCTTCAGCGGAGCACGTCTCAACGAAGCTTGTCGGAAATGGGACAAAGCTCTCTCTCTTCAGCTTGGCTCTCAAAGGCTATCTAGCGATAGTCTCCTTGCTATAAGTTCAGCTCTTCTCTAGTGCTATTAGGACCACTAGCTTGCTAAGGGAAAATGGCAAGATTATATAGATGGTGAAAGGGGAGTTGGGATCCCTACAATTATGGGATTGGCCCTATCCTTAAGGAAGCTTCCATGATAGGTGGAAAGCCACCTCCCATCCATGGAGATTCGGAGCCAAACCTCCCAACTTATTTTAGTGACTCGTTCAGGGGTTTGTTGGAATCAAACTTTCGCCATTTATTTTTAAAAAACAATCCTTATTAAGCTTGGTGCAAGCAATACACTGGGATAGAGCGCCAGTTGGCGTGCCCTCTATGGTGGATTTTCCCCATTGGTGCGAGGGTTGAATTGGCTAGTCGCGCCAAGGCCAAAAGATCAGTTTTTAGGGTTTTTCAAGGGAAAATTTCTTCAAAGGAATGATTGTCCTTTTCAAGGGGGATGCAGTGAAAGTGGTTTCAGGTCATGTCACTACTCACAGGTCACGGGAAAGGCCCTCCAATATGCAGGACCGAGGATTGCAGGGACAGTTACAAAATACTGTGTAACAGATGCCCCCTAAAGCATGAGGCCCGAGAGAGAGAGAGGGGTGAAATGCTTTATGAGAACGTGCCCAATTGAAAACACTACCATTGGAAGACCTGCATACAAGTACAACTGATATCTCTGATACATGATATGTGGTATGGGCGCAGCCATCCATAATAGAGTGTACAATAAGTGGGATCCATGGTATGGACGTAGCCATCCAGTAAGAAGGATCAACAAGTAGACTCAGGTATGGTCACAACCATCCAATCAAATGATTCATGTAACTAATCATGATAATCCACAAAAACCGCAGCCTGGATTCCATCAGAAAAAACCCAGGGTCTTGCGGTCCATCTTGACCTGAATAGAGTACATGTCCCAGCATGTGAATAAGTGAGCTGAAGTCGAACATGCAAGAACATCGTCTGATTACCAACCATTAGTGTAAGTCGTTAACAGACGCGATAGGTACCACCAATAATGAGGATGGCCCTCAAGGTACTATAGGTACAATCCACAGAATGTGAACAACGAGCTGGCATCGAACACCCACAGAATCATCTGATTGAAGGTCAATAGTGAAAACCTTGCATCGAATGCAAAGGACCTGCCATTGAGGCATGCAGGCTCCAAGGTACCAGAAGGGAGTCTCTAGATCAGCTTCCTGGATAATGAGCTGAAGTCGACAGGAAGTGATCTTGATCGAAGGTGGGCCATAGTGTTTCCCACATCATCGATGCGAGATAGATAAATATGATTTTTGCGAAGCAAGATCAGTAGAGAATCCGAAGGAGGTTGAAAACTGCAGAGGCCAAATTCTCTTGAACATATCGGCGGCATGACACTGGATTTGGCAGTATTTGACATCAAAGGATCTAAGGTCATGATGACATGGCAAAGAGCAGATGAGAAGTCAAAAGAGATTACCCAAACCCAAGGAGGCAAGCAGATAACGAGATGAGATGTCCCGAACCCGACACGAATGTAGACAAGTGCCATGTTCAAGAGCGACATACTATCAACACGACGGTGATACTGGTCCCATTTTTCTCCCACCATTTCTGGTGAGTACCCCAATTATTTTTGGAAACAAGCTTGAAGGGGATAGCATATGCTTGTCATATAAGTTTGTCCTTCAGACAAATCCAATCCTAGTACATTTAACGAGCCCTAGGAAGGAGGAACTCGAGTAACTTCATTACGACGGAGTCCAATGTCATCAATTTTTAACGAATCTGACAAAGGAAAAACTCGACTTCTTTTCATATTTAGAGAGTTTTAAAAAACAATGGAAAAGAAAACTCCAGCGGTCTCTTTTCGTAGATAGTCCCTCAGATCTGAAAGGTAGAAAAATATGTCTGAGAAAACCTCCTAGTCGCGATAAGCTAGGGTATTCCTTTTTCGTAAGTAATCTATCCCAGCCCGAAAAAGGGGTAAACGTATACTGGGTAGATATCGCTTTGCAGCCAATTTAACGAGTTCAAAACGACAAGCGACTCAACGATCTTTTCAGTTTTAGAGAGTCAGAAAAGAGTTGAAAGGTGACTCCTCCTATAGGAACGAGTGGTATTAAGGGCAGCAACTAGTTCCAGTGATGGTGGAATTACTCAGAACAAGATAAAGGTCAAGAGGCTGGCTAACAAGACCACTCATCACAATAGTTCCTCAGGAATGGGTAAAACAACCAAGTGAAGGCATATGATCGGCCAAGCAGATAGTGACGGTGGATGAGAAAACCAAGGCTCATCTGGAAAAACAAGCTGATAAAATGGCAATCACGAGAGGTAAAATGGGAATGGTTTCATTTTTAGACAAGCTTGAAATCATAAAACTCTGCTTGAAGTTGGTTTCATTTTGACACAAGCTTGAAACAAAGATAAACTATGCTTGAAATTGGTTTCATTTTTACACAAGCTTGAAACGGAAACAAACTATGCTTGAAAAAGTAAGCATGCCCCCAGCATGGTGACTTGATTCAAGGTACATGCCCCCCAAGCTTCAATCCATATGAAAGGAAAATGGAGTGAAGGTTCAAGTTACGAGATCAAGAGAACGACTCGACTAGGATTTTACGAGATCTTATCAAAGACTCAAATTGAACGAGAAAGTGTTTCATTGTTTTAATGAGGTTGACACATTAAAAGAACTATCCTCAGATAACTTTGTTTCATTTTTTAATGAGCTTGACACAAGCAGATGAACCATGCTCTGACCAGCTTGTTTCATTTTTTAAGGAGCTTGACACAAGATAACGAACCTTGCTTCGAAGACCTTGTTTCATGGTTTAAGGAGCTTGACACAAGTAGATGAACCATGTTTCGACAGACCTCATCATAATGAATAAGAAGGCATAGCTTCCAAGGGTTGCCCGTCTGATGGAAGGAAAACATCTTGGAAGTCTGCACCTAGTTCCCCTAGCACTCGATGTACAATAGCACTATCATTGAATACGGGCATAGGACAGGTAGTCACATAATTGACATGTGGCAGGGATGACACAATTGGCGGATAAAGATCCGGCAGGGATGATGGTGGACTAGCCGCCATATTAGGACCAAAGAACGCAAGCTGATCGATGGTCACGATCCGACCTTGGTGTGGAAAACACATCACACGGAAGAGGGAGGAGACAAGCGCTCCCATGGCATAAGTATAATCACAGCCCAGGAGTAAATCAAATTCCAAGGGGCTAGGAACAACCATCACGTCCATATGGACAATTTTCCCTCCCAAAGTAATAGGCAACTTCGGAAGGATCCCTAATGGTTGACTAGTTCCTCTATTAAATGCCAACAGATTCTGCGTAACAGGCACAAGTGATGGTGAACTGAAAGCTTGCTAAGTAGTTGAGGATTAAATACTGATAGACGGACCTTCATCTATAGTGGTGCTGGGTACGACCAGATGGAAGGCCTGTACCGTGATCTCAAAGGGCACATAAGAAGGAAGGCGATAACCTGCGAATTGATCCCAATCGAAGGAAGCGACCAAACTACTTGGAGGGGCTACCATCGAACTGAGATGGTATTCTCTTGATGTTACAAAAGAAGAAGGAGCATCCTCCACGACCTCCATCACGGAGTCGGGAGGGGTGTCCTCTGAGACCTCCATCATGGGCGGTGGAGGAGTAGCTTCCGGAGGTATAGGGACAAGAGAATATTTCTCCAAGTCTGAGGAATCCAAAGAAACAATAAGAACCTAAGGGATGTGAGATCTACTCTCAATGGAAAATACCTGGTGCACCGCAGATGGGGCCAGTTAAACCAATGCCACAACCAATGGTTGGTTAGGGATGGATTTATGATTTGGAATTTCCGGGGGAGCAGGATCGACCAAGGGTGACTCTTGACTGATCGTGGAATCAGCTGGTGGAGGACTCAAAGAAAGCTGCTTGTAACCAGCCGAAAGGCATGGTCCAGAAATAGTTGAGTTGTCCAAAACTCTCTTGGCTTCATCCATATATAGACAAAGGTGAATGGCATGATGCCCTTCACACAACTTACAGGGATTGGTGAGCTTACCCTGCATCTTAGGAGCTTTACTAGCACTAGCTGAAGACATGTCCCCAACCTAACTCCTAGAAGCCAAAGGTAACAACGGACGACCGTTGGAACATACTCGAGCACCTTGGGAATACCAGGGCAATCTCGAAGAAGATGGTTTCCCTGGCACAACATGCAATGGAACTTAAATTTCTGTGGAGGGTTGGAAGGTTTATCAAGAGTAGACGTTTTAGAAGCAGTAGCTGCAACCTTAGCCTCTCTCTTATCAAACTCCTTCTTCTTAGTCTTCTTCTTCTTCTTCTTAGCCACTTGGTTACTCGAATCCAGACTTTCACTAGGCGAAGCAGAAGAGGAGGATGTAGAAACAGGCGAAGAAGGGGAGAGGTCCACCTTCGGATCAACATGGCGTTGTTCATGTGGAGGAATTGATTGAACAGTAGCCAGGACATTCGGGACCACAGAGGTTGAAAACAACCAAACAGGCAACCCAACAGTTAACCCAGGAAGGGACAACGTTGCCATATAAGGAGCACCAACATTTCCAAAAGGAGGAAAAGGACCAGGATTCCCCTCAGAGGGGACTCCTTGATTGGAGAAATCTAGAAAAGTTTCCATCGGAAACAACCTTGAAATAAAACACTAAGGACAAAAAATTCTAACCAGGAATATTTTGTGGGCGATTAATTTTTAAGACACTGAAACCAGACTCTACTGTTTCATATTTTAAGTTTCGAGAAACAAGAAAAATGTGACTCTATCACTTTCAGGCTGGAAAAGAGCTTGAAAGGACAAGAGCTTGATGATATTTTCAATTAAAAGAGTCAGTAAAGATCAAAGTGACTACTTTGGTAATCTAGGTAAATGGGTGTACCAGATATCCGTGAGCTGCCATATACACCTTGGTAAGAATGAGAGAGAAATCAACCAAGGACTTGACGTATGTGCAGGTAATATCGACGAATGCTGTGTCCGGTGTATCATGGGTAAAAGGCGGTAGACTCAGTTTCCTATGGATAAAGGTTTGAAACCTAATGGGGTCTCCCTTTATATACGTGATGGTACAAGGAGCACAAGTCCATACTAGTGCTCTCTGTAACTAGATGGTGAGCAACAACTGCTAGGCTTAAAGATGCCAGAACATATTTCTACCTTAGAATACTAGATATTTCGTTAATGTTTCAATGTTGCCTTAGGTTAATTCAGTAAATTTTACAGTTGATATTCAATTTACGTTTCAATTTCAAGGCCCTATCGAATGTCATATGACAATCTCCTATATACAACTATATGAGGAAATGAATATTTCAATTTGATGAATGCTATCTAGTTAAGGGAAGAATCTCTAACAATGATGCAACAAACAACAATACTGCACACGAAAGCTTTCACTATCCACAAGTAATCTAAAACATTCAACGATGCAAATTATGCGATGTAATCTATGCAAAAATTGTCTTTTTTGAAAACTATGCAATTGTAATCTATGCACAATTTCATTTTTCTTTTAAAATAATAAGAATGCACTCAATGCATTTTTCGATGAAATGAGAATCCACTTAATGCATGCTTTTAATGAAAGAGAATGCACTCAATGCGATTTTTAGCTTTCAATCATTAAACAATGTAATCTAAGTTCAATGATGGATCTCAAAAAACACTTTTCAATGCAATGTGATCTAATACATTTTAACGAAAAGAAAACTATGAGATGAAAACTAAATGAACACGAATTTCCTTAATGAAAGGATGAATGCAAAAGGGATGCAAACAAACACTAAGAATGCAATCTTTATTTTAAACACTTTGTAACAAAATTCCTCAAAAGGCTACAAGACATATGAGGTCAAGCACAAAAAGGACTTTCAAAGCATGAGATCAAAATAAGGCATTCATTCCCTTTTACGTCAAGCAATCAAGAAAGAAGAATTTTTAGTTGAACAATGAGCAATGAAATCTATGCTCATACAGAGAAAAGACTAGAAGGGAAAGACACACTGGTGAAGGATTTAGGGAAAAAATCTCAATTTTCACACACCCTGAAATTGGCACAACTTTGTGGGTGAAACTAGCGCCAACTGGCGCGACTTTCTCACTGACAACTAGCGCCAATGGCCAAATGGTGCGGGTTGCTAACTGAAAACAAGCACCAATGCCTGAAAATGAAAAAACAAAGAATTTCTCCCGACCAAGACTAGACTCACCACTTCAAGCAAAATCTAAAAATAACCCAGAAGCAAAAGTACTGACCAAAAAACTCCCGAACAAGGGAAAACCCTAGCACCTACAAGAAATGGCACGACTGTCTGGCTGTAATCCGCACTAGACAGGGGATGGCGCGGGTGATGAACTGACAACTTGCACCAATAGGTGTGACTGTAAGAGTGGAAACCGCGCCAATCAATCCAACCATGAAAAGATGAAAATTTCGAAAATGCAGAGGTCAGATTTGATCCTATGGGGCTGAACAGGGGTCTAAGACCAAGGATGGTGAACCAGAAGAGAAAATAAATAAATCAAAAGCCAAAAAAAAACCCAAACGGAAGAAGGACTAACTCTCATTGATCCCCAGCGGAGTCGCCAGTTTGTTGGAGAGGTAAATCCCCTATGCGGACAGAGGCGATACCTACTAGCCCAGATTGAGTCTAGCAACAATCAGTCATGCAGTGATGCTGGTCTCTAGTTACAAAACGACAAAAACATAACAAGTTACCTACCTCAGGTCCTACGCAATGGTCGTCGAAGAAAGGATTATGCTTCCTGTCCTTCTCTTTGGCAGATCACGATCCTTCCGCTCAGCACGTCTGAACACCTGCACACATGCGAAGAAACAAAAGATACACAGCATAGAATCTAAATCTTGTAACTATAAATCAGTCAGAGAGGATGTAATTCATTGCATCAGAGACGAAGACACATGAATGAAACCATAATCAAAGTCGCTTATCATTAAAATAAAAAGGAAAGATACAACCCAAATTTCTGACACTGGATCTTCCTTCGGCGGGGCTGACAGTGGAGCACGTCTCAACAAAGCTTGTTGGAAATGGGACAAAGCTCTCTCTCTTCGCTTGGCTCTTAAAGGATATCTGGCGATAGTCTCTTTGCTATAAGTTTAGCTCTTCTCTAGTGCTATTAGGACCAATAGCTTGCTAAGGGAAAATGACAAGCTTATATAGATGGTGGAAGGGGAGTTGGGATCCCTACAATTATGGGATTGGCCCTATCCTTAAGGAAGCTTCCATGATAGGTGGAAAACCACCTCCCATCCATGGAGATCTGGAGCCAAACCTCCCAACTCATTTTAGTGACTCGTTCAGGGGTTTGTTGGAATCAAACTTCCACCATTTATTTTTAAAAAACAATCCTTATTAAGCTTCGCGAGCAAGACACTGGGACAGAGCGCCAGTTGGCACGCCCTTTATGGTGGATTTTCTGCATTGGCACAAGGGTTAAACTGGCTAGTTGCGCCAAGGCCAAAAGATCAGTTTTTAGGGTTTTTCAAGGGAAAATTTCTTAAGAGGAATGATTGTCCTTTTCAAGGGGGATGCCATGAAAGTGGTTTCAGGTCATGTCACTACTCACAGGTCACGGGAAAGGCCATCCAATATGCGGGGCGGGGGATTGCAGGGACGGTGACAAAATACTGTGTAACAATAAGCTCAGAATTCTGAGCATCTTTTCAGTTTCAAGTCAGTGTGTTTTCAGATTTCAGTTTGTAGAAAAGGTTTGGTTTTAGTACGAGATGTCCAGTTACAGATTATATGACAGAGCATGTTGCAGACCTGGGAACAACCCAATAGAGAAGGCTCCTGATATTAAAGTTCTTGTCATTTCGCCAGGAAATGCCATCCCCATGTGGAGCCACGGTTAGGGTCCTATAATAATAGGATTCATAATTTTTAATTGACTTTGATTAATTTTGTAATATGTACATACTTTTCTTTCTACAAATTTGTTTTCCCATATAAGAAAAATAAAATAAAAAATGTAAAGAGGGTAAAAGTCATAAAAGAAAGATCAAAGGACTTAAAAAGAAAAATATCAAAAAAAGAATAGAAAAATGAACCCAAAGCAAAAAGAGATAAGAATAAGACATGAAAGTGATGCAAGTCAAAATGCCACTACTAGTTACTTTTTACTGCAAAATAAATGATTATGTGTAGCTTGTACAAAATACCATAATCCATGATTAGTCAAATAGTTTAATCTTGGCTTTTCATGCTAATAGATAGAGAATAAATATTTTTTCAAACATTTTAAACTTGAAAAATCAGTAGTTAGGTAGAGAATAAATAAGGAGCTCAACAGTTTAATCTGAGCTCTTGGATGAAATAAGGTTAGAATTAGATAGTTTTATGTTTTAAAAGAAAAATGGATAAGGGTCTGCAAGCTCAAATGAACCCATTTAAATGAAGAAAAAAGGTTAGGGTAGCAAAAGGGTAAGTACAAGCAGTTTTACAAGGAATGGATAAAACATCATTTGGCATATTACTAATTCCCCTCCCCTCAATGTGTTCCAGTACTCAATCCTTTAGTTATAAAGACTCAGAGCATTTATCTGACTTCTGGTGGGACCAGACCCACGTCTTAATGACTGATTGGCAACTAAATATTGGATTTCACTTCATTAAAGTCTGTTCCCTTCACAAAATCCTTTTTCCTCAACACACACCCTTTTCCTAAGATAAAATCCCTTTTCCTAAGTTAAAACACATTTTTTGCTTAGGAAAAGTAAAAACCCCCTTAAATAATTTCCATTTCATTAAAAAAACCCACAAAAATACATCATCCTAAAGTATAAGTGTGAAATTTTTAAAATGGGGCCACCAATATGAAAATTGCACCAAAAACACTTAAAACACACTTTACTTAGTGTATTTGTGTATTTTTCCACTCATATTCATTTTCATATTAACATTTAACTTAATTATTAATTTCATTATATACCCCATCCCGTAATATATTAAATCCTTTATATTAAATAACCCAAACCCACATTATATGTTTATCCTATGGTTTATTTAAACCGACGTGACATATTCCCCGCTCCACCATCGGTTTAAAACATATGTATTATATTAAAACCCTCCCAATGTTTATTTTCCACATTTATGCATTACATTTGGTTAAAATACATTAATATCCACCTATTTCGTCTATCCGTTTATCACTAAGATTTTATGTTTTAAACTACATTTTAACACATTAACTTAAACCCTGCCGCATAAAAAATCCCAGGCCCCACACCCATCTACCCAACAAATTCATCGCTTAATCTGAACCATTCGCACTCCCTCTGCCCGGTCCAATGACTCACAAGCCATATCGCAATTTCAATGGTGCAATGTTAATCGATTTTGGATTTGCGAGATGAGAAATTTTTCCCCGCTCTCTCTCCTCCACGCAACATAACTTGCTTGGATTGCATCCTTCCGAGTATTACCGCTTACCACCCTCCAATGTTGTGATAACCTCTCAACGGTAAATAAGCCTCCCCGCGCCAAACCGCTTTCAAATTGACTTAACCCGCATTAAATGAATACACTGTTCTAACCAAATTTCTATAAAACAACAAGATTTACACGTTTCAACCTTTTTTGTTGTGTTTTCTGCTCATTAAACCTTCTCGACTGAAAAAAGAGCACTGTCGCCCTGTTTTCGTCATTCTGACCATTTAGAGCTTCGAAATTGTGTTTAAAAGACTTCAACAAAGCTTCTGAAAGCTTCCAGACCCCCAGAAAACCCTTTTCCGAGTCAAATTCTTCAAAACAGGTATTTTTCAAGAAAAATACCCGTCCTACATCTGAAAAGAGCTATACTCGTGAATTTAAACCTTCTTGAAGCCTGTTTTCCTAAAGAAATACCCTCATTTCTTCATACATTCATATTTGCTGCAAAGACCTTGATGAATTTATAGTTTCTGAAGATTGTGACCTATTTCCTAAGTAAATTGAAGAGATTTAGTCATTTTCAGACCTTTAGAAACCCTTTGAATGATTCAAACTCTTTTACAAAATTCTCAGAAACATTTTGTGCTTGAATTAGACTTTTTTAGGTCAGTTTTTTCAAATAGGTAAGCAGTAAACAATTGTCAAAGCTTTCCTGAGTTTGTAAAAGGATTTAAAGATTGATTTTTGTGCAAAATTGATAATTTGAGACATAAAAACCATAATTTTACTTGTTAAAATCCAAAAGAAACCTTTGTAATGTCAAAATACCTTCTGTAAACAATCTAACCTTACAGAAGTGTATTGAAAAACCTAAAGAACAAAGTTTCAAGATCCAGAGGGCTAAATTGTCAAAATAAACCCAGAAATGGCTTCTAAAAGCACAATTATCATCAATCCACTACAACCTCCTATTATAGATGTTGAAGATACCCCTTTAGCTAATGTTGACTATAAAATTACTGATCCAGTGATTGAATTTAACCTTCTTGACCTCCACTACTGGAGTCAAGAGAAATCTTTGGATCAGGTAGATGAAGTACTTGTTTGGGAATCTAATTTACCTAAATATGTAGTTCCCCATACCCGTCAGTGTCCTAAGGTCATCAGATTGTGTCAAAATCACTATTCCCCTGACCAAAGTGCTATTGTTAATGCTGAGAAAGAAGTATTATTCACTAGCACTGCTGAATCTATAAATCAAATGCTTCATCTTACAACTAGAGCCAAATGCAGTCCCTTTGTCTATAGAATATCTTACAAATTTTTATATGGATTTAGAGTTCCCAAAAAGATTTCAAATCTTTCAGACCTTCATGCCCTCATATGTTGAAATCCCTAATTTAAATCCTCCATATTCATCCTCCAAATTCCCAGAAGGATCAAGACACATTATCTCAATGTTGTCTTTTGTCCTTGGTTACTTTACTGATGAACACACTAATGAGTCTATACTTGGTTTTCTATTCACTTTTGTGCCTGGTTAGCCCCTTGTAGTCATTTACAAATTTGCTGAGTATATAGCTGATAGTATTCATGAACAACTTCTAAAACTTCCCACTGAAGGTGTATTTAGGTATACTTCATACCTATTTCATTTGTTTCTCTACTTCCAATCAGATTAATTTCCCACGGCCCTTCAAAAGATGGATGTAGAGGGTAATGAGCAATCAATCATTTTCTAGACTTCCCTAATAAGAAAAGAGTCAAATGAGTTCACTTATTCAGACTTCACAGACTGTTTTATTCACCCATTGGTTAATCCACTAAAAAACAATTTACAACCAAGTATAAGTGATGAGATTAATGAATTTTTACAGCTATCAGAGCAGAGCAGAATTGGTGATTGGTACCTATACCAAAAACACACAGAGATTAGAGTCTATGGGTCAAACCTCTTACCTCATAAATTACCAAAGTATCTACCAATGAGACTGTTTGCCCTAGAATATATAAGACAGATTCTAAATTCATATTCTGTAAACTTTTTAGCTACTAAAAATAAAAGTCAGTTCAAATTGAAAAACTAGGTCGGCCCTTTCATATGCAACAACAGGGAAGCATGTGTAGAGATATCAAAACAATTGTTAGAGTATAAGTTAGATGAAATTTTCCCATGGAACTATGATCCTTATAGTATAATCAGTAAGATGAGGGTAAAATGTAAATTAAACCCATATATTTAAGACATTCATCCCTTGGACCAAATAGAATTTCACAAGCAGAGCTCAGAAATGCTACATTCTACCATGAACACAAAGGAAATGAGTGTCCAAAAGCTTCAGAATACTTTGACCAACATGAGAGATCAACTTAAGGTTGAAAAATCCTCTTCATATGCCAAAGACACTAAAATCAAGTCTTTATAAGAATTGGTGATTGAAGTAGGGTATGAATCTTCAAATGTGAAAGTTGTAGAGGAATTAATAAATAAGAAAAATGTTGATATTGCAGCACTAAGAAAACAATTGAAACTACCTCCTACAGAGCATCCACAGGCTAAGGGGATTGTGCAAGAGGCAAATAAAAAATATGAGATGATGAGTCTCATACTACAAATGACAACACAAATCAAGGAGATGGAAATTGAGATGGACAAGCTTGTCCAAGAAAAAAAAGCTGCAAAGACTCAAAATGTTCCTCCTACAGTCATTCCCATGGTAACAACAACAATTCCTTTAACTCTAGCAGAAGAGTTAGCACCAAAATTCCCACTGGCCACAACAGTGCCAGTCACTTCTTCCACTACTTTTGCCACTTAATCCTCTACTTCAGAAGTTCAATAGTCAGATGAGGCTAGCAAACTCATTAAAGCCACGGAAGACATGCCAATACAGAATAATGAGTTAAACATATTGAAAGATAAATCAAGAACTTGGAGGATGCCAATAAATTAGCATAGATAAATGCTAAAACAGAGGAACAAAAGGCTAAAAGGTTAAGTGAACAGATTAAAAAGTTAGAAACAGAATTGACCTTAAAAGAGTCCATGGCATACATCAAAAATCAGTTGTGGTCCAATATCATTGAATCAGTCAATGATACTTGGCCATCCATTCAAGTGATCTGTGAGCAAGAAGACCTTCTTAAGGTAGCCAAAGAAGAAACATTGAAGACAAAAGAAGATCTAGGTGCTAAGCCTGAAGAAGCCCTAGAAATAATCAAGTTTCTCAATACTAAAAACAAGCAAGAATTGGATGAAATAGGGATATCTGACAAAACTGAAATAATTATTGAGGTAAGAAAGGTACTTTCAAAGAAAAATTTAATGAAACAGTTGGAAGAAAAGTGTCAAAATATGGACATGGCCATAACTAGATTCATGGTTAAGTTTGACACATTAAGACAAAAAGGCTTGCCAAATATTCTTGTTATCAATGATAAACTGATGAAGCAAGAAGATAAGGGAATTTGCTAGAGAAAAAGTGAACAAGGCAGATTGGAAAGGGGTTCCAACAGGTAAAGTGTTATATAAAAGTATTGAAAAATTGTTTTATTTACAGCATGAGATAAAACACCTATTTGTAGTCATGCCGACATTTGTAAGGTACACTGAAGCAGGTGAGAATTTCAGAAAACTTACAAAGATTAAGTTACCAGAAGAAGAGTTTTGGCAGAAGCTTACATATTTTCTTTAAAAATACATTTTGCAGGAAAAGAAGATAAAAAAAAATAGATTTGTTGTTTACACGGTAAAAACAAATTCTAAAAGCAGTAAATCAGTCAAAATAGTAGATTAAAATGTATCAGAGGTAAAGTGTATCAGTTAAAGGGTATTAGGTGAGAGATAAAGCTTCAAAACTAATTAAAGATCAGATTGCCAGCGTTAGAGACCTCTCAACTAGGCAGTCGTTTCCTAAGTCCAACAAAAAGATATTTTATTTAATAAATATGACAACTTGCAAGTTTGTTATTGAGCTGTCACTATCTTTTTGTAAAAAAAATTTTATTTTCCATAGAAAATTCCTATGATTGTTCTAGGATATTTTGTAATATTTTTTGTACAAATGCTTCATCATTTGAAGTATTGAGTGTGGATAATTGCCGAAGATTTCTATAGTTGTTATAATCTGAACCTAAGGGTGTTTTTTTTTGTATCAAACTCAAGTCAGAAGACTAGATTTCAAGGAATAAAGCATCATATTACTGGATTCATGTGTTGGGCCACTGAAGTGAAGTATTTTCTTATGTCATTTTTCAAATTTCTCATGTTTATCATCCATTCATAAATGTGTTCTAAATTTTAATGTGAAATCAGGAATTTTTATATCAGAATTTGTTAAAAGCACTTCGTTATTGACTAGTTTTCATTTTAATGTTTTCTGCTGATATCCAGACTAGGGAACCCTTAATTGCTCCCTAATTTTGATTGAAATCTGCCTCTTCTATCCTTATCCGGATTAAAGAATCCTTCATTGCTCTTTATCCCGATTAAAACCATTTCACCATCATCCTTTGAAAGATCTTAAGTGACTCTACTATCTTGCCCTTTAAAAATTTGACTTTAGACCTTGATTCTGATCTTTTGGCTTGACACATTGACTCCATCTTCCCAATTAGTTACAGACTTACAACTATCCATATCATTAAGTTATTTTCTCACCAAACATAATCAAAACAACAAAACCAATTTTCCCTATATAACTAGCCTAAAATTAAACATAAAAAAAAAAGTTAAATCTTATAGAGAGCCCTCTTTGAGCCTTAGGAAGGCTAGATCCTAAAGCTTAAAATTAGGTTTGTGGTTACCTCTAATATTCTTTAAACTATAAATAAAAAGTCTCACAACTTTGGGAATTATTAGAGTGATAAATTATGGGAGAAAAAAGTGAGGGGCACAGTGCTCGATCCCAGGCGCACAGTGCCAGTTTGAGCGCGCAACGCCAGAAAAATTTGTCCAATTTTGACTTGAAACTCCCAAAAAATTTCTCTCCTTGAAAATTCTAACTCTTTGCAAGTGAAAAATGAATCATATGAAGTGTAAGATGTGCTTTATAGGCTCATGGATTTGATTTTAACTTAACAACCCACTTTCTAATGTTTTAAACCTTTTTTTTCCCTTTTCACTGATATTCTTTGAATTTTTCCTTGTAGGTGACTGAAAAAATTGACTTAGATTTACTTTTACTCCTTTGAGACTTGGAATGTTTATTTTGATGATTTTGTGATTATTACACATACTAGCATCCTCAAATCTTCTATGGCTTCCATTATGAAGTTCAACTCAGCTTTTCACCTTTTTCACTAAGCTTTTTACACTGTTTGCATGCAGGTGACTAAAATGAAGATTTTGACCCTCTTTTTTCTCTTTGTTGTATAAAGAGTTCATTTTGACACATCTGTCATTTAGCCATATAGCAACTTCTTTAGATTCTTGTGTAATTCCCACCATGAAACTCAACTTAACCTTTTCACCTTCTTTTTTTTTGCTTGTAGTTTGCTGGAGTTATGAACTTTTCTTTTCTTCTGATCTTGGAGGCATGAAATGCTCATTTGACACTTTGGGATTTGATCATAGAGTGGCATCTTCAAAATATTATTTTACTTCCACCATGGAGTTTAACTCATCATTTCACCTTCTCTGGCCACTTTCCCAAAACCTTAGGTGTCTGGACTGCTTTAAGACAATTATCAGTGTTGTTTTCTAAGTTCTCTATATCCGTTTCAATTTCATTCACTTTTGTTTAGTTTACCTCACCTTTTTCCTTATTTCATCAATATTTTTGACAAAATTTCTTCATGTTTGGTTTGGTGTGCCTCCTCTAGGTCATTTATGCAATTGATTACTGATTGGCACTCTACTTGGACCATCAAGCTCAAAACCCTAATTATCTTCAAGAACAACTGTTTCCTCTCTTCCTTGCTGCAAGTTGTCTTGATTCAAGAGTAGACCACCTATCTCATCAATAATTTCTACTGATAGACCTTAAGCTCTCTTGCAGAAGTGCTAAACTCTTTTCATTTACCTCTTGCAGACTTTGAACTTGATAAGGTAGTATTCTTTGGAAAATTTTACATATTTCTTGAATATGCACGTCTCAAAATTCTATTACATCTGAGACAGTTTCTAGAAAAGGAAAATTAGTTCCGGAAACACCCAATGATAACCTTAAAACATGTGGAACCATAATTGACCTAGTGGGAGGATTTCTTTAACCTAGTCTTTGACTAAAAATTAGCTTGGAGTCTTCAATTGAAAAACAGAGTATTTGTCAAAGTGTTTTATTGAAGATTCAAAATCCAATGTACTTGATTTATCTAAGGAGCCTACAGAGATAGTTTTGAGACCATCAATGCTTGAGGAATCTGGGAAACATGGGAATGAGTAGGCTATAGGAAACCCTAGAGGGAAGGTGGAGTTATGGACAAGGGAAAAATAGGCCAATGAAGTTATAGGCATGAAAGGAGGATGACAAAGATAGGTAAAAACACATAAGGAGTTTTTTGGAGTGACAGGGTGACCATGGAATGGCAAGTTGATGGAATAGTGAAAAATTTTCTATAAGGATAATGAAGGCAGTGAGATTTTCTATAAGGAATGTTGTTTTCAGAAATATTAGAACCAATCTTTATTCCTCTACAAATAGTGAAAAATACTAATGAATAACTGAGTGTTGGGTTGGAGGATATATGATCTAAATGGAATGTATTAGTTTTGCTGTGCAAAGTATCCAAACAATAATTAAATTGTGCACAAGGTTCACTGAAGTTTGTAGGTGAAACAAATGGTTTTAACTTAGTTAAAAATATTTTTGAGTGAGGTTAAAGTAGTTAAATTGATTGTATAACACTTTACAACAGTAAATAATAGAGAAATAAACATCACATGTAATAATACTCAACAAATTTGATGAAGTAGTTCACCCCTCCTGGGCTACATTTTCTGGTCCAACTCCCAATGGCATGTCCCTCATATCTTATTGCTAAAAAATGGTAAGTACATGTGAATAAAAGCCTCAAATGGATGTGGTATCTATAAAAACAGCTTCAGAATGCTTGATTTAGTCAAGAATGACTATTCATTTGCAGAAAACAGAGAATGGATGCTCAAAACACTGAAAACACCTTAGCGGCCCTAGTGGCTCCTTGACCTCTCCTGAAGAAAAACCTGCACAAGATGACTTTTGATGGCTTTGAAACCTCTGCCAATGTGTTCATAATGTTGATAATACCCAAAATTGACTATTCATTTATCAAAATTGGTCGAATATCCAAGGAGTTATGGCCAAAACAATAAACCACCCAATATCCCTTAAAAAACTCCACTAATTGTGGAGAAACTCCAGATAGCACCGATAAATTAGCAATTTCACGTATTTAGAGGTCCCCTGGTGGAACCGCCGGACAGAATTCAGTTAAGTTAAATGTTAGTGGAGGCACATGTGAACGTTTACGTATTTTCCGCCGACTTACTTGTTGGACTGACCGTTTTTGGTTGAAACCTCGACAAACACAGGTCCATAACTGTTTAATGTAACCGACATTAAATCCGCATGTGACCTCTCCGTTTAACTGCCCAAATTAGCCATCGGTTTCCTAGCTACTACAGTTTGGATTAGCTCTCGGTTCTGAGCCCGGGGTCTCATGGAGTGGGGGATGGCCCCCTTTTTTCCACTAGCGCTTTCAACATTAACGTTTAAATCAAAGCCATGACCCTATGGGTTAAGCAACAACCCGTGGGCGTAGCAGTCGGGTGCATGGTTATTGTGTGGAAGGTCCCATGTTCAAAACCTGTCGACTCCAATTTTTTTTTAACACGCCTTTGATCTTCGCCCTGGAGCCGTGTGGCAGCCTCTAGGCCTGCCACGTGGTAGCCCTTAATTGGCCCACATCATAAAAAGTCAACCAACTATCAAATCATACGCTTCCACTTGTCGAACTGCGATTGGCCCTTACAGAATATTTTGGGGAATATTCCCTAGAATATTCTCTTTTTAATTTTTCAAATTGCCAAGTCAAAGTTGGTCAAAGTCATTTTTTTATTAGTTTACTTGGCTTTTCAAACCTTCATAAGTTCTGAATACAACCTCTATTTTGCGAACCGTTCATGGTTCCAGAATCGAAACGACGAGACATTTTAGGTCGCTCAGGTTGCAAACACTTTTGAGCACTTTAATTTTTGAAAAATGGACATGATCTCCTTATCACACCTCCCCACTGGGAAGCTTTTGGACCCCAGAAGCTCTCTGGACTATTGAACATGAAGATTAGGACACTGTGTCCCCACTCTTCCAATCTTAATGCATTGAAATTTCCCTAATTTCTTTAATTGGATCTTTTCATGAAACGAAAAATTTTCCTTGATTCCGTTGGCCAACTGTTGTTGACTTTGACATTATCATGCTGCACATTTTTGAAAATTGCAGAACAAAAACTTAACTTTGTAGTAAACATACTATTTCTACATTGGTCTATAATAAAAGGAAACTGCCATTTGCCTTTAAACTCACCTTCCTCATTCCCATCTAAGTTTTGTTTTCCCCTTGCCTCTAAATGTGTGGCTTGAACGCAAAACTCATCTAGGCTTGTAGGGTTAAACATGAGAATGACATGTCTTAGGTAAGTATGTAAACCTCCTATATACTTGAGTAAAGTGTCTTGGCTATGAAAATCTACTCCTAGTAAAAGAGTTCTTCTTCTAAATTCTTGGGTATACACTTGTACATTTTTTCCTTCAATTTTTTAAAAATTTTCCAGTCCATTATGGCTTTGTGCATGTGAGCTACTGGATAAAACTGTTGTTTTATTGCAGAAATGAAATCAGTCCATGATAAGATAATCTTACCATATTTCTTGATCTCCTCCTTTGTCTTGGCTTCCCACCAAACAAGAGCTGCACCTTCCATTCTCAATGAAGCTAGTTTGATTTTGGTTTCGTCATCATGAAAATTTTGAATTCTCAAATAGACCTCTAATTGCCTAATCTAATTATCTAGATTTTCTGCATTAACTTCACCATCAAACTTTGGAAATTCAAACTTAACATCAAGTTTTAGAAAATGATTTTTACCAGTGTTCTTGGAATTGTATGGCTGATGTACTGAAGATGAAGTAGAGGTTGATAAAGATGAAGATGAGGGTGATGATGGTGACTTTCCACTGTCTCCATTTCCTCCATTACCCTTCTTAGATTTATATTCATCTATATGGCATCCTAATGATCCTTGTCCTTCCTTGTGAAGTTTGTATCCTTCTCCTTCTAGTCTTTCATTCCTTTCTTGATAAATGACTCTCACCATTTCAGTCAAGTCAAGAAATGATTTTCTGAACACTCTTTCTTTCTCTTTGGAATCAACTTCTTTAGGAATTTATCCTTCTCTTGAAGTCATGTTTATGGCTTCTTCTAATTATCTTTTTGGTGAAATTGAAGGTGGAGATAATGGAACTCTTTCCCTCCTTGGCTGAGGATTATTTTGAGCTTTCACCAATTGACCTTATCCTCTCTTAAGCTTCAGCCTAGTAAGCATTAAAACTCTGCAAACTGTTAAACAAATTATTTTCACAAAGGATTAAACAAAGAAAATACTCTAGCTTAACTTAGTGCTAAACCTGAGCTCCGATACCAACTTGATCTGAATGGAATGTATTAGTTTTTCTATGCTAAGTACCCAAATAGTAATTAAATTGTGTGTATAAGGTTCACTAAAGTTTGCAGGTGAAACAAATGGTTTTAACTTAGTTAATGTAATGTTCCCAAATTTTCACATAGCAATTTGGAACATTAGATTTTGCTACTTTCACTTAGAAGAGGAATAAATGGGTAAGGAGGCCCATGAATAATAAAATTATGAATAAATTCCACTTTAGTAAGGAAGGAAATCATCTTAGGAGCTGGTTTTACACTTCCAAGTGTGAACAAGGACAAATTGGATGAGGACTTAGCCAAGTTTGACTAAGTCAACATGCATTCTTGAGGAGGAAGAAAACACTCAAGTAAACTGACTCAATGTGAAAAAGGATCAACCTAAACACATATATGAAAACTGGATTGAAGATCCCTTGGTGTGAATAGAGGCATTATAGGTGGATTGGTTATAGTTGACCAAGTCAACAACATTGTCACAAAGAGGAGGGAAGCTAGCTAGGGCAGCACAGTTTTGAAAGAGGAAGCTTCATGAAGAAGTCACCTCAACATTGTGTGGGGTCCGGGGTGAGGAGGCTCACCAAAGATAAAAGGAGGGAATAGAATCAAAGGAGGATCATTCATGTATTTAGATATTTTGGTCTAGATACCAATTGCATACTTCAGTTGTTTAACCAGTGTTGCTGCCCTGCTTAGTGCAAGGAATTCCTGTGTAGGAATTCCATCCTCTCTTGAGATCAGCTTGCTTAAGGGATCAAAGGGGAGTGATTTGAGCTTAATTTCAATATTTGTCTTGAGGCCATTCCTTCACATTTAGCCACAGTGCAGTCTACTTCAAAAAACTATGTCCTTGATGCAGGGGCAGCAACAACAATGTTGCACCCTTTGATTTTGTGCTCATCTTGTAAGAGGAGGTGCTTATTTCCCTCCGAGAGTTTGTTAGAGAGGCCTTTAACCATATTTATGTATTATTCAGCTCTGATATGTTATATTCAGTCATTTTTAATGCAGAGTTTCTGTATACTGCATTATTTTCTGCAGTCCTACCTTTGGTACATGTATATTGCCGGAAACCCTTGTCGGGTGCCTTTTTCTTGAGGTAAAAGAGGTTAAACCTCCATTTATCTGTTATTTGAATAATATAAGCTCATATCAGACTTATTCCATCATTTTCTATAGAAACCCTCATGGGAATTATGTTCTCACTGTATTCATAAATTTCTGTTTAGCAAAGTCATGGGAAATCAATGTTTTTTAGCCTAGTCGGGATATGAGGAGCTTTTTAACATGGCTAGAAGCATTAGTTTGAGCTGAAATTTGGAGCATAGGTCCCTCATGACCTAAGATATCATATATAGCCATTTTCCCTGGTTCCCACTTTCCGGATCATGAAACACAATAAAAGTTGCTTCTATAGCTAAAACTGATTTCTATGTGTTTATTATGTATATTTTAAGCTTATTCATCATAATAGGACCGTTATACAACTTACTCATTGCAGAGTCCCTGTATTGCTGAATTTCCCCACACAGGAAGTAGAATAGAGGCCAATATCTTGCTGAGGTTCTTCTATCTGCTGGTGTGATGTTATTTGAAATATAGTGAAATGCTTTTCATTTCCATGCTTATGGCTTGCTGAAGCTCCACATTGGTAATATCTTGAGATATTCCCAATAGTGTAGTTGTTCCTTAGTTGGGAACATTATAGTTAAACATATTTTTGTGTGAGGTTAAAGCATGTAAATTTCTTGTATAACACTGTAAAACAATAAATAATATATAAATAAACATCACATGTAACAATACTTATAAAACTTGATGAAGAAATTCACCCCTCCTCGGCTACATCTGCCGGTCGAGCTCCCAATGGCATGTCCCTCATATCTTGTTGCTAAAAAATGGTAAGTACATGTGAATAAAAGCCTCAAATGGCTATGCTCTCTATAAAAACAGCTTCAGAATGCTTGAATTAGTTAGGAATGAATATTCATTTGCAGAAAATAGAGAATGGATGCTCAAAACACTGAAAACAACCTAGTGGCCCTAGTGTCTCCTTGACCTCTCTTGAAGAAAAACCTACACAAGATGACCTTTGATGGCTCTAAAATCTCCGAAAATGTGTTCATAATATTGAGAATACCCAAAATTGACTATTGATTCATCCAAATTGGTCAGGAGTTATGGCGAAAACAGTAAACTGCCCAATATCCCTTAAAAAACTCCACTAATTGTGGAGAAACTCTAGATAGCGCTGATAAATTAAAAATTATGCCAGAAATAGAGGTCCGCCAGTGGAACCTCCGGATGGACTACAGTTAAGTTAAATGTTAATGGAGTTGGATGTGAACATTTGCGTATTTTCTGCCGACTTAACCATTGCACTGACCGTTTGTGGTTGGAACCTCGACAAACATGGTTCCATAACTGTTTAATGTAACTGGCATTAAATCCACATATGACCTGTCCATTTAACCATCCGTATTAGCTGCTAGTTCCCTGGCCACCGCAGTTTGGATTGGCTCTCGGTTCTAAGCCCGGGGTCTCATGGAGTGGGGGCTGGCCCCTTTTTCTTCATCGGTGCTTCAACATTAATGTTTAAATCAAAGCCACGACCCTATGGGTTAAGCAACAACCCGTGGGTGTAGCGGTTGGGCGCATGGTTATTGGGTGGGAGGTCCCGCGTTTAAAACCCGTTGAATCCAATTTTTTTTAACATGCTTTTGATCTCTGGCTGGGGCCACGTGGTGGTCTTCGGGCCTGCCACGTGGCAACCCTTAATTGGCCTACATCATAAAAAGTCAACCAACTATCAAATCATACATTGCCACTTGTCAAAAAGCGATTGGCCCTTACATAATATTTCATGGAATATTCCACGAATATTCTCTTTTTAATTTTTCAAATTTCCAAGTCAAACTTCGGCAAAGTCATTTTTTTTTAGTTTACTGGGCTTTTCAAACCTTCATAACTTCTGCATACGACCTCTATTTTGCGAACTTTTTGCGGTGCCAAAATCGCAGTGACGAGACATTTCTGGTCGTTTAGGTTGCAAACACTTTTTAGCACTTTCATTTTTGAGCATTTTTTAACAATGGACATGATCTCCTGTTCAATATAACACTAGATGTTTAGACAAAGGCCCATTTTTTATAGTCATGTTTTTGGCCCGATAAATAATATAAGCATCTACAATGGCTAACCAAGGTCTCCCTAAGATGAGAGGATAACCATTAAACTTTATTTTTGGTTGTAGAACTAGGAAATCTGTGGGATACTCCCAAGAGTTAATGGTAACCATAACATCCTCAAAAATTCCTTCCGGAGTTACTGTGGACTGATCTGCAAGTTGCAGAACTGTTGTGGTTTTCCTCAAATTCCCTTGGTGATTAAGTTTCAACATAGTTTCCTTGGTCATGATATTGATGGAAGCCCCTAGATAAATTAGAGTGTTGGGGACTATGACACCATCGATATGCACATCAAGAACTGGACTACCAGGGTCTCGGTACTTTGGAAAGATCACCCTTCCCAACATTAGGTCGGACAACTTTCCTACCACATTGATGGTAGGGGTATCTCTCTTCTTTATCCTAGGTCTCTTGAAGCACTTTTCTTTGATGTAGATAGGGACATCCTTAATGGCCTGGAGAAGTGGTATCTTTAGATACAAATTTTCCAATTCTCCTAGAATTTCAGTCTCTTCTGGGTTGTGTTGACTGGGGTGGATCAAGTGATAGGGAAAAGGAGGTTGTTGGATCTGAGTGTTACCTTCTTCCTTTTCCTCCTCAACCTCTACAGGTGGAGATGAAGGATGGTTGTCTGGGAGTACTCTTCTCGACCTGAGATTAACCTCCTGTATCTCCACAACATAAGATGGATAGAATGTTTCTCCACTAGGAGCCTACTGCGCCTGTCTCTTGTTCAGGTTCGAATTGGGATATGTAGGTATTTGAGGTAGCCTAGGTGGAGCATCATGAGTAAGCTTAGGTTGAGATTTGGGTGGAGGCATTAGAGCAGGTGGTTGATTGTGTTGAGGCCTCCACCCTTGGGATGGATTGTTTCATTGAGTTTGTTGTGGTACATAATGCTGAAATGGTTGATTCCCTGGCTGAGGATGATATGGATGGTTGTAAGGCCAAGTAGTAGGTGTGTACCAGGATGGAGGAGTGGTGGTGTACCAAGGTTGCATGGGTGCACTCTGATTGTTGTGATAGTAAGAGTAAGGTGCACATTGCATACCTTGTTGATATGGCCTAGGGCCTTGAGGTATTCTTTGGTTGATGAAACAGAGTTGCTCTGGCATTGATTCCCCACCTTGATATACAACCTTATGTCCAGGTAAGGAGGGACACTTGTCTGTGGCATGATTCTCCTCACAGACTAAGAAAAACTCCATGAAATTCAGTGGACAATCATTTCTTGTGTGCTTCCAAGTACATCTAGGACAAAATATGGCCAGGGCTCTCTCTGCTTCCTCTTGCTTCCTTTTGACCTGCATTTTGTCCATTTTCAAAGAAAGGATGTGCAACATGTCACTCTTGAGGTCCTCTAGCATGTTTCCAATCTCATGTTTTATGGAGGGGGAAGAGGAAGGGGTATTGGATGTGTTTTGGCCAGCTCTGCCCATCTTCCTAAATGCCCTAGAATGGTTCTGGAAGACAATTTTGATTGTTTCATAAGGCAGTTGGTAGATATCTCCTCCTGATAGCATATTCAAGGTTTCTACCATCTCTTCTCTGATCCCTCGAAGAAGTACAAGTTTAAGTGATGTAGGATCAAGAGTACAATTGGCCCTCTTATAGTTTAATTGAAACCTCTCTTCATATTCCTCTAGGGATTCATCAGGTCCTAGAGTCATCCTAAATATCTCATCCTTAGTTTCCTTGGACCTACAATAGTTTATGTACTTGTTGTTGAAGGTCTCTTGCATCTGTGCCCAGGTGGTGATGTTGTCCCAAGGAAGAACCATGAACCAACACAAGGCTGCATCCTTAAGGGTGGATGGGAATAGCTTCAACTTATGATCATCAAAGGTGTAGTTATAAGTCCTACAGACAACAACAAATTCAAACATGAATGTGTCAGGAACCTCATAGGTAATTCCATGGAAGTGTGGAAGAGCTGAGGGGCTAATTTTATTCATCTTAGTTTCCCCATCTGCCTCTCTTATGGGAAAGTCTATCTGGATCCCAACCATGTTCAAGATAGGTGAAGCAGGTCCCTTAGTTGGACCAAGGTCTTCTTCTTCTTCCCTAATAGGTTCCTCAAAGTATTTAGAAGGCTCTCTTATAGGAAGTTCAATCTCACTGCCACTGAAGAAGAGTGAAGGGTGGCTAGGAGGTGATGGGGGAGTTTTAGGTAAGATTTGTCTTTGAGTATTCCTACTCCTACGAGGCATGAAAATTAGATATTTTTGTATTTTTTTCAATATTTCTGAAATAAAATGAAAATAAAGGAAAGAAGAAAAGAATGCTAAAAAAAATCAAAGCATCTACTAGAAATGTCTTGACAAAGACGCCAAAAATTTGTGAGCCCTGGTATTGCACCAAGAGTGCTGCAACTACCAAGGGCTGCCCTACTTTAATTTATCAACCCAGGGTTTGTACAAACTTGGAGGTGATAGTGCTATACACACAACAGATGCATTTTTCTCATGTCATCCTCTTCTGCTTTACGAAAGGGTTCTATTTCTTAAACTATGATAAGAATTGGAAAGTAAATTGTTGGAGGAAATGAAAGAAAGGAAACTATGTTAAATTGTAGAAAAGAAATGACAGAAATGAAACTAATTTAATTTGTAGAAAGGAAATGACAGAAATGAAACTAATTGAATTTGCAGAAATGAAATGACAGAAATGAAACTAATTTAATTTGCAGAAAGGAAATGACGGAAATGAAATTTAATCTGAATAAAGGAAATGGCAGAAGGGAAAATAATTTAAATTGAACTTAACTTGGGCAATCGGCTAAACACACACTGCTCTATCTATCATGCTCCTATCTATGCATCTATTCATGACCTAATCTAATTTGAAGAGGTGTTGCTTGCAGTTTGGAGAAGAAAGGGGTAAAGGTACTAATGGAGGGATTAACCACATGAAACAAGGCTTAGGGGAGTGAACAAGGCTTTCAAAAGTGTGATGGCATAATTGCAATGGGAGGACATATGTGTGATATGCGATATCGCAATTTGCAATATTGCAAACTTGGAGGAGTAGCAGAAGTGCTGTTCGGGAACAGGAGTGAAATGTGATATGCGATGGGGGTAGAAATTGTAAAATGTGATATGCGATGGGGATAGAAACTGTGAAATGTGATTTGCGATAGGGAGGACATGATAGAGTGCTACAATAATGTCACAATCGGCAGTTGGGAGCAGTAAGTGTTAACGAAGCGGGAGCGAAATGCAATGGGGAGAGAAACTGCGAAATGTGATTTGCGATAGGGATGACGTGGCAGAGTGCTATAGTAATGTCGCAATCAGCGGTTGGGAGTTGTAAGTGTTAACAAAGACCAAGTGGAACAAGGATTTGCGATTTGCGATAAGCGAAGTACGGTAGCAGGATTTTCGAGGAGCAAGGGCGGAGTCTGAATTCTAACGCATTTGTAAGTGTTTTTGGGAATGAGAAGGGTAGTGGCTACAAAGAAGAGGAAAAGGAGGGAATGGAGGGTGTAACAACAATGCTCAGGTTGTGAAGAAAAAGATGGAAAATTAAGCGGGAAGGCACCACTGAGCTGCTTTAGGGCTTTAACACTAATTCTTGCAATCAACCCTGCTAACTTATGCACAAAGAAACAGACACATGCGTGAAAATGAAGTACAAAATGAAGGTTGAAAAATGGTAATGAAACTCTACTCTAATCTCAGAAATAGTGAACATAAATCAATTTTTGGGTCTATGGGAAGGTTCACCCTCCTCGAGCTCTATTGACTGAGATGAGAAGGGAGGTCTTGATCCACAGCTTTTAGAGTTTTCTCCTCTATTCTATTATTCATAAGAAAAGGAAACCTACCACAACACATTGAAAGCAAAAACTAAGCAGTGATGAAACTATCAAAAGAAGAACTAACTGAATGGTAGAAAGTAAAGAAAAAGTACATCAGAGAGGTTGAGGCACATGGATTTGGTCCTAACCCACACGCCTAGCTCTCTAAAAATTAAATCAGTAAAATGAAATTAGTCTTCTCATTTCATGAAAGAATAGTCTCATACATTTCTCAAAGTTTAATCGCTGAGTACAATGATCAAAAGCTCAATAGCTTGCAGCAAGGTTCCCAATAGAATCGACCCTTCCTAGCTCTAGCTCTGCTCTATTTATTCTACATGGCAGCTACCAACAACTCCTTTGAAAACAATGATTGAGTCCACTTGACTCCAAGTAAACATAGATTGAGTGCACTTTGGTCTTTGAGTTACTTGGCTACCTCTGGAATTCGAATTGTTGGAGAGAATCCTCGGGGATCCTTTGGCTACCTTTGAGAGTTAAGGAGGGTGTTTAATCCTCCTAAAATTTCTCCTTATTGTCTCCTTCAATTCTTTATGATAAAATATTAAAAAATAATGCCAATTACTCATGATTTTCTGCAATCAACCTCATATTAGGCACTCAGAGTATTTTATCCTTAATCACCACCTATACTAGCATCATAAAACCAAATAACAATAAAAATGCAAGAAAATAGATTTAAGAAGGAAAAATTGTGATCATTTACCCCTCCAAATATGTCTAATGATGGAGCTCATCCTTTGGTTGCCTAGTGGACCTTAATTCCTGCAAGTCTATAAACTTGCACTCTTGCCATTAGGTAGGTGAGTTGAGTAAATGATTATATATCTTGATTTAGACAACCAACCCATAATTATGAGGTAGTTCAAAATTTTTGCACCTAAGCAGCATATTCACTAGTCCCAACAACATAATCACATATGTAAGAATATATACCACATAGTAGTAGAAAAATATACATAGCCTAGCACAAATATAGATGATCGTTATCCAAATTAATTAGTTTCAGTTCCAGGTGTAGATGAAGAAGTTGTTGAAGAAGCACAAGTATATCTCATATATCCCGTCCATGAAGCAACAATTTAAGCACCTCTAACAGTTTGAGTTTTTTGTATCGTCTACTAGACCACCTATCCCTAAATTGATAACTATGCAGTAAACCCATGACCTTTATCACTGTATCCTTAGTATAATAATGTACAAGATTTGTATTCAATTAATCTAGTTATGATGGAATCTAATTACCATGAAATTAATAGTCACTAATAAGGGAAAGTTGGAAGACTATTTCTCCATATTTAAGATGCTAATATAGTCTGAATAGTAGAAGCTTATTATGAGACTAGTGTGATTCCCAACTTAAGTAAAACACAACTTAAAAGCAATGGAAATCAAGTAGCTTATGATATATGGATACTGTGATGAAAGTTGTAGTACTAAGTAATATTCAACTTATTGTATTCGTTGATCTCTATCATTTTAGTAATTTTCTTAGTATTGATTACTATATATAACATGAAGAGTGTAATCATCAATATTTTCATATTACTTCATATTGATACAGGTTGTAAACAACTAAGATTAGAGCTTAGGTGTAAGTAGTTTACCCTAAACATATCACTTTGATCACCTTTTGTACATGTTACAACTTAGTAATGGTAATCATAAGCATATCTAACCTTTATGAACACACCGCTGATCTATAGATACTTATGGGCTTATTGCTCAGTTCAATCAATAGTATTGCCATTAATCAGAGTAACTGATAAACGGTGTTGTTCATTACAACACCTATGTTAATCGTAATCATAGTTTCCATATCTCTTATGTTACCATCTCTATCGAGTGGTATCTTACAAGCAATGGAAATCAAGCAACTTATGATACATGGATACTATGATGAAAGTGGTAGTACTAAGTCATATTCAACTTACTGTATTCGTTGATCTCTGTCATTCCAATCATTTTCTTAGTATTTATTACTACTTATAACATGAAGAGCATAATAATAAATATTTTCATATTACTTCATATTGATACAGGTTGTAAGCAGGTTAGCTTAGAGCTTAGGTGTAAGTAGTTTAACCTATACATATCACTTATATCACCTTTTGTACATGTTACAGCTTAGTAATGGTAATGATAGACATATCTAACCTTTATGAACACAAAGTTGATCTATAGATACTTATGGGCTTAATACTTAGATCAATCAGTAGTAGTTCCATTAATTAGAGTAAGTGATAAACGATGTTGTTCATTACAACACCTGTATTCCTGTAATCATAGTTTCCATATCTCTTATGTTACCATGTCTGTCGAGTGGTATCTTACAAGCAATGGAAATCAAGCAGCTTAGGATACATGGATACTATGATGAAAGTGGTAGTACTAAGTCATATTCAACTTACTGTATTCATTGATCTTTATCATTCCAGTCATTTTCTTAGTATTGATTACTAGTTATAACATGAAGAGTGTAATCATCACTATTTTCATATTACTACATATTGATACAGGTTGTAAGCAACTCAGCTTAGAGCTTAGGTGTAAGTAGTTTACCCATAGACATATCACTTATATCACCTTTTTTACACATTGCCACTTAGTAATGGTAATCATAGACATATCTAACCTTTATGAACTCAAAGATGATATATAGATACTTATGGGCTTAATACTAAGATCAATCAGTAGTAATGCCATTAATCAGAGTAAGTGATAAATGGTGTTGCTCATTACAACACCTGTATTACTAGTAATCATAGTTTCCATATCTCTTATGTTACCACTTTTGTCAAGTCGTATCTTACAAGCAATGGAAATCAAACAGCTTATGATACATGGATACTATGATGAAAGTGGTAGTAAGTCATATTCAACTTGCTGTATTCACTGATCTCTATCATTCCAGTCATTTTCTTAGTATTTATTACTAGTTATAGCATGAAGAGTGTAATCATCAGTATTTGCATATTACTTCATATTGATACAGGTTGTAAGCAGCTTCGATTAGAGCTTAGGTGTAAGTAGTTTACCCTATACATATCACTTATATCACCTTTTGTACATGTTATAGCTTAGTAATGGTAATAATAGACATATCTAACCTTTATGAACACAAAGTTGATCTATAGATACTTATGGGATTAATACTCAGATCAATGAGTAGTAATGCCATTAATCAGAGTAAGTGATAAACGATGTTGTTCATTACAACACTTGTATTACTAGTAATCATAGTTTCCATATCTCTTATGTTACCATGTATGTTGAATGGTATCAAAATTTCGGGGTCCTTTCAATTTCTAGATGCAGCCATGAACAAAATGAAAAATTCCCTTCTTACTACCTTGCAGTTGAAAAGATTATGTCAGCAACTTGAATCACTCTTTAGGCTCTCTACTGCATGTAATTAATTTCGCTAATATAAAAGCCTGCCAAAAATATGAAAAAAAAAGTTTAAAATGCAAATGGAAAATAAACTATTTTTAAAGAAACATAATCTATTTGTTGGGATCATTTCCATTCTATAGGAAGCACCATAAATGGAAAAGTATAGGTCTAGAATCAATACAAATAAAAACATAAGAGTGCACATAACAAAAAATTAATTTAAATGATGTATCGTGTGCAACCTTGTTAATTAAGTGGAAAGCATGCAAGGTTGGAACCCTTCATGGGCTAAAATGACTGGTCAATGGCATACCAAATAGAATACATTAATATGCTCCCTACCTTTCTTCAACTTTATAACATATTGCTACAATTACCTTGAGAATGTATTAGTGTGGAAAAAAGGACACTTCCCTACTATTGAACAATATAAGCTCATACATGCATCATTTTTGGAGTTTTCTTGAAATGGTTTCTGCTATCTTTGGTACATATTGGTCCCGACGCCCATTGAAATGGCATTTGATTTTTTGTATAGCCACTATAATTCATTCCCAATGTAGTATTCAACTCCAGCGACATATTTCTTTGCAAAGGTTTTCTGATCAAGTTTCTTCTTAATCTCTTCGAGCTTAATTTATGATTAGCCTTTGCTATGATTTTATCTTTCAAAGCCAAGCTTGAATGGGAATTTTCTTTTTTGAGTTTGTTCTTCTAGCGTTACCATCTATGAGGTCTTCCATTTGACATTTAGTTCAACAATTTTTTTTTTTTTTGAATTATGTTAATTATGCTTTAAACTTCTGAATATGATCTACATCTAATCCTTCTTTGATTATTTATAAATCAATAATTAATGCTTCAGAGGCTAATCTTGCTAACAAAGAAAATTCTATCTCTTCATTGAATTTATGAATGAATTGTCCAATTTAACATTTTTCTCTGATAGGAAACTTGATTTTTTATCTAAACATTTTGATTTATTTATCCTTTTCTTTAAGCATAGATGAAATTATAGTTTTATCCTTTGAATCTTGAGACATTTAACAATTAATTTATACTTTAAATCACAAATTAATATTATATGAGTACTATATGTAGTTATTTCAGTTTTCAATTGATTTTTCAGTTTGTTAAACTGCATATTCAATTTATTTAGATTTATATGCTCTCAATTTAATCCTTCTTTGATTATTTCTAAATCAATAATTAATGCTTTAGAGGCTAAACTTGCTAGCAAACAAAATTCTATCTCTTCATTAAATTTATGAATGAATTGTCCAAATTAACATTTTTCTCCGATAGGAAACTTGATTTTTTATTTAATCATTTTGATTTCTTTAAGAAAATATGAAATTATAGTTTTATCCTTTGAACCCTGAGACATTTAACAATTAATTTATACTTTAAATCACTAATTAATATTTTATGAGTACTATATGTAGTTATTTTAGTTTTCAATTGATTTTCTAGTTTTTAAAAATTGTATATTCAATTTATTTAGATTTATTATTTCTTGAACCAAGTATCTAGATACTATGTTTCTAGCTTCTTTGAGAAATTCTCTTTTGTCTTCTAGTGGAATTTGATTTTTTCAAGCTAGAATGCATAACTCCATTATATGTTATTTCTATTAATGATCAATCATATTTATACAATTAAGTGACTCTTCGTTTCATTATCCAAGAGCCATTTCATTTTTATATTCTCCTCATTATTTACAATTTTATCTATAGCCTGGACAAAAATATTAAAGGATCATGTCCAACAATAGCCAAATTAATCCAAAGGGGCATTTGTGAGCCCAAGCATCATTCTGAATTTTTCAAATTAAATCTAGAGACGGCTAGTATAATACCAATAAAATTTGAAGTTTGGTATCCTACTAAGAACATTTGAAGTTTGGTAGAGGATAACATCACACTGTATCAACCATTAGATCATTCCATGAGAAGATATTGTTGCTTTCTCTTTCAATATTCTATATTCAACATTTTGACATCTACTTTCCCAATTATAGTAACTGGATGTCTTTATATATATATATATATATATATTATTTAAAGCTTTGGGCATGTCCTCAAATTAATATTTCGGCCTTTCCTCAAATTAAACCTAGACGCTAGTATAAAACCAAAAACATTAGAAGCCTGGTAAAAAATAATTTCCCATTGTACCCACTACTACGCCATTCTAGAAGAAAATAAGGCATCTTTCTTCCTTAATATCAACATTCTAGCATCTGTTTTCTGAATTATAGTAACTCTATGTTGGTATATTAATTTGTTAGAGTATGACAAAAATTTGATTAAAGGAGAATGTGAAAACCGAATTTATCTAAATAAAATTAAACTTTCTTTAATATCAACATTCTAGCATCTATTTTCTGAATTATAGTAACTCTATGCTGGTATATTAATTTGTTAGAGTATGATAAAATTTTTATTAAAGGAGAATGTGAAAATCAAATTTATCTAAGTAAACTTTATTTAATATCAACATTCTAGCATCTGTTTTTTGAATTATAGTAACTCTATGCTGGTATATTAATTTGTTAGAGTATGAAAAAAATTTGATTAAAGGAGAATCTGAAAACTGAATTTATCGAAATAAAATTCATTTAATATAGAAATTATAGCATTTGTTTTCTGAATTATAGTAACTCTATGCTGGTATATTAATTTGTTAGAGTATGAAAAAAATTGATTAAAGTAGAACGCGAAAACCGAATTTATCTAAGTAAACTTTATTTAATATGAACATTCTAGCATCTGTTTTTTGAATTATAGTACAGTTCTATGCTGGTATATTAATTTGTTAGAGTATAAAAAAAAATTGATTAAAGAATGTGAAAACCGAATTTATCTAAGTAAACTTTATCTAATATCAACATTCTATCATCTCTTTTTTGAATTATAGTAACTCTATGCTAGGATGTGTTGTTACTATCACCTATCACCTATGTATTGTCCACTATCACCTAACCAACAATAATGGCTAAGATGTCTTGTTACTCATTTAACCCCTGTCCTTTTTAATAGCAAGGATGCTTTCAAAATCACATGTCTATCACCTTTATATAACTTTTAGCTAAATGTGTCTATGACCTCATAGGGGTCCACTATAACCTAACCAACCATAATGGCTAAGATGTGTTGTTACTCATTTTCATTGGAAGTAAATTATAAAAAAATTAGCTAAATGAAGGGACAATCCTAGTGTTTTTGGTAACCATGTACATGCCATTTATCCCATAAAATTAACCATGTACATGTCATTTATCCCATAAAATTTAAGACATTTGCTAGTGTTTTTGGAAACCATGTACATGTCATTTCTCAGAAACCCAACAATTCACTTAGAAAATACAGAAAGTATGCTTTCAAAATCACATGTCTATCACCTTTATAAAACTTTTAGCTAAATGTGTCTATCACCTCATAGGGCTCCACTATCACCTAACCAAACATAATGGCTACAATGTGTTGTTACTCATTTAGCCCCTGTCCTTTTTAACATTAAGGAGGATTTCAAAATCACATGTCTATCACCTTTATAAAACTTGTAGCTAAATTTGTCTATCACCTCATACGGGTCCACTATCACCTAACCAACCATAATGGCTAGGATTTGTTGTTACTCATTTAGCCCTTGTCTTTTTTAACAAGAAGGATTCTTTCAAAATAACATGTCATCACCTTTATAAAGCTTTTAGCTAAATCTGTCTATCACCTCATAGGGGTCCACTATCACCTAACCAACCATAAGGGATAGGATGTGGTGTTAGTCATTTTCATTGGCATTAAATTATAAAACTTATAGTTAAATGCATGGATGGTCCTAGTGTTTTTGGAAACCATGTACATGTCATTTCTCCAATAAAATTTAAGGCATTTGCTAGTGTTTTTGGAAACCATGTACATGTCATCTCTCCCATAAAATTTAAGGCATTTGCTAGTGTTTTTGGAAGCCATGTACATGTCATTTCTCCCATAAAATTTAAGACATTTGAAATAAATGTTCATTTAATATTTTATTGCAGTCCTAGTGTTTTTGGAAACCATGTACATGACATTTCTCCCATAAACTTTAAGGAATTTGCAATAAATGTACATTTGATATTTTATTGTGGTCCTAGTGTTTTTGGAAACCATATACATGTCATTTCTCCCATAAAATTTAAGACATTTGCAATAAATTTTCATTTAATATATTTTATTGAATTTGTTTTTTTTTTTAGAGATAAAAAATCCCACTAAACATGGTTGAAAAATGGACATTATGTATAGATGTTTCTTGTATCCCAATCCTAGGGAAACAATGATTACACATGTGCTATGCAATATTGTGACTAATAAAGTCCTCCAAATGAAAATGAATATACCTGGAAGAACAACAAACAATGAATCATATTATATTGTATTGATAGAAGGCTTGGGAACAACTAGGGAGTATGGATCAAATAGAATTGTAGTTTTCACCAATTCTGAACTTGTGTGCAACTAGATGAAAGGAATGTACCAAGTTAAGAAAGAGAGGCTAAAACAACTGCATGGAAAAGCAAACAATATTGTTAGTCAATTTCAATCATTTAGTATACGACATTGTGAAAATGTTAATAATATGTCTCGTGATCTATTGTATGGGGCAATGCCAATTCAAGATTCATCTGTCAAAGATGAATTAGTGTTGAGACACTCTCCTTCAAAATTTAGTGATGGACATTGTAACATATCTTTGATATGTGTGTGTTGTTTACTTATAAATATGTCATTTTTAATAACCATGTGTTTTTTTCAATTATATACCAAGTGCACTCCCACCATGTAAGCACAACTTGGTGAACTTCAAGTTTTAGAAAATTATGTATTTAATTTTCAAAAAATGCACCCACTATTTAAGTACGACACAACTTGGTGAACTTCATGTTTTAGAAATTTTTGTATTTAATTTACAAAATGTGGAGGACTTCAAAAAATTTTGGTTTAAAGTGAGTCTTACACATCAATTTGTGCTTTGAAAGCTTTGTGTTTTACATAATTTGTGTTTCTGCTCCAACATTTGTGTAAATTACATAAATTTTTTGAATTATTTTGAAATTTATTTAAATAGTAATTTTAAAAATAATTGTAAATACATGACGTAAATTTTTAAACATCATGTATCTATGTATTTGTAGATAGATCCATATATACCATGGATGATAATTTTCCACATGATTCTTCGAGGCTTTAAACATTATGTGTATCTATGTAACTGCAGATATCCATATATATATCATGGAGGATGATCATTTGGCACGTGATTCTTCGAGGCGAATATCAATAGAGTCCCATGCCTCTACGAGAAAGGGGGATCATGGATCGAGGGATGTTCATGGTATTTATATTAAATGTACATGTTTTTAAATGACATTTGAATATATAATCTTATCCCCATACATACATGTATACATATGGAATTGATTTTTTATTGAATATATAATTTTATCCCCATACATACATGTATACATATGAAATTGATTTTTTTTATCAATTTTGTGAGTTAAATTAATTTTTAATAAATTTCATTTCTTGGGAGTTCAAAGGAAAAGAGTATCTACTCAATCAATGGATCCTGACCATGATTTATGCAATCATGGTATGGTTCACACAATCTACTCAATCATATGTATGTATATTTTAATTGATTAGAAATTCATATTTTTTTATGAAGCTTCCCTCTCGTTGCGTAAGGGTGGTGGTGGTACACATTCCCCTGGTGGCCAATCACATGAGGGTGGTGGTACACATTCCCCCGGTGGCCAATCAATGGGTGGTCATGTTGGTTCTCAACCAATGGGTGATGGCAAATCAATGGGTGGTCATGCTGGTTATCAACCATCTCAGGGTGGACATGATGCTGCTTAGCCATATCGAGGTGGCCATCAATCTAAATATTATTTTCATTTAATTATTAATTTGTTAAATTATTTATATATATATTTTTATGGTTAAAAATCAAATTTGTACAAATTTTTTCATTTGTTTTTTAATTTATACATTATTTTATATATTGATACAGAGGGTCAAAATTTTGCTCAAAAAAGACGTAGGCTAGATTACGTTATTCAAGAAGAAGGTTGCACACCAACCCTGACTTATCTTTCTGAAATTCTCGATTATTTACCTTGGGAAAAAAACATCCAACAATGCACATTATAAAGATGCGAACATATTTATTCAAAATTGAAGAAAGATATTGTGTCTTTGAAACTCCCCGCAAAGAGTCAAGAAAACTTAGAAATAGCTATGCACTCTTTAAGCACACTTTTAGATGTTTATAAAAATATTGGGCCAACCAATGATATTTTTTTATAAGTGATGAGGAAAAAAAATGAAACAATAATGGGTCTCAATACATGGGACGATGTTAAAAGAAAAGTTACAAAAGAAATGACAAAATCTATTTTTAATTTCAAAGAAGGGTAAAAAAGAAAGACGCTAAAGGTGCAATATTTCAAGCACCCTAATATAGCCTGCCATTTGTATGATAGGAACCTTGCAGCCTATGGAAGACTACCATGGAATGACGAGGTTCTTGTTTATTTTCGAAATTTATTTTGTGCAAAATTATTTTTGGGAATGAAACCCAATTATAATGACCTTCCTTCTGAATATTTCGGTCTCGGGAAAGGTCAATTATGTGTCCGTAGGGGTGCTAAGTGTGATGCTGAATTGCCTTGCCTCGAGCCACCATTGGTAAGCCAACCTCCTCGTGTGGAAAATTTGTGGTTAGATATGGATGCCACTTTTCAAATTAGTCGAGAAGCAAGGGATGCCATCATAGATAATGTTTAGACTGGACTTGGTGGAATTGATATTGGTCTGAATCGAAAAATAGCACGAGAGAATGCACGTGCTAATATTTTGTATAGTACAGATGATGAGATAAACAACATGAGTATTGAAGAGCTTAAAAAAATTGTAAAGCATTGTCGCAATGGTTGGCAGGACTTAATTATTCATGAGGAAGAGGGCATGGGATTAGTATGTGTTAATAGTTAGGGTGAATATTTTAATGTAATTTGTAATTTACATAAACATGTTTATTTGTATATGTTAATCTAACAAAAATGTATCATATGTTTACCATTTGCAGTTAACATGCTTGTTGAACGAATATTTTGATAATATCACGGTTGAAGGTTCAGGTTCTGGCAATCAAGATGATATTTTGGGAAATGTTAGTATTTTTTAAGAGTTCATGATGTTGATGTACAATTATTATTCTATTATTATATCGGTATCATGATGACATATTTTTAAAAGAAATAATTGTGTACACATGTATATAATTAAATGTTAACATATTTTGATTTTGTCTGATGTTTTCGCAATGGAGCCTCCCTCTTCTTCCCTATTAGGAGATGTGCCAAATCCACCATCACATGTACTCATTTTTTCACTTGTGTTTCAAGTTATAAATTGAAGTGAAAGTTTCATTAAAAATGAGATCTAGATCTTGAGTTATTTTGCAGTTTTACAATTTTTGAACTTTAGGTTTGTGGAGATGATTTCCATTCTTCAAAAAATTTAACAACAGAGTGTATGATGGAAATACGAACATCAAAAAAATTTGAACAATAATTTGTCTCACATTTTTTTTTAATATTATTGCATTATTTTATGAATTTTCATTTGAATTTTTTTAATATATATATATATATATATATATATATATATATATCTCACATTTTTTTTTATTATTATTGCATTATTTTATGCATTTTCATTTGAAATTTTTTAATATATATACTTGTACATGTCTATTGTATAGTTTATCATGGAGGATGCATTGATGCAAGGCCAACACAAGACAATGGAGGGGGAACTACATTAGGTATTGCATGAAATTTTCAATTTTTTTTTCATTTAGTTTGTTTTATTGAAATTCTACATTCTCATTCAATTTTAAAACATTAAATTTTATTTTTAATACATGTAATATAAATTTCTTATACATGTGTACATATATATGTATATGCAATTAGGGCCAACATGGGACAATGGAGGGGGAACTCCATGAGGTATTGCGTGATTTTTTTGTTTTTTTTTTTCATTTTGGTTTTTTATGAAGTTCTACATTCTCATTCAATTTTAAAACATTAAATTTTAATATTTACACGTTGTGTAGGTTCCCCATTCTTCATATGATAGCACAAGGAGGCTACTGGAAAATACATTGCAGCTAAATTCTCTATTTGATTGATGCGCGTGCAACATTTTACTTGATCTAGTCTTTTTATAACTTAAACATGTGTCATATTTACTTTTCTATATAATTTGATACTTGTAACACTTGATGTATTGTTATATTTAATGTTATTGTTCATGATATAAATTTTAGACATATTTTACATTTTGGATAGTTGAACTACATTTAATTTTATCGAATTATTTTAAATTTTTTTATAGTTTTTACATTTGGCATGTGATCACATGTTGTTATATAATATTAACTTAGATGGTCTTAGATTATGTTTTGTTTCTAAAACTTCTTGTTTCGTCACTTGTTATTTAAAATGAATCTAGATTGAAATTGCAAATTACAAAACACATGTGGTACATGTTATGCATTTGAACATGTGTGAATGTTATATAATTAGGTGTAAATATCTATTAAAGGTGATATTTATGTACATTTCGCATGAGCATGCGTCATTTAAAACAATCATATCTATGGTTTTACATATTTAAGTTCATGAATATATGTAACAATGATTGACGTACATTTGCATTTAGTTGTTACATTTTGCATACATGATGACATGTTGTTATTATGTTAAATTAGATTCAAAATTAGATTAAATGTTTTGTTTTTAAAGCTCAAGTGTTAGATTGAAATTGGAAATTACAAACCACATGTGTTACATGTTAAATGCATTTGAACATGTATGAATGTTATATAATTAGGACATGTCTATTAAAAGTGATATTTAGGTGTACATTTTGCACATATGATCACGTGTCATTTAAAACTGTTGAAGTTTTCAACAAGAAACAGTGAAGGAGGCATCCTGAAACATCATCCTTGATCCTCGTTGGAAAATAATCACCTAAACTAGGTGGGGCCCACACAGGCTATTTTTAGGTGTATGTCTATTTTTAGACATGGTGAGCATATTCTATATGTAGCAGGAGGCTATTTGTAGATGGTTGGTCAAATGTGAAAAATAGATGAAATTCTATTTTTAGAATATTGGGCGAAGTCTTTTTATAGATTGTCAATCTAAAAATAGATGCATGTCGGATATTATTAGCTCTTAATAATATTTGGACTCTAAAAATTATCTTATTCTCTTAGAGCACTTCAGTTCAGTGCACAGATGTGGCACAACAGCTGACAGAAGGAATTACGCTATTCCTAAGGGTTTATTGGAGTTCATGCATGGAGGACTCAGTTATAACTCAAGTGGCAGAGTTATGACACAGTTGGAAGAAGTAGTTATGGAGTTGTATTTAGTTTAACTCAGTTAGACTCAGTTGAGCTAGTTGTATCTAGTCTAACTGATTGATACTCTAGTGAGAGTGGAGTGAATTAATTAGTTAATTAATTCACAAACAATAACTCATTAATCAACTGAACAATACAATAGTTAACTACAGTGCATGGCAGTTTCAGTGGAGACCAGTGGAGAGATAGGTGAAAGGGAAAGATAGACAATCAGTTGTGACTATATTGATTCATTGATTGCATGCAACACTCATTGGAGATGCGTATGAGGATTGCGTGAGCAAGGATAGAGTAATTCGAGTTCATTCTAAGCCATTCTTCAGCAGGGATTGTGCAGTAGAGGCAGGCTAGTAGGTGGCAAAGATCGGTCCATGGATTTGCAAGATCGGGCCTGATTAGTGTGTAGCGATTGTATTGTACTGAGAGCTTGATATGATCAGCTTTGTATGAGAATTATCACATGATCTCCATGACATATATTATATATATATAGTTGGGGTTTTCAGCTTCAGGCTTTCCCGTTAAACAACTGTGTTAATGTATGTGAATTTTTATTATTTCATGTGTGCATTGTAATCTTGATTTAATTTCTGCAAATGATCAATGGTGGAATAGATTATGTATTTTGCATGAAGTTAAAATAGTGTGAGATCAGGAGAATCTTAGACATATAACACAGAAGTTATATAATTTCTACAAAAACAATTATAGATAGTTTTACATATTTAAGTTCATAAATATGTAACAATGATTGAAGTACATTTGCATTTAGTTACATTACATTTTGCATACATGATGACTAGTTATAATGTTAACTTAGATTTAATCTTAGATTAAATGTTTCATTTTTAAAGCTCAAGAAGGAAGTGTTGCTATGCCTAGATTTCCACAACCTACAAGGTTGACACCACAACAATTGGAAGAAAAAAGAGCAAAAGGGATTTGCTACAGTTGTGATAGAAAATACACTAAAGGTCATAAGTGTGCTGAGAAGAAATTATTTCACATAGATTGTGAAGAAGAAGAAAATGAACAAGAAGAGGATATACACCAGGAACCAACCCTGGAAGAGGAAGAAATGAATCCGACCATATTGTGTAATGCATTGTCAGGAATTTCCACTCCTCACACTCTCAAGAGAGAAGGACATATCAAGAATAAAAAGGCAATAATGTTGATTGATTCAGGTAGTACCCATAATTTTATTCATTGTAAGGTAGCTAAGGAATTGAATTGTTTCCTATACCCAACACCAGAATGTCAAGTGATGGTTGCAAATGGAGGAAGTATAAATTGCTCTAGAAAATGCGATAATATCAAGCTAACCATGGGGGAATATGTATTGAATAGTCCAATGCTTTCCATTCCTATGGGAGGTGCTGATGTTGTACTAGGAGTACAATGGTTACAATCTTTGGGGACGGTAGCTTTTAATTTTCAAGAACTTTTCTTGAAATTTTTTTCAGAAGGAAAGGAAGTCGAATTACGGGTTATTGAAGGGAAGCCAGGAAGGATAATAAGCTCTAATGGCATGACAAAGCTTCTAAAGAAAGAACAACGAGGCGTAATTGCACAATTATGCTCACTAGAAGTTCCAACATCAAAATCATCTATTTCTGCAGATCTCCAACAAGTCTTGGACAATCATTCCAAGGTGTTTGAAACTCCCAAAGGACTCCAACCTATTCGTGATCATGATCATGCTATTCATTTGATTCCAGGAAGTGTTCCTCCAAACATCAGGCCTTATAGATATCCTTACTTCCAAAAGAGCGAAATTGAACGTATGATTGCAGAAATGTTAGAGGCGAGTATAATTCAACCTAGTCAAAGTTCTTTCTCTGCTCCTGTAGTATTGGTACACAAGAAGGATGGATCATGGCGAATGTGTCCGGATCATAGGGAGCTCAATAAGCTCACCATTAAAGATAAATTTCCCATTCCTATGATTGATGAATTATTGGATGAATTACATGGAGCAATTTATTTTACCAAGTTGGATCTTCGTTCAGGATATCATCAAATTAGAATGAAGACTGAAGATATTCAAAAAACAACATTTCAAACTCATGAGGGTCATTATGAATTTTTGGTCATGCCTTTTGGCCTTACCAATGCACCTTCTACATTTCAAGGGTTGATGAATTCCATTTTCAAACCCTTCCTTAGAAAATTGGTGCTAGTATTTTTTGATGATATACTAATCTACAGTAGGTCTTGGAAGGATCATGTTCAACATGTTGACAGGGTGCTCAAACTATTGTAGGAGAAACAATTATATGCAAAAACATCCAAATGTTTCTTTGGAGTACAAGAGGTGGAATATATGGGTCATATTGTATCTCACAAGGGTGTTAAGGTAGAGCCTAACAAAATTAAAGCCATTAAGGAATGGAAAGTCCCCGCAACCATAAAGCAGTTGCGAGGATTTCTCGGGTTAACAGGGTATTATCGCAAGTTTGTTAAGAATTATGGGAGAATAACAGCACCTATAACAACATTATTGAAGAAATATGCATTTTCATGGACTCCTGAAGTAACTAAGGCCTTTGAACATCTTAAAGAGGCAATGTGTCCAACACCGATCTTAGCTATGCTAGACTTCACAAAAACCTTTATTGTGGAATGTGATGCCTTAGGAAATGGAATTGGTGATGTTTTAATGCAAGAAGGAAGATCCATTTCTTTTTAAAGTCGTCCAATTAAAGGAAAGTATTTACAGAAACCTATTTATGATAAGGAAATGTTAGAAATATTGCATGCACTAAAGAAATGGTGAACTTACCTAATGGGAAGACACTTCAAGGTAAAAACTGATCATGATAGTCTCAAACACTTTTTGGAACAAAGACTATCTTTAGAAGAGCAGCAAAAATGGGTCACAAAGATGTTGGGTTATGACTTTGAAATAATCTACAAAAAAGGGAAGTTAAATGTTGTTGCAGATGCACTCTCAAGAAAGAATGAAGAGGTGGAAGCATTGCTTTATGCCATTTCTATTATCCAACCAGATTGGATAACCGAAGCAAAAGATGAATGGAAGAAGGACGAAGAAGTGTGGACACTCATTCAAAAGTTGCAGCAAGATCCTAGTACATATGATACATTTAGAGTGAAAAATGATTTCTTATGGTACAAATATCGCTTATATCTTTGTAATAATTCCCAACTAAAACAAAATATTCTTTTGGAATTGCACACTTCTCCTTTAAAAGGACACTCTGCAGAATAAAGTTGAGACAATTAAGACCCCGGGTCTTCTACAACCTTTATCCATTCCAAGTCAACATTGGGAGGAGATTTCAATGGATTTTATCACAGGTTTACCTAAGTCCGAAGGAAAGAGTGTCATCATGGTGGTAGTTGATAGACTTACCAAGTATGCACACTTTTGTGTATTATCTCATCCATTTAAAGCAAGTACAGTTGCTACTACATTTATGGACAGAATTCAAAAGCTACATGGAAGCCCAAGGGTTATTGTGAGTGACAAAGATCCCATTTTTATTGGAAATTTTTGGACGGAGTTATTTTCTTGTTTGGGTACTCAATTAGCTCATAGCTCATCTTATCATCCTCAATCTGATGGTCAAACCGAGATAGTAAATAAATTTTTGGAAGGATATCTTCGTTGTTTTGTATCTGATAAACAAACACAATGGGTTAAGTGGTTACCTCTCGCTGAATGGTGGTATAACACTTCCTTCCATACTGCAGCAAAAATGACCCCATTTATGGCACTTTATGGATATCATCCACCATCCATCACATCATATTTAAGAGAAAATTCGAAGGTTCAAGCAGTGGAAAATCACATCGAGCATCAACAAGAAGTTCTCCAACTCTTAAAGGATAACCTGAATTTGGCACAAAATCGAATGAAACAACAGGCAGATCAACATCATAGCAAGAGAAGTTTTGATGTAGGAGACTAGGTATTTTTACGGCTACAACCATACAAACAAATGTCTCTCAAGCAAGCTAAGAAGGATAATAAATTATCGCCAAAGTACTATGGTCCTTACAAGGTGTTGCAAAAGATTGGTACTATGGCATACAAATTGGAGCTTCGTGCTTCTTCGCGAGTACATCCAGTTTTCCATGTTTCATGCTTAAAGAAGGTTATAGGTGAAAATATTCCAGTTCAAACAATATTTCCAGAACTTGATGAGGAAGGAAAAATCATATTGGAACCTGAAGCGGTCATGGAAACAAGAACTCGATAGCTATGGAATCGATCAATTTCAGAGTATCTCATCAAGTGGAAGAACTTACCCACTGAAGATTCTACATGGGAGGATGAGAATTTTATACAGAAGCACCCGTAGCTACTCAAGCGTTGAGGACAACACTTTTTTGAAGGAGAGGGGCATGTTAGGTCCCTATATTACTAGTATAGTCCCTTATTGTTGTTAGTGTAACCCCCTTATTGTTATTATTGTACCCCTGTAACCCCCATATTGTTATTATTGTGCCATTAAAATATTATTGTTAGGTCGGCTAGGATTACATTGTGGCCCCATGGATTCCTATATATAGAAAGGAAGTTTTGTAATTTGAATCATCCAAGAATTATTCATTTATGTAATGTATTGGAGGTTGCCCCCTCAAAGTGGCTTATTTCTAAGGTGTTGATATCTCTTTTCTTCTATTTTTTGAGCTGGTTTCACAACTTGTTATTTAAAATGAATCTATATTGAAATTTCAAATTACAACACATGTGGTACGTGTTAAATGCATTTGAACATGAATGTTATATAATTAGGACATGTCTATTAAAAGTGATATTTAGGGGTACATTTTGCACACATTGTCATGTGTCATTTAAAAGAATAATAGATGGTTTTACATATTTAAGTTCATGAATATGTAACAATGATTGAAGTACATTTGCATTTAGTTACATTACATTTTGCATACATGATGACTTGTTGTTATAATGTTAACTTAGATTCAATCTTAGATTAAATGTTTTGTTTTTAAAGCTCAAGTTGTTTTGTCATTTGTTATTTAAAATGAATCTAGATTGAAATTTCCAATTACATTTAACATGTGTTACATGTTAAAAACCTTTGAACATGTATGAATGTTATATAGTTAGGATATGTCTATTAAAAGTGATATTTAGGTGTACATTTTTCACACATGATCATGTATCATTTAAAACAGTTATAGATGGTTTTACATATTTAATTTCATGAATATGTAACAATGATTGAAGTACATTTGCATTTAGTTACATTACATTTTGCATACATAATGACTTGTTGTTATAATGTTAACTTAGATTCAATCTTAGATTAAATGTTTTGTGTTTAAAGCTCAAGTTGTTTTGCCATTTTTTATTTAAAATGAATCTAGATTGAAATTGCAAATTACAACACATGTGGTACATGTTAAATGCATTTGAACATGTATGAATGTTATATAATTAGGACATGTCTATTAACAATGATATTTAGGGGTACATTTTGCACACATTGTCATGTGTCATTTAAAACAATTATAGATGGTTTTACATATTTAAGTTCATGAATATGTAACAATGATTGAAGTACATTTGCATTTAGTTACATTACATTTTGCATACATGATGACTTGTTGTTATAATGTTAACTTAGATTCAATCTTAGATTAAATGTTTTATTTTTAAAGCTCAAGTTGTTTTGTCATTTGTTATTTAAAATGAATCCATATTGAAATTGCAAATTACATTTAACATGTGTTGCATCTTAAAAGCCTTTGAACATGTATGAATGTTATATAATTAAGATATGTCTATTAAAATTGATATTTAGGTGTGCATTTTTCACACATGATCATGTATCATTTAAAACAGTTATAGATGGATTTAGATATTTAACAATGATTGAAGTACATTTGCATTTAGTTACATTACATTTTGCATACATGATGACTTATTGTTATAATGTTAACTTAGATTCAATCTTAGATTAAATGTTTTGTTTTTAAAGCTCATGTTGTTTCGTCATTTGTTATTTAAAATGAATCTGGATTGAAATTGTAAATTACAACACATGTCGTACATGTTAAATGCATTTGAACATGTATGAATGTTATATAATTAGGACATATCTATTAAAAGTGATATTTAGGTACATTTTGCACACATGATCATGTGTCATTTAAAACAATTATAGATGGTTTTACATATTTAAGTTCATGAACATATAACAATAATTGAAGTAAATTTGCATTTAGTTACATTAAATTTTGCATACATGATGACTTTTTGTTATAATGTTAGCCTAGATTCAATTTTAGATTAAATGTTTTGTTTTTAAAGCTCAAGTTGTTTTGTCATTTGTTATTTAAAATGAATCTAGATTGAAATTTCATATTACAAAATACATGTGGTACATGTTAAATGCATTTGAACATGTATGAATGTTATATAATTAGGACATGTCTATTAAAAGTGATATTTAGATGTACATTTTGCACATGATGATGTGTCATTTAAAAAAATTATAGATGGTTAAATACATATTTAAGTCATGAATATGTAACAATGATTGAAGTACATAAATGCATTTGGTTACATTACATTTTGCATACATGATGACTTGTTGTTATAATGCTAAATTTGATTCAATCTTAGATTAAACGTTTTGTTTTTAAAGCTCAAGTTTTTTTGTCATTTGTTATTTAAAATGAATCTAGATTGAATTTCCAAATTACAAAACACATGTGGTACATGTTAAAGGCATTTGAACATGTATGAATGTTATATAATTAGGACATACATATATTAAAAGTGATATTTAGGTACATTTTGCCCATGATCATGTGTCATTTAAAACAATAATAGATGGTTTTACATATTACACGTTAAATACATATATATTTAAGTTCATGAATATGTAGCAATGAAAACAAATTTGCATTTAATTCATACATTTTTCATTTGATATCATTCTTATAATGTTTTAATATATAATACATATATATGTACATCTAAAAAGAATCATAAAATTCTAGGTGGACATAGATATGTCAAACAATCATAAAATTTTAAAATTGCATTAAAAAATATCCAGTACACAACATTTTTCATTAATGTATATAGAAAGGCTACTACAGATGTCAATTGGTAGTAAACTGGGAATTACAAAACACGATACACATTTTATTCAAGAATGAATATTATAATTTGCTTTAGATGTCTAAAACAATATCATAACTTAAAATTTTCATTATGTCAAATATGCTAGATACATACATTTTGCAATAATGACATAAAATTAACTAGCTCATACCAGAGAATGTATGAAATCATTTAAGACCAAAGAACCTACATGTATGTGTACACGTATAAATTACTTGTTGTGTGCATGTGCAAACACTTGTACATAACATAAAATATACATATCATAATGTAAAACTTCTGAGAATGCACAATAAAAAGGCTAACAATTTATACTTGAGTTCTGTAAGTTCTCAAAGATATATCCAAGGAGAAGAAATAGTTGGGCAGTTCAGTCAAAAAAATTCTAATGGAATTTCATCCTCATTGATCCATTTATGATCAAATTTTAACATTTTCCATTTCTTAATTTTCAAATTTTTCTTTGATTGAAATTCTATCAACTTTATGTGTGATGCACACACCAAGTGGCTATATTGACAACTTATGTCATCAGGTTCATTGTCTTCAAAGTAAACAAAATCCTGACTTTGATGAGTTTGTTGGAAAAAATAACCTTTCAGTATAATAGACCCTCAGTCATATATAAAATCGTTATCATCATAGTTTTCCAGTAATTTCATCTTTCGTTTTGTGCAATGCATCAAATAATACTTAAATTTTTCTACGTTGTTAGTAGGTGAAACTATAGAAAAGACATCTCCTACACGATAAAACAAGTACATAAAATCATAATTAATATGAAAAAATAACTTTAAAATTAACATGTGTACTTGATTTTATTATCTATTTCTAGTTCTCTATCATTTGAAAGCAATTGAAATGTTACATTCTCTAAAAATATCAGGAACTCGATCACCTTCACATGATACTATAGTCTCATTTGATTGCATATTTTAAAAGTTTGCAACATACATTTTCCCCTTTGTATTTAGTTTTGTATTTTGCCAATATTTTACATACATTTTGTTTTCACAAACGCCATTGGATTATGTGTCGTATATGCAAACATGACAAAAACAAGATTATTTTATTTTATCAAATGCAAACACATTTTGGTACTCCTTTGTTTTAATTGAATACAATTTTTGATTCCCTTTTATTGTTTCAACATCATTTCCAATCGATATATCTACATATTGGACCCTAATATGCCAAAAAAACCTATATGGAAAAATCAAACAAAAATATAAATATGTTATTTAAAATACAATCAAAGATAATCATTGTGATAAATAATGTTTAAAATTAGAAAATTAATAAAAAGTAGATCATGTATATTAAAGTTCTACATAAGTTAATTTATATATATGTACATGTACCTTTGTACTTCCCTTGACTAGTTAGTCTCATGGCTTAGTGTAGCGATGCATCATTGAACAACTTGTTCAAATGAGACAAGTCGGTGTGTAGAGTGGTCCATTTGATATCTTTGAAGTGCTTGTTTTATACATTCCCCTGCAATATCATGTTCCCCTTTTCCAAGTCCAGTCTCAAAGAAATTCCAACAATGTTTAATGTGGGTTTTCATATGAAGACGACACAACCAAAATAATGACCATGAAGATTTGAATTGACCTGCACATCCATCCGACCATATCCAATTTTCATTGAATTTTATTCCACGACCTTTCAATGAGTCATAAATCTTATCAAAACAATGTTGTACAAAATGCGTATCATGTGTACGATCGTCACTGATATAAAAGTGATATTCTTTAATAACATGTCGATTTTCACTGGTGCTTTCTATATGATCAACATTTTGTTCAACGTGTCTATACAGAATATGGACAAGCATAGAGACTTGGTCAGAATGGTAGTATTCACTCTATATTTCATTTTGTAGAACAAATGTGTAATTTTCTGCAAAATAAACTATTGACAAAATGGTCCCCGGGGGAAAAAATTCACAGGATTTTTTGAATTGCAAGTCCTACCATCGAGCTCTATGGGAATGCTTGGTGTATTTATAAATTTCTGCCTCAAACTTTCTAAAAAACTCAATCACAAAAAATCTTCTCTTGTATACCAGTCCTTTTAGCACTTGTAGTACTACTTGAACCAATCAATGTATGAATATATTCATATCTCTTCCATTTCACTTTTATGTTGGAAAATTATTGATCATTTATATCAATAGGATATTTGTTGTGAAATAAAGTAAAATTTCCACAATGATCACATTTTTTACCACCAACACATTTCTTTTGGTAAAATAATTCATGGATTTCTCTTGCACATAGAATTTGAGATATGAAATCATGGATAATGGAAGGAAGTGATTTTTTCCAGAATATTTTACCAAAATTAAGGAATGTGTCATAATATAACAGAAATTCCACTTGATAATGACAACAACAAGTGTCACGTACATTGATAGGTTTGACATACCATGGTTTTTGTTACACAAAAGCACTGATTGAGACGTTAATTTCATGATTATATTATATGAAATTGTTGAAAAACTCTATCTGAGTGGTGTCCAAGATATGTTTTGCATGTTCTTCATTCTGATTTCGTGCTATTATTTGTCGCATCACATCCCTTGCTTTTGGTGAAACATGTGAATTTTTCATCCAATATTCATGTATTATTTTTTCAACATCTTCTCCAAGTCTATATTTGTATGGTTTCCGACAAATAACTGTCTAACAAGTGAGTTAATCATTTACTTCTATTTTGCAATCGAAATTTCTGATGTTTGCGCAATGTTTTTCGTGAGGTCCATAATGATCGTGCCATATTTTTTACCAAAATATTCTCTTTAGTACTTGATGAAACAAGTGCCATTTGTATTACTCTACGTGCATCTAAATCACTTTTATTTCTAGATCTTCCAATTGAATTTAGAGCACTATTTATATTTTGTATCACATTTTCCTTCATTTTTTAATATTTTGTTGATTTTCAAATACCCAATAGAGTCATAGCTTCCTTTAGTTTCTTTGATGTTAAGAGACTTCTCAAAATATGGGCTTGAAATACCACATTTTCATCTTTGAAGAACATATCAATAATGCGCTTACCATGATATCGTATAACATGGTCAACTTTTTTATCTCCATATGTGTCAGTGTCAACATTTTCTAACATATCAGCATCGATATTGATTTCATCTGTATATATGAGAATTAAATGTACAAAATGATTTTAAATATTAAAAAAATAATTAAATTAAAAAATATGTATAATTTCAATAATACACATTCAACATATATATACATACCTGGTGATTCAATTTCTTCACTTGAATTTATTTCAATATTTTCAACATCTTCAATCATTGGTTCAATATCTTTTTCACTTTCTCTTTCAAAATTTTCTATTTCATTGTCAATGTTATGAGGAATATCTCTCTTTGTTTACATTGAAAAATATTTTTCAAATTAGTTCATCAAATAAAAATTAAGTTTCACAATACACTATTTAAATTTTAAATATCATTTATAATATTTACATTTACATACCTGCTTCAACTTCTAGTTGAGGTGGATTTTCCCTTTCAATATTTGAGCGTTCTTCTCTCCTTTTTTTGCAATATTCTCTCTCGTATTCTCTATGAGCCTCAGGGTCTCTTGTTCGATCATATTTTCTCTTGAATTTCTTTGATTTCCCATGATAATTTAGTATGAAGCTCAAAAAATTTCCTTCAAAATCCTGCAAAAAAAACTCACTATCAAAATTTAGACAAAAATTCATTTCAAAAAATCATCACAAAAAATTTAATTTAAAAAAAAATCACTTTATTTTTTTTTCACAAAGGACATACTTCAACCCAAAACACTCACTTTAAAAATTCCACCAAAAAAATGTCTTTTAAAAATGAAGCTCAAAATATTTCCTTCAAAGTCCTGCAAAAAAATCTCACTTTAAAAATTTAGACAAAAACTCACTTTAAAAAATCATTATAAAAAATTTACTTCAACCCAAAACACTTACTATAAACAAATGTCACTTTAAAAAATACCCTCAAAAAAATTCTTTTGAAAATTAAGCCCAAAAAACCTTTGAAAATTCAACCCAAAAAATTTCCTTTGCAAATTTAGCCTAAACAATTTCCTTTCAAAATTCAACACAAAAAAAATTCCTTTGCAAATTCGGCCCTAAAAATTTCCTTTGCAAATTCAGCCCAAATGAATAAATGTGCGAAAATAATGTTTCTGTTTTCGGTTATTTATAGAGTTGCGAAATTTGTTTTTTTGGAGGGGCTTTATCATTTTTTTTCCAGTCGACGGAATTTGCGAGAAAAAGTTCAATCATACTTTTTATTTTTTAAAACTAATGGGATAGAGCGACAAAAAAAGTTCGGCCTAACTTTTACAAAAACTTGGTCGCACTAAAACGTCTACAACTACACTACAACTTGGCTCTGAACACATTTCTTCAACTTTGGAATGGTTAAAATCCATCAAATTTTATGAATCAACTTTCGGAACCAAGATTAGCATTTGCAAAATTTAATCTACTTTCAGCAGATATAAATTTTATGGAATTCCATAGATATTTACTACTTTTAATTAATTTTGTAATAAAATGGGTGCAAAAAAATTTCTGAAGGTCATTATGATCAGTGAAATCAAAATTCTGTATCTCCCAAAATACACTGTAAAAAAAGTGAAAAATTTATGGTTCATTACATTGGTGTGTCGTCTATAATGGGTAGTTTTTAGATTTTTAGTTTATAACTAATATGTTGAGAAACTTGACGCGGACCGAAACATATTCAAAATATGCATATTTTTCATATTGGTTCAGTTCAAAAAATTCTACTAATTATGATATGCATCATTTGGTTTCATAAATATAATGATACCAAAGTAGAATCTGTCTAAATTGTTTTTACACTTTTTTTTCTCAAAAATAGTAAGTTTTCAAAGAATACACCAATGTTTGTCAACATGAAGTTTTATGAATCCCTTGATTGTTAAAGAACACACACTCAAAGAATTGTTAAGTTGACATATCAAATGTGAATAAAAAATTTCCAAAAAATAGGTAATAGAAAGCTAATAAAATTTTGACAAGTTTTATTTTATCATAAAATGAAATTCTAAATAGAAAATTTGTCTTGGCTTGCAGAAATTTGAAGAACTTCTAAAAATGATATTGTTTTCTCAAAAAAAGGAAAAAAATGTAACCCAAATTCACATTTTCACAACTTTCTTACGTTGTTATCTGCACCTTTTTGTCAATATCATTTGGCTAATAAGTATGGTAGGAACGAGGCCATATGTCTTTTGATTAAAATCTCATCACGATGTAAACATTTCCTGAATTAATAGAATCTATTGACTTGTTTAGTATTTATACAATAATTTATGAGAATTTATTTTATTAATATACCAGCCTAGATCCATCTTGATTCCGGATCTACCAAGCGCTGAGAGGGATCAAATCTCTTTTCACTCTAAAATAGGTTTGCATATCAAGAGATTTGATCCCTCTCAATGCTTGGTGGATTTGAAGTTAATATTGATCTAAGTTGGTTTAATTAGCCCCTTTAAATAGGTTATATTCCACATGAATACTATGGGTCAATAGCATGGGTGCTCAATACCATGGAGCATTTTTATTTTATTATTATTATTATGATTTGATATAACCCACGGGGAATTGAACATTGAATTTCTTTCTTTATAATGACTTCGGCACAAGGCGATTACCAATTGAGCTACACCTAGTGGGATTTATTATTATTATTATTTACTTTTATAGAGATTTATTATTTTTATTTATTATTATTATTTTTTAATTGAAGCGGTTATTTTTTATTAAATAGTAAAATCTGGTTGGGCTGGGGCAAAATAAACCATCAATACAATACAACAATACAAATTTCTGTTACACGATCAACAACATTTCAAGGAATGAATATTTGTGAAGGATTTCCATCGTTTATGCTAAGGTCACGTTGTGGGAGAAGGAAACCTTTGTTTGCATTGTGATCAACTTCTTTGTTTGAGCCTCTAAGGATGTGGAAGAATTGGAAAGAAGAGAAGTCAAGCAAGGTGAACTTCAGTCTACGAAGGATCTTATTTAAGATTGAATCATTAAATTGATCTTTCAAGTGTAGCTTTTTTATCAAGATTTCAGAGTGTCCAAAGGCTTGAAAATATTTAACACCTTTCTCACAAGAAATTTGGCAAGATTTTAATAGGCCAAGGATTTCTGCTTGGTTATTTTTTCACTACTCGAGACCCTAGCTAAAACTATCTTTTCTTGTGTCGTACAGAGAGTAAATCACACCTCCAACTCCTGTTGTCCTAGGGTTTCCTTTGGAGGCTGCATTGAAGAAGATCGTTACTTTACCCTGCTTCCTCCACCAAACTTGAAATATTTCATCTTAGTCCTTTAAACGCCATCCTGGATTGGTTGAGGGTCTAGCTGCGATTTGATTTCTGTCATGGAAGAAAAATGTTCCCATATATTTCTTTTCATCTGGGAGGAGAGAGTTATTAGGTTTATGGGATTGGTTTCTCATGGTCTCAAAGAGGAGGGCTTTGGGTTTGGCAACAACTGATGAGGGAGGCCAAGAAGTGTTGTTGAAGATTTGTTCATTTCTAGCAAGCCAAATTTTCCAACAAACATACTTGGGGATGGTGTGCCAAACACGAAACCAAAGGACCTTGCTAGAGATAGCCTGAGGGTAACACTCCTTCCATGTGGAATATAGATCCACAACTAAGATTTGGGAAGGAGCTGTGACATTGATTCCTTGAAGGGTAAAGTTCCACACTTCGGAAAGAAGTCTTAAGAAAGACAAAAAAAAAATACAAACAATAACAAGTTATAAAGGAATGAGGGAAATTAGTCTTGAGAATGACAAACATTAACATGTTATAAAGGAATTAGGGAAAATAGTCTTGAGAAAGACAAACAATAACATGTTATAAAGGAATGAGGGAAATAAGCCTCGAGAAAGACAAACAATAACAGGTTATAAAGGAATGAGGGAAAGAAGTCTTGAGAAAGACAAACAATAACATGTTATAAAGGAATGAGGAAAATAAGTCTTGAGGAAAAAAAACAATAACAGGTTATAAAGGAATGAGGAAAAGAAGTATTGAGAAAGACAACCAATAATAAGTTATAAAGGAATGAGGGAAAGAAGTCTTGAAAAAAACAAACAATAATATGTTATAAAGGAATGAGGGAAAGAAGTATTAAGAAATACCAACAATAATAAATACAAGGTTATAAAGGAATGAGTGAAGGAATTCTAAATAAAGACGAATTATAATAAGTGATGAATTAGGGAAATAAGTGTTGAGAAAGACAAACCAGAATAGGTTACAAAGGAATGAGGGAAATAAGTCTTAAGAAAGACAAACAACTATAGGTTATAAAGGAATGAGGGAAAAAAGCCTTAAGAAAGCCAAACAATAATAGGTTGTAAAGTAATGATTATACAGTTATAAAATTAAACTTTGTTAATAATTATATGATTTTTTTTAAAACTTATAAATATTTATTTAGAAAAAATAAAATAAATTTTACATATATACAAATCAATTATTTTTTAAATTTGACATATTATTTTGGTTCTAATTTTGACTCAAAAAAGTTAAATAATAAAATTGCAATAGTATGAAGATATAATAAAAATCAAGAATAATGTTTATTAATGGAAACATCAAACTCGAACATTAATTTATTAAACTCTTGTATTTAGTATTTGCTTAAAAAAAACAAATATATATCTATTAAATGTTGTTTATATAGACAACTATATAATGAGTATTATTAAGTTCTTTTTTAATTAAAATATTTTCTTTTTGGTAAGTTCGGCGGTGAGGCTACATTATGGTCATGTTCAAGAATAACACTCAAATAGGATGGGTAATTGAACCAATGCCTTAACATCTAGGAGTGTCTTAACAAGGCACCTAATCACCATCTATTCAAAACCCCGTGGACTATTTAAATAATTATTGAAATAAGATTTACATGTAGTTTAATATTTTATCATAATATTTTGAATAAATATATCAAAAATATTTGTAATAAAATAGGTATTTTTAATGTTTTAATGATGATGATGATGATGATTAATTTCCACTAAAACCAATATGGTCTATCGACCCTTAAGAAAGAAATATATTAATTGAGAGTCTTTAATATTTTATTTCTATGATAAAAAAGAAGGGAGAGAAGCATTCCTAGATCACTATAGTTTTGAGGACTTAATAAATCAAGGAGGTTGGTTGTGTGCCAAAGGTTTTGGAAATAAGAATGCATGTGAGTAAGAGTGAGAAAATCCAATAGAAAGTTTTTTTCATCTTCAACCTTTTTAGTATCGCAAAGATGATAGGTTCCAAAGTGTTTTGAGAATAAAACAATGTCTAGTTTCACTTCGAAGCTCGTGAGAATTAGATCTTATCTTCACAATGTTCATTTTCTTCCTAGCAATGGTCAAGGCATAAAGATAATTATGCTTAGCAAGATTGGGGTTGATTACCTCCTTATAATAATTTGACTACCTCTTTCCTTATAACTCCTTATCATCCCACAACTTATCCTTAAATTTGGAAGTAATAGTACTTTGAATTGGGTGGTGTCTAAATTATAAACAAAATAGTCTTCTTCACTGTAATTTAACCATATAATTTTAAGCAATATTGTGGTTTTATGTAGTTTAAAATACATTTTTGAATGCATAAATGGATTCAACACCATGAAAAACCCTCCGGACAATATAATTCTACAAATTAAATAACTTAAACTCAAATTTTTAAAAATCACCACCGAATTTTGCAACGAGAAAAAATAACATAAAGAAGGAAATTTCATCTATTAGTTAGACTGCACTAATTTAATTTTATTCTTATTCTCTAAGATGGTCCCTTCCTTTATCCTCCCATGATCAAATTAAGACTGGGTATCCTATGCCAACCTATAATATTAATATAAAAAATATAATTTAAAATTTAAAATTTTCTTAAAAACTTGTTCCCAAGCTCTCATTTCTGGAAAGTTGAAACTCTCAACAAACTTCGAGGTTCCCATAATGTTCGTACTTAATTGGAATTTTTTTCCTAAATTACAAAATGTTGAGAACAATTTCCTACAACTATGTGTTAACTATATATGGTACTAACATATTTTAATTATAGCTGATATTAAATTTTTTTCATTATTAATTTTTTTAAATTTCAAGTTTCAACTCCATAGTAAGTGTGGAAGGAATTAAACATTTACCTCTACCTAAAAAGCGTTGGTCAACGAAATAAGGATTTTTTACTTTCCATTATTTATATGATGATTAACATTCACTTTGAAAAAAATTGATTTATAGACCTTAAGAGTATCAAGGATTATTTAAATTTCTTATAATTTTATTTTTTTTTAAACATCAAGAAAAGAAATTCAAAATTACCATAATTTTACTAAAAATTAAAATATTATTAAAGTTGGTAATATAATTTATAAATTTTGTTGTTATAATTGCTCAATAGTAGTTACACATAATTCTAGAGTTGTTTTTATGGAACAAGTCAAACCTTTGAAATTCAAGAAGACAAGAATTATGAGGGAGTTGGTGTTATTTGAAGGAAATGTATGAGATTTATTTGATGACGTCTGTCAAAGAGAGAATTGTGGGGCTAGTGTTGTCATTCTATTCCCTTAGAATGTGTTTCTAAAATGTAAGTTGGACATTAGAAATGGTACAAGATTTGTTGTTGAGTTGACCGCTTTTTAGTTTTCTTTGAGGTTAGTTTTGTGGAAGTAGCTGAAGGTCATTAAACTGATTGGTGATTCTAAAATAATAGTGGAATAGTTCAATGGAAATGTGGATATTATAATCCTTCAGTTGGAATCATGGAAAAGGAATATTAGACAACTATAAAAACAATTTGATGATCCTCAAATCCATCGCCATTACAGGAAGCATAATGTTCTAGCATATTTTCTCTCAATGGAAGCTTTACTTTTGGATGTTGGTATTTGTACCTATTCATAATTCTGTTATGGTGTTTTATCATCATTATTTTCCTTTAATATTTTTAATCTTTCTTTTCTTGTGACAAGTTAGTTTTTCTTATTTATGTATGACTGAAGCATATTTTGGATGCTAAAATAAAATGTTTGTTAAGAAATCACGTGAGATGTTTTGTAGCCAAGAGATTATACTTTTTGATTTTTATTCTAGAAATATTAAAAATGTATTTTTTCTTTTGAAAAAAGAAAAGAAAAAGAAAAATTAAAAGATGCTAGATTGTAAAAATTGTTTCTAACATTATATATATATATATATATATATATATATATATATATATATATATATATATATATATATATAATAGGCAGGGTAGAAATAGATATCATTTTGAACAATTCTGGAATTTATCAGATGAATATCAACACAAGAATGTAAGGGTATTGATACTCCTTCAGATTATTGAAGTTGTTTGACTCTATTTAGAACTTTTGTGTTATTTTTTTTAGTTTTAGTTTAGTTTTTATGTTTGAATATGCATGCTATTTCTCTATCTAGTATGTTTATGTTTTAGCATGTTCCACTAACTTGCTTGACTCCATCTATTTTCTGCGTATGACCAATAACTTAAGAGAGAAAACCACTTCTCTTAAGCAGGTGTGATTTTGTACATTCGTGCACCAAACACACCAACACAGGATTGGCGACTCCATTAACTTTTATTTCCAAGTTTATGTGGTTGTGCCTTTTTGCAAAGACCTTCATCTTTGCTATGGAGTTGGGATGGAATTGCTCCCTTTCTCTACCTCATTGTCTGGTTCATCCCTAGTGACAGGCTGAAGCAGAAGAGCTCCCAAAAATTACTCTGTAGGAAAATTGTGCACATTTCTCACATACAGGCGTGCCACAGTGCACACGTTCAGAGATGACCTGAGCGCAGAAATCACGCCTGTTTCAACCTTTTGTGCACAAAAACCAGAAGTGAAATTTTCTCCACTAATTCCATCTTTTATTGCTTGTAAAAGTGACTGGAAGCCCATAATACATCTTCCAGCACTGGTTGAGGTGCCCCACAACTTGCTAAAGCTCACTCTTAGCTACTTTTCATAGTTTAGGTGTTAGTTTTATTTCAAGTTGATTTTTAAAAAGTTAACACATAGTTTAGGGAGGAGGCAAAGTAACTTGCATTTCGAAATAATTTATGTTTTGCAAATTTAGGTACTAAAACACCTAGATAATTAGCCAAAGTAAGTGGCCCAAGTCCACGCATGCTTAGTTAGTTATTTTTTCTAGTGCAAAAGTCATCAATTTAGTTTAATTTTTGCACTAGGATTTCGGGACCAGGATCGAATTGTCGATAAAAGAGCAAGTAATATTTGGTGCCTTTGCATTCTCTGGTGATCCTAGGTAAGCATATGAACACTATCTATTCATAAATCACCATCTTCCTATAGTTGATCACATAGATTAACTAGGAAAAATAGAAAGCGGCCCATATCCACGCATGTTTTTATTTTGAGCAAGGAAAAATAGAACATAGTTTAAATAGTGGATTTTGAAAAGGATCATCGCATATCCACATGTTCAAACTATGTGCATGTTCACCTTTTCTCACACACATCCACATACTAAGAAAAGTAAAGACACCTAAAACTAACTTAACAAAACTCACTAAATTCTCCCCATAGGGGCCACAAAAGAATTTATGGTCTAAGTGAGGATCAAGTGGGTAGGCATCCAATAAGCTGCCTTGCTCATTCTTCATATTGAAACATAGAAGTTGAATGTTTAGGGAACTTTCAAATCCACCTATCGTCCCATGGAAAAGAAAACCCGAGTGCGGCAGAGACCCGATTCAGAGGGGGTTAGGCTTAGGCACAGTGCATGTGGTATCAGTAGGGGCTACCTAACCCGACTGATACTTGGTACTGTTAGTTGAACTACCAAGAAGCCTAAGACTCGAATGCTCAGGTGGGACAGCGGTACTTAGTGGCCAAAATTAGGGCATCATTTCCCTATAGGTGACGGTGTAGGCAAGCACTAGATCCTCTACCGTTACCTTGGTGGATTTTCTTCAGTTGACTTGGGGCATTGCTAGTTCCTTCAAGACGTTGTGCTAGCATTCGCAAGATATCTTCTCAAGTCCCAGTTACATTTGAGCATGTGATGATTATTAGGGCTTCTATTATTTGAGTATCATACGCAAACAATAAAAAGCCATATTTTTTGATTGACTGATCACATAGGGTTAATCTAAAGGAAAAATTTATTTTATTTTCGTTTTGTTTTATGTATGTGATCAAATTTTTTATTTGATTATAATCTCTATCCTCTCAAATATCTCCAAAACCAAACTTAGTCGACGCCATAACGGACCCTACGAGACCTCGTCTATCAAGACATATTTTGGACCTCCCCCAATTACCGGGAGGGGTTCCAGGTATTTCACCATTTAGGTGTCAAAGATGGAACACAACCACCATTATTAGTTCATCCTTTATTGGGGCATCTTTAGTTGGGAACCGTAGTTGGTCTCCCAATGCCACACTAGTGAACACCCCCATAGGGTCACCACACACGACTCCTCTCACAATCCATAGTGGGCAGAGGAGTGCTACCCATTCGGGAAGCCAGTTGAATGCACAGCAGGATACGTCATAGGAAAACCCTATTCCTAACTAGAACATTGTGTTTTCACAAGTCGTAATGGCTACAACTTGGTAGTCACCTTTTCTAGCTTCATTAAATCTTCTAGATTTAACCAAATTGAAAAACTACCCCATTGCACACAACCCCATATGGCCTACCATGCCCACGAAGCTCCCTTCAGACATTCCAAAATTTGAAGGGAAGCAAGTGGAAGACCCCAGAAATCATGTTATGACTTTCCACTTGTGGTGTTCGTCGAACAACATCATTGATGATACTATTCGACTAAGACTGTTTCAATTCGCTCTAATCGGAGAAGCAACGAAATGGTATGTGGAGCAACCCTCCGCTACACATGGAACCATTAGCACCCTCACCACTACGTTCCTAACCTATTTTCAGCTACCCATCCACCACAATTCTAGAATGGAGTTACTTAACCACTTTATGCAAACCCTTGTTGTCCATATCTCGGACCATCTCCATGAATGGTGGCGGCGTCGTAGTTTGTGCAAAGCCAAACTTGACGATTGAGTTCTATTAGACCTATTCTTGAAAAATATCACTGTAAAGATTTTGAAGCATGTGGCACAACAAAAGCCCATATCTGAAGAGGACGCCATAGGAAATGCCCAACAACTCGAGTTGATCTATATGCAGTCAGGGTATATTTACAATATCATGTCGAATGCCCCACACTTGCAAACTTACAAAGAATTTCTAGGCACATTGAACTCTGCAGACGGTTTAATTGGGTCATTGACCTAAAATCACCTAAGCAACAATGTTCAATACCCTGGTTACATGTATGATTCTGCCTAGAACATACCACAACTCGGTTACCAAAGTCATCACATGCCTCTGGAAAATTTGACTAGTAAGGTGTCATAGTATCACCATCAGCATGGAGGACCATACCCTCCGACTCAGGGGACCCAGTACGCAGATTGACATGTTGACGGAAGATCCCCCCCCAACAACCATTTACAAACCAGGGACCGCAATATGCCCAGTCACCAGCACAAGACCCACCCATGCAGAATAAAGCACAGGTCAACTTCGTGCAACCCTCCCAAAGCCAACCGCGCTAACCATATAACCAGGAGAATCAAAATTATCCTCCTAATGCGGTTAAGAGAAAAGGAAAAAACAATCCTAAAGGAAATCTTGGACAAGGGAGCAACAATCAACAACACCCTCCGCGATTTCAGGTTGGAGGCAACCCCAACTGAAATGAAAACCAAGAGAAAAACAACTCCCAGAGGCAGAACAAAAAGCCAATTCTTCGAACAAACCACTCTTGTTTGATCTGTGGTGAGTATGGCCATTACACTCACCACTGTCCCGATCTCCCTGAGTTGAAGAAGCTGCAGAGTAACCATGGACAAGGGGGATCCTCCCAGAAGACAACAGTCATGTGGGAGCCCTTCCCCCATCAAGGGACAATTAGCACGTAGCAACAAACTCTTGACGACTCCAGAAAAAATATCCACGAAATGTACATGTCTGGTGAAGCAATGTTTTTTCAGACACAGAATAGAAATTACGACACCCCACCAGACACCAATGCATCAGGGGCTAGTACCAGTGCCCCAACAACACCTTTGACCATATTGAAAATGCCTATTGAACCTTTGCCAAACATGGCTAAGGGACCAACTAGGTGGGCATGAAATTATTTGAAAGCAACCCATAAATATATCTTTGTGGATGATCTAGCTCAATCCCCCACCACTATGTCAAATTTGGAGGTTTTACAATCTTTCCTAAAGTAGCAAAAAGCCTTACTTTCCACATTAGGTGCCATCGACCCTGTCGATTCATGCCTAATGGCTTTCGATTTAGATAAAGCCACCCATAGGCTTCCTTCAATGGTCGTCTTTCAGATAGTAGTATCGGTCCAAAACATTACCATTCACCGATGTATCATTGAAAAAGTTGCATCCACATGCATCATGTCAAAGAACGTTTGGCAGAAGTTAGGGTCTCCCGAACTAAAGCCATCAGACATCACGCTTAGATCATATGATGGTCTCCCTTCGGCCCCCGTCGATCTCTATTAAAACGTCCTGGTCTGCTTAGCCAGAAAGATGGTCCTTTTAGACATTGAAGTCTTGGAAGCCCAGTTGGACTACAATATAATCCTTTGCTGGAGTTATATGTACGCCATGTCAGTCGTCGCCTCCTCCGTCTTCCAAACTATGATTTTCCCTCACGAGGACTGCATCGTTACTGTCGACCAATTAACACATAGCGAAAAGCAGCCCCTAACAAATATCGATGTCATTCTACCCTATGTGGACACATCTGTGGACGCGCTTACACAGTACCAAGAATATGGCCCTGGCGAGTTCAAACCGTCTTCCATCCTAGGATCATCTTTAGGAGATCTCCCTATTATACCTGAGTCATCATCTGATGTCATAGGGGCTTTGGTGTGCATCCACATCAAGTACTGAAGCTGGTCAAGACATGGAGACCAGCAATAATGACACTGAGTCCTCGACCATGTCAGCCTCTATAGCCTACGCTGCCTCCCAAACCCATTTCCTCTTCCCCCTAGCTGGCTTCGTGTCACAACAGGTCATGACCACTATGGTCCTACCAAAATGATATTTTACAATACCCGTTTGGTACCTCATTCCCCCTACTGGGACGGGAGCCACACACATCGCTGCCACAGGGTTAGTGCCCCTCAGTCCCGAGGAGGCCCCACCCATTCAGGAAACTATCGAAAACATCCCTGCAAAGGAAATTACCATTGCAAAACCGATGATTATGACTAAGAAAACTGAAAGAAGAGGAAATAAGGTGGAGACTCGCACCACGCAATGGGAATAACCAGGTTGCGCCATATGTGACATAGTATGACAACCTACCCACATCTACCCAGATTGGACGAATTGAAGCCACTTATTATCTCTAAAGTATATATCGTGACACCATGTTCCCGTAAGAAGGAACCTGCCACCAAAATTCAAGGCAAAGCATTGTGTACCAATCACGCATGCGCTATCTGCAACAAATTATGGACACTATACCCATTATTGCCCAGAAATATTGTGATATAGGGATGCCCTGCACACCATTGAGCGATCCTACCAAGAAGATCCCTCCACCCAATCATTTTGAGATGAACCTCGCACCATCCTTTACCTACAGGAGGAACGACAGTCACAAGAAAGACTCCCATTCATATTTCCGCCTCCTATCATATGCTGCACGTTATGCAATGAACATGGTTACTTCATCGAAGAATGCACAGCTCTGGAACTCATCCACATATGGTATCCTATAGAGCGCATTTATTATGTCAGTTTGCGGGCAGTGCAATTCAGATTTCCTTTATGTGTCGACAACCACATTATAGAGAATTGCCACTATATTTCTAGATTCCAGTTGGCTAGTTTGCGCTCAACCATAGTATTCCTCTCCCAAGAATATGGCTCAGAATCGAAATCTATGAACAGATCGACAACCCAAGAAGATGTGACAAGTAGTTCCATCCTCTTCCTATCAGCTGAAAAGTGACCAATAAGGGAACCCTTAGTTACCCCCAACTTCTCTCTACAGAGAAGACCAACATGTGCATTATGTAAAATTCCCAATCATATGGTCGCCACCTGCCCTGAATTAGAAGTGCTACGTTGCTGGTACCCATTCATGCCACCAACTGAGCACGATTAGCACCCCATATCTAGGCTATTTTTCCTAGTATGTCAGGGAAATCACCATGAACAAAGTTTTACATATATCCCGACATTTCATCCTCTAATTCATATGATTCATACATTAGAGCAGAAAGAATATGATCTCCTCAAATGATATAGAAAGTATATCATCCCCATGCCATCAAATCCGCACCCATAGCGGCGTAATGGGAAAACTGGAATGGCGCACCAACCAAGAATGACCCAGCTCCAACCTAGGATAACATGCGGACTATGCGACCTAATTGGCCATTGGGTCAATCAGTGCAAAGAACTAAAGCACCTAGAAAAAAAATTTCACACAGTCTCTTCTCTCCCATAAATACTTCTCTCTAACCAAGGGCAAATCACGCATACTTATTGTCGAATTTGTTCACACTTTCATTATACAATCAAATTTTAACATATCCCCAAGCTAATAGTGGCAAGAGCAGTGTTAAGTCTACACTCCCCAAAAGAGCTGGACGCACCCATGCCGAGAAATGAGAAATGGAAGCAGAAGACCTCATCTTCTATAACAGATCCTTTACAAGCGTTCACATCTGGGACGAAGAGTAGTGTTGATTCCCACACAATCTACTCAGTTGGCATAGTGGTACCATGTGCCATTTTCACTGTCTATAACCACGAACTAGAGGCATTTCCGCTAATGGAAACATTCAGGCACCTCTGCACCAGGCACAATTTTCACCAACATGAAGTTGACCATCCTAATAGGGGACCCAACCTTGCGCTTACACAAACTCCCATCACGGAGATTCTTCCCCCACCAAACGTCGACAACACGATACACCATATACGATTCATATCATCATGTATTAGAACTGTGACTTGAGCTGTTTGATCATTTGCCATAGGTGTCGAGTTAGCTGCAACTACGAGAGTAGTTGTACCTACGACAGTGGAGACCCAATTTTTCTACACTCTATCGATCGGGTCTGGTTCCACTACATCGACAATGGAATCCTTCTCGTGTCTATAAACTAGCTCTGTGCAGATTGAACCTCTTCAACATAATCTCACACAAGATCAATCCCCCTTAGGATCCCTATTTCATTTAGATGAGGACATCCTAGAAGCCATGACAGAGCCAGATTATCCATGGGATGATATGCATCACCGTTCGCTTTTTCTCCCCAGGAAAATGTCTAGTCCTAACAAGACAAAGGAACAAGAGATCTATGCGATCGAATCAAAAGATTTCATTCCATCAGGGAAAGTCCATTGGTTCAAGAATCCTATCCCGGCGCCTGATGAGTTTGAGGAAGGAAATATGTCAAACATATCACTTACCATCAAGGTGAACATATCCCAAATCTTGGTAAGGTCGAAGAAATCTCACTGGGGGCAGCATGCTCTCTAGAATAAATAAACTCTTATACCCAATTTCTACAAGAGTATCGAGAAATATTCACGTGGGAATACTCAGAAATGCCTGGGCTTAGTCCCACTATCATAGAGCACCATAATGACACTTGGCTTGACGTACCTCCAGTGCGCCAGAAACAATGTCAATTGCACCCATCAAAGGAAGAAGCAATAAAACGAGAAATCGACAAGCTTCACAAAGCCGATTTTATCTACCCCATTGCTTACACATCCTGGGTTTCCAACCTTGTTCCCGTCATGAAAAAATAGGACACAATACGTGTTTTCACTGTTTTTTTGGATTTGAATAGAGCATGGCCCAAGGAAAATTATCCCAGCCCATTCATCGACCAAGTCATCGATGCTTGTGTGGGTCATGAGGCTCTCTCATTTATGGACGGATTCTCGAGGTACAACCAAATTCCAATCCGCCATACAGACTAGCACAAAATCACGTTCACCACCTCGAGGTGTATTTGCATACAAGGTAATTCCATTTGGCCTAAAAAATGTTGGAGCCACCTTCCAAAGGGCTATGAACTATATATTTCATGACTTGGTGCGCACTTATCCTCACCTACTTGGATGACTTGACTGTCCGCTCCAAGAAATTCTCAAACCATCTTGAGGATCTACGATTGGTATTCCAACGATGCCGATAATACAACCTACGGTTGAACCCCTCAAGTGTGTCTTCTGTGTCACAACAGGAAGACTCTTAGGTTTTATTGTGTCCCAGGAAGGGATTCACGTGGAACCCCTCAAGGTCCAAGCCATTAAAGAGGTACCTCCACCTCGAACCCTTAAGCAATTGCAAAGCTTGCAGGGGGAAGGCCAATTTTCTGAGACGCTTCATCCCAGATTATGCCACTTGCGCTCAAGGGTTCTTCCACCTCCTTCACCAGGACACACCATTCAAATGGGATGATCATGCCCAGCAAGCGTTCAATTCATTGAAAGGAACATTGTCTTCAGCACCACTCATCAGTCCCCCAGACTATGGCCAAGATTACATATTGTATCTATCAGCTTCTGAGTCTGCCTTGGCCGGAGTTTTGATCCAGGAAGGCCCAAATGGGAAGGAGCACATAATCTATTATGTCAGTAAAACCTTATTGGGCCCAGCATTAATATATGAGCTAGAAGAAAAAAATTCCCTATTATTAATACATGCAGTCCAAAAGCTTCGCCACTACATCATCTTAAAAACCACTACGGTCATCGCGGATATTAATTCCATCAAATATCTTCTCATGAGCCACCTAATGAACCACAAGTGCATCCACTAGATAGTCATTCTCCAAGAATATGACTTATAGTTTCGCTCCCCTAAAATAAAAAAGGCGCTTATCTTAGTAGAGTTCATTACGGACCTCCCAAGAGATACCAAGGGATCACCAGCGAATGATTCACTACTAGGTGAGCATCTCTTCTTCGTAGAAATCGACAACCCTTGGTACAGAGATATTATCCTCTTCTTGCAAACTCAAAATTTCAGACCTCATCTCACTCGAGATGACCGTTGGTGCATTCGCCATGAGGCCCCCCGATATCTCCTCATCGGAGATGTTTTGTATCTATAGGGCATAAAAACTATTTTATGTCGATGCCTTACTCATGACCAAGCGGAACAAGACCTTAATGACTGCCACGGAGGAGCTTGCGGCGACCACCTCTACGGGATAGCCACTGCCCAAAAATTCCTACGGGAATGATATTTCTTGCCCTCCTTGTTTTGCGATTTCATTACAATAGTCAGGAGATGCGAGCGATGCTACCACTTCTCTCATAAAGCAAGAGCCCCTCCCGCTCCTGTGAACACTGTCATTGTTGCAGAACCCTTTTGTAAATGGGGAATTGAATTCATGACTTGCAACCTTGCATCGTCTGACAATCATAAATACATCATAGTGGCTGTCGATAATTTCACCAAGTGGGCCGAAGCCATGCCCACATATGACAACACCGCAGAAACCACCATTCAATTTCTATTTAACCATGTGATTTCATGGTTCGGTGTTCCCAAGGAGTTAGTCTCCGACCATGGGAAACACTTCGAGAATGAATTTTTTGAGGAGCTATCTCACCACCTCAGATTCACCCATGAATTCGCTTCACCATACTACACCCAATCCAATGGACAGGTAGAAGTTGTAAACAAATTCCCTAAAACGATGTTATAACGTATGGTGAATAACCATAAAACCCACTCGCACCATATGCTCTTCTTTTCCCTGTGGGCATATCGCACAACTGTGAAGACATCCACTGGTTTCACTCCCTTCCACTTGGTATACGGGGTCAAAGCCGTGATTCCCATAGAACATGAGATATCAAATTTACATGTCGCCATCGAACTCCTCAATGATACCCAGCCTCTAGAACAACGTCTAGTCCAACTAGAGCTCATCAGTGAAAGCCGATGACAGTTGCCGCAACACAACGAGGCCCACAAGAAAAGGGTAAAATCATCTTTTGACCGTTGGATCAACCCTGTCTCATTCATCGAGGGAGAACTAGTCCTCCGCTATGACGTCGCAAAAGAAGCCCCGGGGCTAGGAAAGTTCGAAACCTTGTTGAAAGGACCCCACATCATAAGACATTTCCTCCTTAAGGGAGCATACATCTTGATTGAATTGGACGGGACATACCTCAACAACCCCGTCAACGGCCTTTACCTCAAGTAATTCTATCCATAAGGGCCAAGAAGGCCCTACCCTAGAGTCATCGTACACAGAGCCAACCACTTTAAATTTTTTACCAAAAGACTTGGTTAAAAACGCGCTCGAGTGTCACCATGAATTACCAACCTGACCCTTACTACGGATTTTCCGATGCAGCATCAAGATGGTCTCAAAGTTTAGCAGCAGTCGCCTGGGTTATCTATCACCCTGACCGATCACCACTCTACACCAATGGTGTCTGCATCAGTTCAACAACAAACAATGAGGTAGAATATGACGCTGTTATCGGAATTATGTGTGATGCCCTCCATTAGGGCATACATCATATGCATATCTACCTCGATTCCGAGTTAGTAGTGTTGTAGTTAAACCAAACATTTGAGATACGAGATGCACATCTATTTAGAAAATATTTGCGTGCAAAAATATTAAGAAGACAATTTTACTACATTACATTCACACTTGTACCAAGGAGTCAAAACCAAATAGTTGATCGGATAGCTAACAAAATTTTAAACTGGATGCATCTCGGATAAAATATCATACATAACAAGAAAAAAACATAGAAAACATAGATATCCATCAGCATAACATAATCCATAAGCAGAAACAGGGGGCACACCATGTAGAGCCACAAAAATATCTCTCATATATATATATATATATATCGAAATCTACGTGTATTAGTACAAAATAGTGTCTCTGACCCATTAGTCAGCCGAAAAGATACACATATAAGTCGTCAAAAATAGGGGAAACATCCTCCTAATGGGTGCTTTCCCTATGTAAAAAAATACTCTAGGGTGGTGCTCCCCCAAGTGGGTTACTTGGACCCACTATCGCTCCTAGTACCACTACTGCATCTGCTATCAATACAAAGACTGCCACCCGATGTAAAACTAACCGATAGCCCCTCTCCCGGCCCATCAAGGTCTTGAGCCATACATCCTCAAGGTCATCCAAAAATCCTCGATTCGGCATCCCTTGGGTCAAACGGTCCACTCGATCCCAGGCATCCTCTAGAATGACCACCCACTCGGTCAGCTCAACAACATGAGCCTCTGCCACATCGGCACGCACTTTCTCTGTAGTAGTCTTGGTGGCAGCCAAGCTAGTACCCTCAGCCGAAGGGCCAGCCTCACCACCCGATGCTCCACCTAGAGGCTGGGTAGGAGCTCCTCCCTATCCTCCTAGAGCTCCTCACAGTTGCCGAATCAGCTGGTGCCCAAAAAACCGAGCCACAGGATAACCAAGCTCGCCAACATCTGAAAGAGTAACCAAAACTATGTCAATGTCATCATAATACACATAAACATAAATACTCAAATAAATGCAGAAAACACAAAGACATACCTGTTGGTCCCCAACAGGAAGACCAATGTTTGGATGTCCCCATAAGTCCACCCCTATATAAGGGAATGGCAGGAAAATATGAGGGTTGGCCTCAAACCAAGCCTCTATGATAGCGTTCCAGTAATGCCCCATCCTTCCCCCACCTCCTCGAGGAATCACAGGAGCCCACCTCCTCATGTGAGCCTCTTGTGGCCCCCCAGAAATTACCGCCACCACTGGTCTCAGCAGCATCACCTGCTCATACATAATGCTGCACAAAATGATGGCATAGATAAGAAAATTCGATCCATCCCAGACCTTTTAAAGCTGTACCAACATCCCGTCATAACAAAAATAGGAAAAGTCTAAAAAGTGCCCGGCCCTGAGCCGACACAAGAAACCAACCTACAGAGTCGATGCTTGATGCAGAGCATGTTAGGTCCCCATAATTTGTTAGATTGGCAAGACCAAATGTTCAAGGGTAACATCAAACCAATATTTGGAGTCCTAAGACCTAGCCTTCTTGGACTCCGAGAGGGCTCTCTCTATATTTGTGTAAAAGATGTGAACTTGATTGATTTTAGGGTTTTGATTTTAGGCTAGTTATAGTGATTAGGGTTTGTTTGTTTGTTTTGTTTAGTTGGGTTTCTTGTCGAGTAGAACAGATAGAGTAGGAGAGGTTTAGACCATTGGGATATGGAGTCTCCAAAAGGTCTTGAAAGGTACAATAATAGGTCCAGGGAGTTTTGGAGGGCAAGTATAACAAAGCCAAATGGATCTTTAAAGCTTATGTGAGTGAAGTGAACAATAAATTGTGAGATTATTAGGTTTAAAGGGAAATTAAGAATCCTTTAATATGTAATATAACAAGAAGTCCTTAAGAACACTATGCATAAACAAATAACCAAATACAGGGCATACCATAAGCTTCTTTGACCATTGAAAACCTAGGAAGTAAACATTAAGAAAACAATCCAGCAAACCATAGAGAGCAACAAACTTGTAAATTCTCTAGTGATTTCGCCTTCACGAAAAGAAAACATTTAAGATAACATATAGTAATGATAAAAGAGAAGGGAACTCCTAAAATTCTTTAATCATACTACAAAGTACTTCAAATAAACTATTCAAGATGGACAAAAGGGCAAGGAAAACCATAAACCTCTTCAGTCAAACCATAATTAGAAATACTTTAGTGCAAAAACAATGTTTTAAGTTAAACCAAAGAAACAGGGCTAACCATAAACTACTTTGGCATTTGTTGTATTAAATCATTCTTGAGATAAACAAGCTGAGTGGAATTAGAGAGAAATTAAGAATTCTCTAATCTAACCTAGCAGAGGAAAACATACAAGCAATAGAAAGTAGATAGAGCTAAGGTGCCTCTAAACAACATTTTTTAACCTAAATTTTTTGTTCTACTGCATGAGAAAGATGAAAGAAAATGAAAAAATAAGAAAACAAGCACTAATTTAGAAAGACATCACCATTAGCCATGCTCATGAATCCTGCAAGTGTGCTTGCTCCATTTTCATCCAAATCAAAGCATTCATAACACTCCAAAGCCAATTTCTCCTCAACTCCAAGTCTACGTATTGGGTTTAACAATCAACCAACAAAAATAATGAAGCTTACATGCAGTATTTAACTTCAAAATGAGGAGTTGGAAACCCTAGCTAGGGTTTTAGAATCATTAACTATACAATAAATGCATTTTACCATTTAGACCATGCAAGGCCCAAGGCACAAATATCCCAAACTCAGTGATGACAAAAATAACTTCTAACATAACTCCTCATCTAATTTTAGAGTTTTTTGTCCTCTAAGCCTTCAAAATATCATTTTCAATAACTCTTTGTGTTTTTTTTTTTTTACTTTCAGGCAAGGGCGCAGTGCCAAGGTACAAGCGCGCAACGCCAGGCCAATGGCGCAACGCCAAATATGGAAAATTTTCTCTTTTTGCAGCCAAGATTTAGAGGCGTTCCCAGTGTCCAAATGAGCTCCATGATAACTCATTGGAAAGCCTGTCCTATCTAGTTTCCAAAAATTTCTTTCGTTTCCAATTTTGTTCTCATTTTTGAAGTCAAAAAATCATTCTCCCAAGACTTCTCAGGGTGCAACACCAGTGCTGAAAACATGGCAGAAAGGTGTTTTGTATGGTTTTTGGCACTTTTGGAGGACCAGTTTTGCTCCAAATGAGCTGAATGATTTTTTGGATGATGTCCTTGGCATGATGAACATGAATATGTAAGACATTTGTCTATTGAGGTCGCCAAAAAAGAGTGCAGCGCCAGTGGTGTTGCACGTTTAGTCCTTTTTTCTGTTGGCCAAACAGTGAAAAAATCAAAATTTCAAAAAGATGCCAAAAATGGGTTTTGTCTTGATGATCATGTTTGGGAAGCTTGGAGGGATTGCATCAGCAATGATATCAATATTTTCCCTTTATTTTTCTTGGTTTAGGATTTCAAGTCTTGATTTGGCCCTTTGTAGCTTTGAGCTTGCAATTTGGTTTTTCTTGAAGTAGTTCTTGGCCCTCCTTCTAAATATGTCATTGTCCTTGTTTTCCTTCTTCAGGAGCTTTTCTTCCTCACCATCAGTGTCATCATACTTACCCAAGGCCTCATCTAACAATACTCTGGCATTCATGGCCTCTCTTTGGGCTCTGATTTCTCTAATGTCACTGATGGCCTTCTTTGCCTCCCTTGTGATCATGCCTTCTTGGCATTTGGGCCTCTCCACCACTTCCATTTTCCTCTAACCTTGTAAAATGTTAGCCACCTATAAAAATTTGTCATATCAAATGGTGGCTAGATCTTTATAGCCTTCAAGAAACAATTTTATTTCCCAATTGTGAGTTCTTGAAGCCTTGATGATGTCTCTCTTCTCTTCAGAAAATCTTCACTGTTGTTCCTTCATTTATCCTGAGAAAAGTATGTTGTTTACCAAAGAAAATACTACTGAAAAGTTTCATTTCCCCTCATTTTCCCTTCTCCATTTTCCTTATCCATTTCATCCTCAAAACTGTTCATTTACCTCTCATTTCCTCCGAATTTCCCTTTAAACCTTTGAAAAATCCTTTGGAAGGTTTAAAACCCCTTTTTTCCCTTCTACCGAAAGCCAAAAACCTTGAAAATCCTTAGCCCCCAGCCCCTTTTTCTGCATAAGACCTGAAGCTGTGCCCTGGAGCAAAGCCCCATCATGCAATCGCAATCAGGGTTGTCAAGTTTCTTTATTCGCTTTTTACTTTCAAAAAATCCTGATGTGATTAGCTCTTTTCTTCCAAGTCCTGATCCCTTGCTTCCTTTGCAAAACCAATAGCCCTACAATCGAGGGCTAAAACTCAAAAAAGACTTGTACAAAAAACGTTTTTTCCTTTAAAAATCGCAAAATCTGACTTTTCATTGAACCCGACAGTTCGTTGTTTAAGTGAATGTTAGCCATTGATTTTCTCTACCCCCCCAAATCCAACGGTCCATATTGATTTTTGTTTCAAAGCCATCATTGCGCCCTTTGCCTTCTTGGTTAAATCTCCACTGTCGATCTAGTTTTTAGATCAACGGCTCTCGTTCCATTGGCCAATCGCAATCGCAAGTTCTCCGCAGCGCAAAATTGAAAATCCCTTTTGATGTCCTGATGTCGATTCCCTGATTAAATCTTAGCCATCGAATCCACAAGAATCGACGGCTAAGATTTCGTCGCAGCTCCGCCCATCATTCTTCATATCTCACACTCCGATTAACTCCTGACCGTCGATCTATTCCCAGATCTAACGGCTCATGTTTTATCGCATTGCAAATCTTCTATGGTGTTTCCCTTTTCATTCCGCCAATCGAAATCTTGCGATTCAATCTGGTTCGTCGAATCCACAAGAACCGACGGCCCAGATTTAATCGCCCTCCACCAAGCCTTCCAAAGTGAAAAACTCTGAATGAATCTCCATCGTTGATCTCTCATGGATCTAATGGTCTGCGCTAAATCGCATCGACGCTTTTCCATTATACATTCCTTTTCCCTCAGCCGATGTGTGACTCTGCGATCCAATCTGGACCGTCTATTTCACAAATCCGACGGTCCAGATCAATCCTCACTTCCCTTTGTTATTTCTCAAGGCCCCCCTGTGTAAAATCTTTCGGTGAAGATCCACCGTTGATCTCTGCAGATCAACCGTCCACGTTACTCCCGATCTCTGCCTGACCCCCATTTCATATTTCATCCATTGAACTCGAGATATGATCTTGATCATTCATTCCTTTCATCTAATGGTCCAGAATAAACCCGATAGGCCCAACTCCTTTGGGACCTATCTCTCCACCAACAAATCCTGACCGTTCATTCCGATGATCCAACGGTCCAGATCAAATCCGCCTTTGACCTTCCCATATCTTTATGTCCGTGCATCTTACCCTTCAACGCGTGTGATCCGCACCGTCAGATCTGTGCCCCTCCATCCAACGGTTGGCATTCTATTTCGCATTTTTTCTGCACAAGAGATTTAACGTTTAAAAATAACGCGAAAAAAGCAGTTTTCCTGAGGACATGTGGAGGGCGGCGAGGCATATCACATTTTTTATGAAGATTTTTGGAAACCACCTTCCCCTCATTACATTGCTTTCCTCCTATTTTGATCTCCGCTATTCATTCTTATGATCCAACGGTTCGGATTAAAACTTCCCCGCTCCAACACATCGCTCCCCTTTGTTCCAAAGGACTTCCTTGATCAATCTCCACCGTTGATCTCTATGGCTGATCTCATCCGATGGGCCAGAATCTTCCCGAAACCCCAATTTCATTAACTCTGTTTTACCCCCCGCCAAAGGTTTTTCTTCCATTTTTATTACATTTTCCTCCTTTTTTATTATAATATGACCCCTTCGTATTATAAAACCCAGATTGATCTTGACCGTTGATATTTGTAGATAAACGGCTCAGAATTAATTCATCATTCACTCCTCCAACCGCCTCTCCATTATTCTCAGCATTGAGTCCTCGCCATTGGATGCTTTCATCCAACGGCTGCGATCTAACCTCAACCTCTAAAGCAATTTTAACCCATCCGCGTAGGATTTTCTTAATTTTTCTTTGTTTGTGCAGGTTTTAAAGGTTTTTCAAATGTTTTAAAGGAAAATTTAAGGCCGAGAATGACGATCCCCCACGCCTTTATTCATGAAAGAGATCGTTCTGCAGGGTTTCCCGTCAAGGTTTATCAGTGCCTCATGAGCACTGACGCCATTATAAAACCTCTGTAATGCCTGCACATCAACAAGACACAGCAAAACTTAATCAAGCAAAGAGTATCAGTGTGAAAGGATCTAGTCACAGCAGAGATGAAGAATTGAATATTGTTTACTCAGTTTTGAAGGATTAAGGCCCACTTTCAGCAAATCAAAAGTCTAATCCTCTCAGTTGAAGACTTCATAAAATATCGAAAGACCCAGATTAATCCTAGTCAGACCTAAAACACAGAATTCAAGTAAATTAAAGGTGTTTTAGAGAAAAACAAAGTAATTCATCAATCTGAGAAGCCTCCACTGCCACATCAGAGGCTAATTGAATCCTCTAAGCTACCAAATGCCACCTGCAACCTCAAAGCATTCAAATGAGGCCATAGTTATTGCCAGAACAGAAGATATTTGCCTCAATGCGACTGAACAGTTATTTCAAGCCAAAGGAACTTATTACCACTGTCAGCGAAAGTTATTACAAAGATAAGGAAAAGACTTAAAGTCAACAAATCCTCCCAAGTAGGTCAATAACTTAATGAAAATCAATCAATACATAGGAAATATCATAAATATTCTCCATTTTAGCCCCTCAAAGGCTGAGAAGCATTAATTGTATTAATTGAACTGAAAGATCTTATTTTACATGCCACCTCCTCATTTCTTCTATAAATACCTCTGTTGAAGATGAGGCAAAGGTTGGTCTCTGAATATCTGTTGCATGTAAATAGTTTTCTGAAGCTGTTGTAAGCTATGTTTGTAATTAAAGATACCTAAGTTGAGATGAGAAGTTTGAAGTTGTAGAGATCCATTGGACTTGAAGATTGTAACTGGTTTGAAGCATCAAATACAAGCTGATTTATGGGATCCTGGTCTATGTCAACGGTGATGTTTTTCTTATTGTAACTTGTCATTTTATTTATGTTTTCATTTTGTCCATATTCTCTGATAAAGAATAGCAATTAGAGAGTTAGGACTTACTGTCAAAAGTACCCTTCTCTTACTGATAAGCTTTATCTACATGTTTTCTTCCAATTGTGTTATTTAAGAATGATTGAATAATGTCCAAGAAGTCAAGATGTTGGCGTTCCCTTCTCTTACTATCTAGATTTTAAACATTGTTCTTGAATGTTATTTTCAGTGTCTGCTAAGTAAATTTGAACTAGGGAAGTCTATGGCTAGCCCTGTCCTCTAGTCTCTTCTCCAAAGGTTGTCTGAAAGTTTCCCTAGGAGTATGTTGAAAGCAGGCTAGGTTCAAAGTCCTTACCTGATCTTAGACTATTCTTTGTTTATCTTAAGTGTTGTCTTGATAAGTTTACTATTTAAAGAATGAACTAGGGAAGTCTATGGTTAGCCCTGTCCTCTAGTTTTCTTCTCCAACAATAGCTTCGAAAAGTTTTCCTTTGTGTTTTAAATGTTTTCTATTGAAAGTGCATCGAAAGCAGGCTAGTTTCAAAGTACTTACCTGATCTTAGATAACTTTTATGTCTTTCTTAAGTGTATGCCAAAAGCAGGATAGTTTCAAAGTACTTACTTGATCTTAGGCTACTCTTTGTTCTTCATTTGTTTGTTTTCCCTTTTTATTGTTTCATTCCATTCCATAAAATCAACTTTAAAGAGATCCTTAGAAATAGATGACTTGCCCCATGGACCACTCTTGAACCTTGTTGTTTCAATTAAATCCTACTATGACTCCATAGCCCAATGGATTGAAGTTGTTTCTTTCCTATCTTTTTAGCTGAATCAATATTTCACTTTCATACACCTTCACCCTTCATTTAGACTTCCTTCACCTTCATTTATCTTAGCCCAACCAAAATAAACAAAACCTTGTTCCTCATAACTAGCCTAATATCACATTTCAAGCTTTAAAGATACATTAATCTTTGCACTTTATAGAGAGATCCCTCTCTGGATTCAAGAGGGCTAGATCCTAGAATCCAAAAGTGGTTCACATGTTGCCCCTGCAGTTTTAGTCTTGCCAATCTGCTAGAATTACAGGGTGATAACATTCTGACGACTCTACTGGGGACTTCTGAGTAAAATTCTGAAAACAAAACACTCAGCATTCAGTGCAGTATAAGCATCCCTCTTCAAGCACTATCAAGGCAATGGCAATCATGGTAAAACTTGTTTGAATCAGTGACAAACTAAGGAACCCTTAGGATTCTCATAAGAGCTTATCAAACCTTGAAGGAATCAGCTAGCTTAGCCATAAGAGTAGACTTTCTTTGTCTCATCACCGTAGCTAAGTGTTGAAATAGATTTAGGACACTCTTAGAACCCATAGGACAGAAAAAAAACTCAGAAAACCAAAAAAAACATTTCAGATTGGTATTCAGATAAACATGGTGGTGGACCATAAAACCTTTTACCTCCAAAAGAGCTAAAAATTTCCACCTGGTGACTCCACAATCCTAAACAGACCTTAAGGCTCCGCTGGGAAGACCCATTATCATCATAAAATCATACAAACTCAGTTAAGATGACTTTAGGATTAAATTTTTCTTGTTAAAAGATCAGTTAGCCTCCTAAAGATTGCCATATATGGTTAAACTTTTCTTGTTTAGTTGGGTTTGAAAACATAGCATAGTGGCTTCTAAAAGAATTCATACTAGGAACCATCCTGATCCAAACCCCCCTGAGATAGTTGACAACCTAGAAAGAATACTTAGGAAGTCTCCTAAGGCCAGATCTTCAACTATTGTCAGATCACTCCATAGAGCTAATTATGTCCCAGATAATCTTACAGCTCTACATTAATCACAAGTTGACTTAAGAAATTCATTTACAACTAGGTCACTTAATGATATAATTCAGATAGACTTTGAATCTCCACTTTTATCCTAAGATAGAAGTGAGCGTCCTAGTAGCAGAGAAACTACACCACCTGATTTACATTTCCTTCATATTTTTGGTTTCTCTCATCCTAGATCTGCTCAATAACCTCTTGCTGGTCCATCCACATTTGTTATCCATACATCCATCGTTCAAACCACATCATTCCATCAAACTCCTCCACTTGTAAACCCCCCACTTTTTCCACAACCTCCTATCATGGCAACATGGTATGCCCCTCTAGTCCTTCCTTTACCCTTAGTCAATCTTCCACCGGACTATCAATCCAAGATACCTTTGTATGATGCCAGTGGTGCTACTACTGCTTCACAACATGTGGATAAGATGAATGACTACTTGGATAGAAATGAGATTGATGATGACTCCGTCAAACTTAGATTATTTTCTCAAAGCTTAGGGGGAGAAGCAAGAAAATGGTTCAAAGGATTAACCCCTCACAGTATAAATGATCTCCAAGCCTTCCATCAGCTATTCCTAAACAAATGGGAAGTAAAGAAAAACCCTCTACAAATACTTTCAGACTACAAGAATCTCCAAAGAAACACTGGGGAAAGTGTTCAAGCCTATTGTACTATGTTTAACAGCGTTTATAATGCACTTCCCCCATATCTAAAACCTCCACAAGGCTCAACTCTAAATAAGTGCCCTAAAGGATTTGACCCAAAAATGGCTTATCAACTTAGAGAAAGAGATCCTCTGACTCTAGAAGATATGCAGAAAGGAGCCTTAGCTGTGGAAGTTAACCTAATGGAGAAAAGAGCAAGAATGGAGAATGAGAAGAGAGTGTCCTTTAGAGAGGAATCTACACCTTCCACATCTAGCTCAAAGATGGAAAGAATTATGGAGGAGATGATGAAAAAGATGAGCATACTTGAGAGAGCACAAGCTAGTCAAAATCAAATAGCTCCTCAAAACCGAAATCAAAATCAAAATCAAAATTAGAATTTTAGGAGAAACCAACCTCAAAATAGACCAAAGGAATATGATCAACAGATTACACCCCCTTTTCACCAAAACTATGTGAGTGAGGTTGAAGAAACAACTGAACAAATAGAGGAAGATACAATAAACATGTTGGGAGTGGACAATGATGCTTTTGAAGTTCATTACAATATTAAACAAGGTTTGTACACACCCTATGATGATAAAAGAGCAGAGGACGAATATTATTATCAAGAGATGGAAAATGTCATCATAGAGACTTCAAGAGAGTATGACCTTAGGAGTAAGAGCAATCAGGAAACTCCCAAATCCCAAACCTCTGAAAAATCTGTAAAAGACAGCCTTGCAAACAAACCTAAAACTGCAAAACAGAAAGACAAAACAGTGGCTGTAAATTCTGATAAGAACAAAGAAAAAGGCACTCCAATCAATGAAAAACAGAGTGCAGATCTTAGCAGCACTAGTATTTCAACTCGTGTTCTTGTTAAAACAATTTTGACCAATGTAAATAGAGGAAATCAACAAACTAATTTTGTTGATAAGGTGGTGGTTAATGAGGCTGAAACAAACATGTTAAAAAATCAGATGCCTTTTAGTTTGGAACAAGAAATTGCCAAAATCAAAATCTCTGTTCCTCTTACTAAATTAGCCACACAATATGTATATAGATCACAAATTTTGAAGGCTTTTAATATAGGAGAAAATAATGACACTGTCAATCTTAGTGATGACCAACCAGAGCTCTTATTTGGTCCAAAGATTTAGGGTAGATACCAAGAAGGGCCGGTTCCTCCATTCTATGTTAGTTTGAATATTCATGACAAGATTTTTCACAATGCCATGCATGACTCAGGGGCCTCTCATAATTTAATGCCCAAAGCTGTAATGGAGAGTCTAGGCCTTGAGATCACTCGACCTCACAAAGATATTTACGCTTTTGACTCAAGCAGAGTGAAATTTTTGGGATTAATCAAAGACCTTTGTGTAAAATTAGCCCAGATCCCAGCCAAATGTTTAGTAATGGATATTGTAGTGGCTGATGTTCCCCCCAAATATGGTATGCTGTTATCAAGATCTTGGGGAGCTAAGTTACAAGGAACAATGCCGATGGATATGACTTATGCAACCATCCTTGTTTTCAGTCAGACTAGAAGACTTTACATGGAAACTCACATGCAGTACACGGTTACTAGCCAGGACAGACCTGAAAAATCTCCTCTTTACTCTGTTCACACAGGCCTTGACTCATTTATTCTTTTCAATGATGAAATTTTAGACGAGCAAGAGACCTTAACTTAATTAGTGGCCACACCTCAAAGTAACATACTGGCACACATAGAGGAAGAATAAGATAAGACAGAAGCTTCAAAACAGTTTGCTGAATCTAAAAATCATAGCAAAGCAATTACAGGCCTAGAGTTGCAAATCAGTCATCCATTACTTTTCAACCTTGAGAGTCAAGAAAGGAATCCTAAACACAATGAAGAACATGAGGAATTAGATCAAAATCGACATAGTGCGGATCTTCAAGAACAATCCAAAAGCACACTGGAAGAAGAGGATAGTAATCAAAATAATGAATCGGAAACTAGTCTTCTTTGGAGCATTCATTTTGATGGATCATGTACTAAGAGTGATGCAGTTTTAGGAGTGTGGCTTCACAATACAGTGAACAATCATGCTGAAGGACATTCCTGCAAATTAAATTTTCAATGCACCAACAACATAGCAGAGTATGAAGCCATCCTTTTAGGCCTGCACTTATTGAAGAAATTAGGGGCCAAAAGGATAAAGGTTCATGGTGATTCTAAACTAATAATTAGGCAAGTCAATGGGGAATATTGTGCCAAACATCCCAGACTTAGAGCCTATAGGAATGATACCCTTGATTTATTGAAAACATTTGATGAGTTTTAGCTTCTTTTTGTCACAAGAAATCAGAATATTTCTGAAAATGGTTTGCATTTGCTACTAGAACATGCTTGACACCCTATGAAACCAGACTATGCACTGCCCAAATAAAATTTCGACCAAATTTTCCTGAAAATGAGAAATATTGGCAAGTGTTTGATGGAGACAAACAAATAGAAGACTTCTTGCAGTCCAGAAATGAATTTGAACTACCAAGTTCAGATTCAGATTATGAAACTGACTGTTCTAATGAATAAAATCTACTTGATGAAGAAGAAACTTCTCCAAATATTGCTGAGATAAATCTGTTGACTAATAAACTGAAACATACCACAAAGATTAGTGCAGATTTAGAGAAAGAAGATTTAGATACCCTGCAATCTAACACACATGATTTTCCAAAAGGATTGGTCCCTTTGGAAGAGTTATTTGATTTCAATGATGTAGCAAAGAAGGAAAAATTAAAGCCCGTGGAATTTGAAGTAGAAGAGTGCAATATAGGCAGTGAGCTAAACCCGAAAATGATTAAACTATCTAAGACTTTACCAGCTCACATCAAACTCAAATACATAGAGTTGTTTAAAGAATTTTCTGATGTTTTTTCTTGGAGTTATGAAGACCTCAAATCCTATGACACAGAAATAATCCAACACAAGATACCCCTGAAAGAAAACCAAAAACCTTTTAAAAAAAAACTACGCAGAATAAACCCTGTTCAGTTACCTTTGGTTGAAAAGGAAATCAAGAAAATGTATGAAGCTGGGATTATTGTTCCTATTAGATATTCAGAGTGGGTGTCTAACCTACTGTTAGTGAGGAAGAAAACATGAGAGATTAGGCTTTGTATTGACTTTAGAGATTGAAACAAAGCTTCATTAAAGGACCACTACCCTTTACCCAAGATGGATCATATTTTACAAAGGGCAGTTGGTTCTAAAATAATTTATCTGCTAGATGGCTTCTCAGGATACAATCATATTTTAGTACATCTTGATAATCAATAAAAGACAACTTCTACTACACCTTGGGGTACTTTCATGTACGTGAAAATTCCCTTTGGTTTAATGAACGCTGGTGCTACATTTCAGAGAGCATGGACCTTGCATTCTCGGAATAATTAGGCTTCTTCATCATTATTTATCTTGATGATATCATTGTTTTTTCAAAAACAGATGAATAACACCTAGAACACTTGAAAATAGTATTTGAGAAATGCAAAAAATTTGGTTTTTCTTTAAATCCTAAGAAAACAATGTTTGGTCTCCAAGAAGGCAAGCTTCTTGGGCACATCATATCAGAAGAGGGAATAAAGATAGACCCAACAAGGATTGATGGTATTTTTCAAATCAATCATCCAAGAAATATCAAGGAACTCCAATCTTTCATTGGAAAGATTAATTTCTTGAGAAGGTTCATTCCCAACTTGGTTGAACTCCTTAGAAATATATCAAACATGCTGAAGGAGCAGGGAGTCAAATAGACCTTGGAAGCAAAGAAATCTTTTGAGCTGGTGTAGCAAGCATTAACCAAAGCACCAGTTCTAATAAGTCCTGAATTTTCTAAGGATTTTTTCATTTCTTCCTTTGCATCGGAACATACAATGGCTGCTGTCCTATTGCAGAAAAATTCAATGGGACAAGAGAAGCCTATTGCATTCTTTATCAAGGCACTGAGAGATGCTCCTATGACGTACAAAATTATGGAAAAGCAAGCTTTTGCTTTGGTCAAAGCTTTAAAATACTTCAGAGTTTACATCCTTCACTCACACATCATAGCATTTGTGCCCAATTCAGTGGTGAAAGACATTCTAACATAGGGCCCAGATGGCAAGAAAGGTAAGTGGATAGCTGTGATACTTGAATATGATTTAGAGATCAAGCCCACTAAACTCACTAAAGGCCAAGGATTAGCTAGATTAATGGCTGAATCAAATTTTGAAGCTCTTGATATAAATATGATAAATGCCTTAGATGAACAAGAGGAGTTTTCAACTCCTATTATTGAAAATCATTTCTTAAATTCATCTTGGTATGCTGATATTGTATATGTTTTTCTTAATCTGAACACACCTCCTGGTTTGAAAAAAACAAAGGCAAGGTTTTTAAAGTTAAAGGCTGTGAACTACTGCATTTTAGATAAATGTCTTTACTGGAAAAATGTTAGTGGTTTATTGCTTAAATGTTTGCCTGAGCATGATGCAGATAAGGTTAAGCACGAGTTCCATGAAGGAGAATGCGGAGGCCACCTCTATTGGAAGAAAACTGCCAAAAAAATCCTTAGAGCTGGTTTTTATTGGCCCTCCCTCTTTCAAGATGTCCATAAGATGATCATTTCCTGTCATAAATGCCAAATTTTTGAAGGTAAAAAAAAATTGTTGCCCTTACCTTTGCATCCAATCACTGTTGAAGCTCCTTTTCAACAATGGGGACTTGACTTCATAGGAGAAATCCATCCACCATCATCTACCCAACACAAATGGATTCTCACTGCAACAGACTACTTCCCCAAATGGATAGAAGTTATCCCTTCTAGGCAGGCCAATGATTCTATTATTATAAATTTTCTTGAAACTCATATCCTATCTAGATTTGGCTGCCCAAGGAAGATTATTACTGACAATGCTGCTGCATTTGGATCCAAGAAGATGGTAGAGTTCTATCACAAGTATCAAATTACATTGGGGCATTCCATTGCTTCTTACCCACACGGTAATGGGCTGGCAGAATCCTCAAACAAAAGCTTGGTGAACATAATCAAGAAGTTGCTGGAGGATAATAAGAATTCTTGGCACACAAAACTAGTACATGCACTCTGGGCTGACAGATTGACAGTTAAAAAATCAATTGGGATGTCACCCTACCAGTTTGTATATGGAGTGGATGCAATTTTTCTAACCAGCCTTGGTGTGTTAGTCATGAAGCTGATTCAAGAAGTGCAGTCTGAAGAAAATGACATGATCAGAAGAATAAAGCAGACCATACACCTTCAGCAAACCAGAGAGGAGGTCTACAACAGAGCATTACAAAAGCAAGAAAGCATCAAGAAGCTTTTTGATAAAAGGACAAAGGCCAACAATTTCAAAATTGGGGATAAAGTGTTAAAGTGGGATTCAAGGAGAGAAGATAAGGGTAAGCATGGTAAATTTGATAACTTGTGGCTTGGCCCTTATCTCATTCATTCTACTATTGGAAACAATGCCTACTTTTTACAAGAATTGAGTGGAGCTGAACTGTTTGGGGGTCCTGTCAATGGCAGGATAATCAAACATTATTTTTCTTGAACATATCAGTTTGGAAGCCTTTTTATATTTTTTCTCATTGTGAATATTACACCCTTCATTTCATTAAAAGTTAGAAAAATCAAAAATACAAAAACAATAGAACAGGAAAAAGAGGGCAGATTGTAAAAAACAAGAAAGGTATGGCCCCATACCAAAAAAGAGAAACAAAGTCTGAAAGTGTGCAAGCGCAAATGCCACTTCTAAGAAACACACTCCTAGTTAGTCATACAACCTAATCATGAGTAATTAGTTTTCAATTTACTGCTGATAGGTTAGTGAAATAGATCTGCCAAACAGTTTAATCTTGGCTTATCAGTTAAGAATATTAGGATAGAAGAAAAAAGGTTTAAACAAGCTCAAAATCTGAACCTATGAGTTTCAAAGAAGCATGGCTCTAATCTGTTTAAATCCTGAGCCAAAGATAGATGATAAACTGGTTCTAATATGCCCAAAACTTGAACCAGTGAAACAAGAGAAAAATAACTCGAACAAGCCTAAAAACAAAGCTGAAAGAAAGTGAAGGATGTTATTTACTTTTCAAATCTTAAGCCTTCGCCATTTTTATTTATTTTTCTGCAAATTTTGTCTATGTGCAGCTTGTCTTTATGCCATAGATTAGCAACAAGTTAGACTATTCAATCCTGGCTTGTTTGCTTTTAAATTTCCTGTTTTAGAATTTAGTGAATAAAAATATGTTAGACAGTCTAATCCTAACAGATAATAGGTAGGTAGAGAAGCTTATGAACTCACCAGCTTAGTCTGAGTTCATGGAGAAATAAGGGTAGAAATAGAATAGTTTTATGCTTTCCCAGGAAGAATAAAATGTTTGTAAAAAGAGGTTGCTAATCCAAATGCACTCTGAAAAGAAGAAAAAAATGTTACATCATTAGGATTGGGTAGGTACAAAGCTTGTTTTGATTGAATTCCATTGGTTTAAATGGCTTCTAACATTATTCAGAGCAAAATAAGATCAACAAATAAAGCAAGTGCAACCAAATGGATGAGGCATTGATTAGCCCCCCTAGAGAATACAAGTCTGAAGTTCTTGATACCTTCAAGAAGGCACCATCCCCATGTGGAGCCACTGTTAGCCACGTATAAAAATTTGTCATATCAAATGGTGGTTAGATCTTTATAGCCTTCAAGAAACAATTTTATTCCCCAATTGTGAGTTCTTGAAGCCTTGATGATGTCTCTCTTCTCTTCAGAAAATCTTCACTGTTGTTCCTTCATTTAATCTGAGAAAATTCTGTTGTTTACCAAAGAAAAGACTGCTGAAATTTTTATTTTCCCTTCTACATTTCATCCTCAAAACTATTCATTTACCTCTCATTTCCTCCAAATTTCCCTTTAAACCTTTGAAAAATCCTTTGGAAGTTTTAAAAACCCTTTTTTCTCTTCTACTGAAAGCCAAAAAAACCTTGAAAATCCTTCATTTTGTCTTAAAAAACCCATTTTTGGACTAAGGCCTTAAGCCCCTTTGGACTTAGTCCCCAACCCCTTTTTTTGCATAAGACCTGGAGCTGTGCCCTAGAGCAAAGCCCCATCGTGCAATCACAATCAGGGTTTTCCAGTTTCTTTATTCGCATTTTACTTTCAAAAAATCCCGATGCGATTAAATCTTTTCTTCCAAGCCCTGATCCCTTGCTTCCTTTGCAAAACCAATAGCCCCACAATCGGGCACTAAAACTCAAAAAAGACTTGTGCAAAAAACGTTTTTTCCTTTCAAAATTTCAAAATCCGACTTTTCATTGAACCCAATAGTTCGTTGTTTAAATTAATTTCAGTCGTTGATCTGCTTTACCGCCCCAGATCCAACGGTCCATTTTGATTTTCATTTCAAAGCCGCCATTCCGCCCTTTGCCTTCTTCGTTAAATCTCCACTGTCGATCTATTTTTTAGATCGATGGCTCTCGTTCCATCGGCCAATCGCAATCACAAGTTCTCCGCAGCACAAAATCGCAAATCCCTTTTTCTGTTCCGATGCCCATTCCCCAATTAAATCTTAGTAGTTGAATCCACAAGAACCGAAGGCTAAGATTTCATCGCAGCTCCACCCATCATTCTTCATATCTCACCCTCCGATTAATTCCTGACCGTCAATCTATTCCCAGATCTAACGGCTCATGTTTTATCGCATCGCAAATCTTCTATGGTGTTTCCCTTTTCATTCCGCCAATTGAAATCTTGCGATTCAATCTGGACCATAAAATCCACAAGAACCGACGACCCAGATTTAATCGCCCCCCGCCAAGCCTTCCAAAGTTAAAAACGCCGAATGAGTCTCCACCATTGATCTCTCATGGATCTAACGGTCTGCGCTAAATCGCATCAGCACTTTTCCTTTATACATTCCTTTTGCCTCCGCCGATGTGTGACTCTGCGATCCAATCTAGACTGTCTATTTCACAGATCCAACGGTCCAGATCAATCCTCACTTCCCTTTGTTATTTCTCAAGGCCCTGCTGTGTAAAGTATTTCAATGAAGATCAATCGTTGAACTCTACAGATCAACGGTCCACGTTACTCCCTATCTCCGCTTGACCCCCGTTTCATATTTCGTCCATCTACCCTGAAATTTAATCCTGACCATTCATTCCTTTCATCTAACAGTCCATAATACACCCGATAGGCCCAACTCCTTTGGGAGCTATCTCTCCACCAAGAAATCCTGACTGTTCATTCCTATGATCCAACGGTCCAGATCAAATCTGCCTTTGACCTTCCCATATCTTTCTGTCTATGCATCTTACCCTCTGACACGTGCGATCCACACCGTCAGATCTGTGCCCATCCATCCAACGGTTGGCATTCTATTTCGCATTTTTTCTGCACTAGAGATTTAACGTTTAAAAATAACATGAAAAAAGTGGTTTTCCTGAGGACACGTGGAGGGCGGCGAGGCATATCGCATTTTTTATGAAAATTTTGGAAACCACTCATGTGCAGCATGAAAACAGTGGTTTCTCCGGCCGAAACCACCTTCCCCTCATTACATTGCTTTCCTCCTATTTTGATCTTCGCCGTTTGTTCTTATGATCCAACGGTTCGGAATAAAACTTCCCTGCTCCAACACATCATTCCCCTTTTTTCCAAAGGACTTCATCAATCAATCTCCGATGTTGATCTCTGTGGCTGATCTCATCCGATGGCCCAGAATCTTCCCGAAACCCCAATTTCATTAACTCTGTTTTACCCCCGCCAAAGGTTTTTCTTCCATTTTTATTACATTTTCCTCCTTTTTTATTATAATATGACCCCTTCGTATTATAAAACCCATATTGATCTTGACCATTGATCTTTGCAGATAAACAGCTTGGACTTAATTCATCGTTCACTCCTCCAACCGCCTCTCCATTATCCTTGGCATTGAGTCCTCGCCGTTGGATGCTTTCATCCAACGGCTGTGATTTAACCTCAACCTCTGAAGCAGGTTTTACCCATCCTCGCAGGATTTTCTTAATTTTTCTTTGTTTTTGCAAGTTTTAAAGGTTTTTCAAATGTTTTAAAAGAAAATTGAAGGCTGGGGATGACGATCCCGCATGCCTTTGTTCATGAAAGAGATCGTTCTGCAGGGTTTCCCATCAAGGTTTATCAGTGCCTCATGAGAACTGACGCCATTATAAAACCTCTGTAATGCCTGCACATCAACAAGACACAACAAAACTTAATCAAGCAAAGAGTATCAGTGTGAAAGGATCTAGTCACAGCATAGATGAAGAATTGAAGATTGTTTACTCAGTTTTGAAGGATTAAGGCCCAATTTCAGCAAATCAAAAGTCTAATCCTCTCAGTTAGAGACTTCATAAAGACTGGAAGACACAAATTAAGCCTAATCAGACCTAAAACACAGAATTCAAGTAAATTAAAGGTGTTTTATAGAAAAACAAAGAAATTCATCAATCCGGGAAGCCTCCATTGCCACCTCAGAGGCTAATTGAATCCTCTCAGCTACCAAAAGCCACCTGCAGCCTCAAAGAATTCAAAAGAGGCCATATTTATTACCAAAATAGAAGATATTTGCCTCAACACGGCTGAACAATTATTTCAAGCCAAGGGAACTTATTATCACTATCAGCGAAAGTTATTACAAAGATAAGGAAGAGCCTGAAAGTCAACAAATTATCCTAAGTAGTTCAATAACTTAATGAAAATCAATCAATACACAGGAAATATCAGAAATCTTCTCCATTTGAGCCCCTCAAAGGTCGAGAAGCATTAATTGTATTAATTTAACCTAAAGATCTTATTTTACATGCCACCTCCTCATTTCTTCTATAAATACCTCTGTTGAAGATGAGGCAAAGGTTGGTCTCCAAATATCTGTTGCATGTAAATAGTTTTCTGAAGCTGTTGTAAGCTATGTTTTGTAATTGAAGATACCTAAGTTGAGATGAGAAATTTGAAGCTGTAGAGACCCATTGGTCTTGGAGATTGTAACTGGTTTGAAGCATCAAATACAAGCTGATTTATGGGATCTTGGTCTATGTCAACAGTGATGTTTTTCTTATTGTAACTTGTCATTTTATTTTTGTTTTCAATTTTTCCATCTTCTCTGATAAAGAACAACAATTACAGAGTTAGGATTTACTGTCAAAAGTACCCTTCTCTTACTGATAAGCTTTATCTGAATGTTTTCTTCTAATTGTGTTATTTAAGAATGATTCAATACTATCCAAGCAGTCAAGATGTTGGCGTTCCCTTCTCTTACTGCCTAGATTTTAAGCATTTTTCTTGAATGTTATTTTCAGTGTCTGCTAAGTAAAGTTGAACTAGGGAAGTCTATGGTTATCCATGTCCTCTAGTTTTATCTCCAAAGGTTGTCTGAAACTTTCCCTAAGAGTATGTTGAAAGCAGGCTAGGTTCAAAGTCATTACCTGATCTTAGACTATTCTTTGTTTATATTAAGTGTTGTCTTGATGAGTTAACTAATTAAAGAATGAACTAGGGAAGTCTATGGTTAGCCTTGTCCTCTAGTTTCTTCTCCAATAGTTTCTTTGAAAAGTTTCCCTTTGTGTTTTAAATGTTTTCTATTGAAAGTGCATCAAAAGCAGGCTAGTTTCAAAGTACTTACTTGATCTTAGATAAATTTTATGTCTTTCTTAAGTGTATGCCGAAAGTAGGATAGTTTCAAAGTACTTACTTGATCTTAGGCTGCTCTTTGTTCATTTTTTTGTTTCCCCTTCTTATTGTTTCATTTCATTCCATAAAATCAACTTTAAAGAGATCCTTAGACATAGATGACTTGCCCCATGGACCACTCTTGAACCTTGTTGTTTCAATTAAATCCTACTATGACTCCATAGCCCAATGGATTGAAGTTTTTTCTTGCCTATCTTTTTAGCTGAATCAATTTTTCACTTTCATACACCTTCACCCTTCATTTAGACTTCCTTCACCTTCATTTATCTTAGCCCAACCAAAATAAACAAAACCTTGTTCCTCATAACTAGCCTAATATCACATTTCAAGCTTTAAAGATACATTAATCTTTGCACTTTATAGAGAGATCCCTCTCTGGATTCAGGAGGGCTAGATCCTAGAATCCCAAAGTGGTTCACATGTTGCCCCTGTAGTTATAGTCTTTCCAATCTGCTAGAATTACAGGGTGATAACTTAAATGATGCCTTTATAAAACCTTGGAGTGTAAATGGAAAGGAAATTAAGGGATAGTGATGAAAGGGAAATTTTACAAGTGAATGGGATAAGTGAATGAGGGTTTAGGTGTATGAGAATGAGTGAGAGGCTAAACAACTCAATGACAACCCTCCAGCACTGTAATCACCCTTTGTTTTGAATGATATTATTTATAGGAAGATGAAATGAGGTTCAAACAATGATTTCAAGGTTGATACTTTGGGTTTGATCTTAGGGTTCCACTCCATTGATTTAGAAGACACCAAAATTGCTTGAAGATGAGTGTATGTCATGGTACTTACCCTTAAGAATGATTGAAGGACCTTCAGCAAGAGTTTGGAAGCCCTTTGGAGTGATTTGAGTGTTTTAATTTCTTAGAAAGACCTCCTAGCCAAGGGCACAGCGCCAATGGTTGAGGGCGTAGCGCCAAGGGCTGAGGGTGCAGCGCCAATTTCTGGGCGCGCGGTGCCAGTTTCTAAGGGCACAGTGTCTTTTTGCAGAGGGAATTTGGAGGCCTTTCCAGCGTCCAAATGGGGCCCATGATAGCTCGTTGGAAATATTATCCTGTCTAATTTCCAAATATACCTCTTTTTTTCTGATTGGAGTTGATTTGATGTGTCAGAAGTTGATTCTCCCAAGACTGGTCAAAAAGTGTTGAATGCTGGTGCAGAAATGCAGAGTGCTGGTGCAGGCAACGTTTGGAGGTCTTCCTCAACTCCAAATTGAGCTCATCATAGCTCATTGGAAATTTATTCTAGCATAGTTGTCATTTGACTCATCAATCAAACCATTTGGACACTCCAGCTATGAGAAAAGTTGATTTTCCCAAGGTCACTCCAGAAGTGCAGCAAACCTCTTGTAGCACCTGTAAATTTGACATTTCTCCCAAACCATGATACCTGTGTACAAAATGAAGGAGGTTTTTCTTCTTGGACCCATGATGGACAAAAAAATCTCTCATTTTCGTCAAATTCACCTTTTTTGTTTGGAAACAAAATTTGAAGAGAAATTGTCCCTATGAGTGACCAATGGCTTGACTCTTGGAATGAATTATTGGAAAATGATGGAGGCATGATAAGTTTATTTTGACACCTTTGGGAGATTACACATACTAGCATCTTCAAATTCTTGTGTAGTCTCAACCTTTAAGTCCAAATTAACCTTTTCACCTTTTCTGATCACTTTCTTCAAAACCCTAGGTGTCTGCAGCTCTTTTGTAGCAATCATCAGTGTTGTCTTCTAAGTTCTCTATAGCCCTTTCAGTTTCATTCATTTTTGTCCAGTTCACCTCACCTTTTCCATTTTTCTTCAATCTATTCTGATAGACTTTCTTCATGTTTGGCTTTGTGTGCCTTAAACATCCAATGATGACCTCAAACCATGTGAAAAACCATAATGACCTAAGGGAGGGTCCTTTGACCTGATATTGACTGAAATTTGATTTGGAGATCTTCAGGTGGAAAGAGAGTACTGTTACAACTTATTATTCCCAAAGGGACATTAGAATGAGTCATCACTAGGAAACCCTAGAGGGAGGATGGAGTATATCTGACAAGGGAAAACAGGGTAGTGATGTCATAGGCAGGAAAGAAGGATGAAGATGAGAGGCATAAGCCCAAAAGGAGTCTTTTAGGAGAAATAGGGTGACCTTGAGATGGAAAACTGAGGAATAGTGAAAAAAGTTTTATAAGGATAATGAAGGCAATGAGATTTCTAAAACTCACAATATTCAATGAATGTTATTTTCAGAAATCTAGAACCAATCTATAGTCATCTCAAGATAGTGAAAAATAATGATGAATAATAGAGCAGATGACCCCGCCAATCACACAATGGCCACTAAAGCACAACGCTTGACCAAATCTGTCACTATGGCAATGGCTATCCACCCCTTCATAAGGGTCACCCTGCCACAATGACGCACTCGGAATCGATCAAGATCCACCCTCCCAAAGGGAAGTGGATACTGAAGTGCCTCACCCTGAGGCAAAAACCCAGTCAAAAAGTAGATATCCATCTCGAGACGGATAGTGAGGTCGCACCCACGTAGCACCATCACCTTGCGCCGCTTATTCCAACGTTGGATCAGGTAGCATAGAAGTCGATCCTGTGATCGAAGAAGGTCATTCTCCACGAATTTCAGGTAACCCCATCACGCAAACTATTGGCATGCTTGAACATCGGTAGCTAAAGCAATGCGGATCTCAGGCCAGTCTCGCTCCCTCCACAACATCCTGTCATCAAAACAGGAACACATCAGCAGCATAAAAACACCAAAAAATAGACAAATTTTCTAATTTTTTTTTAAAACATTTCCTCGTCTCTTCGTGCGCCTATCCCTCAGACAAGCACGAGGAGGGCACACTTTTTTTTCTCACAAGTGCACAAAAGGTCTGCCCAGAACTTCTACAGGTACACAAAATGCATGCAAAACCTTCCTTTTTCATGCAAAAGCCATGCCAGTACCCTGATCGCCCGTGCACTTAGTGAAAAACCTGGCTTACGATCCATACAAACCAGTCTTGTATGGATCCTGGCACTCAAAGTTTGAAAAATTAAAATGCAGGATGTTGTGGAATTTACCTGGCTAAAAAATCGCTAATCCCGGGTGCTCAAGTTGAATGCAATGGAAAGAATTGATCCGCAGAAGCCTCGAACCTCTCAATACTCAATAGACACAAATGAACTGAATAGAGCTATATTCGCGTATATGTCACCCTTTTCAGAATTGTTGGAGGATCATAACGAGAGCTCATAAGGCCCAATTACCCGACCAAAAGCAACACTATGTAACGTCCAAGGGTGGTGCCACATATTCGCACCCCTGAAAAAATAATTTTCAGCATCGACAGGTATGCCCTCTCTCATCTTCTTTTTAAAGCACTTGTATTTCAATAATATTTGGATAAAGAATATGCTTTCACTTGGGGTAGTTGTTTTTGCAAGTAGTATGTAAACCATCCATAGCTCCATCCACTGAAAGTTCCAGAGTAGGATCATTCTACCCCCATCATGATAGAGTCCCAAAAAAACTTTGCATATCCTGACATCATTTATCCATCAAAAATCATCCATAGGTTCCACACACCCGACCATGTTTGTCATCACCTCACCTTGCACATGATAAGCATCCTGATTGGTCGATAGAGCCTCCCCTCCATGGCACTCGTCACCCAAAGTAGACGATATATCATAGCCAAAGTGACGCCATGGCCACACTACTATATTCTGAGAAGCACCTCATGCCCATTCACCTGCCATGCATTAGGTCAAGTTTTACCATATCGAAATAAAACCCCTTTCCCGAACGATCGAGTTGTGCAAGTAGATTGAAAGCGCACTGCCACACGTCGCATTTGGCCCCCCATACCTCCATCAACATAACCCATCTGTGAAATTTTCCATCCGCTTCATCAACCTCACACATGAGACCAACCAATGGGGCCCCCACCCTCAACAAAAACACCCTCCTCACATCATCAATGAGAAACACTTTCATGTTTTGGGGCACTCCTCTTTGTGTTTTGTACAAACCAAACCCCATTATTTTATTCTTTTGGTAAGTGTACAAAGACCGCAAATGACGCACTACATCCCGCCCCACCACCCATTCATTTTTTCTCCCATGGAAATAGTCCCTTGTCACCCTTGGTCAGAGTATTACACCCCCACGCAAAAGCCACCATGACATTCATAACCAGTTTGTACCCACCCTGGAAGTCCTACCGACTCCAGGGATTTCCCCATTAGAAATAATTATGACTGCCACCAAGTTTCTTTTTCAACTCCAACCTCGGGCCACTGAATCCCCATCATTAGTTTTCAGTCACCCCTCGCCATCATGCCTATGTTAAACCCATCACATCTAGGATCCTGATCCTCCATATCAGTGACCCCCTAGTTTAGTTGAGGCTTCATTTTTTTCGACATCAACACCTCTTTTCCAACAAGTGGTACCTTGGATCACCCCTCTCCACAAAAAGGAGCATCCTTGGGTGGCACGATGGGAGACATCATTGCCCACATATGTCTTCGATCCTCCTGACATTCGAGTACAGCACAAGCTTTCATCTTAAGATGGTATCGTACCTTATAACCATTTCACTTTGATTAAATTCATCGAAGACCCGTGCCCTTATAAGCGTCTCTTTTAGCAATGCTAGCACGGGATGGTCCTAGCCAGTGCCTATGCATATAATGCGCATTTATATGCCATACCAAGCCTATGCATATGGGTACCACTTTCCACCTATTTTAAAAGAAAAATATTCCCCTGAGGGCGTCAGCAGTCGTCGTCATCAACCAGTAGATCAGTACCATACTAGTGACAAAGACAATATCTGTATCTGTCAGTTAGGTTTGTTTAACTATCCAAAGCATCACGAGCATGGGACATTCCCGCTTCATAGAAAATTTGTATATATGGTATTATTCCATTGCTTGTAGGGATCCCATAGGACATGGTCGCTCTTCAACCCGGTGCAGGGTGTCTCCAACTTCGAGCTACACACAGGTCTCTCTCTCTCCACATAGTATACAGAAAAGAAACTATAATGTATTTCGACTATACAGTTCTTCTTAGACCTCACACATTAGGGGGCAATTGTTATCACTGGAAAATCAGAAAAGCAAAGGTGACATTATTTAATGTCAGGCAGAAGGATTTACAGGGCTAAAAGACATTAGAGAATCTAAACTATTTAAAAATATCTAAGATATAAAAAGGAAAAATCAAATTGCACACAGAAAGAACTAGTGAAATGCGCCTTTACGCACAGAAGTCTTCGATACGCGTGCCTTTGCGTGCCTTTTGCTCAAAAATCCACAGTCCTGAGAGTGGCGAAAGTCACTTTCTGAGACCACAAGGCACACTCCAGGACCTTGATTCCACACTTGAAGCCGCCTAATGATAGCTGCCCAAGCCTCCTTAGGACCTCAAGGGAGCACACAATGGAATCACCCTCCTCACTTGGGTCACTATCCACAATGTACCAAGAGATGGGAGGAGGATTTGAATTCTCCTATAAAATGCCACCAAGAGATGAACAACATGAGAGCACATTGTTATGTTGGCCAAAATTTCCCCAAGCAATACCAACAGTGTGTGATCCGAAGTAGAGATAGAGGGCACTCAGTTGTTGGCCATCCAACAACTCTAGTCCACCGTAGTAGAGAGAGGGAGACTTTGTGCCAAGGTAGCTTGGAAGTAAAGACATCCTTGCATTGGGACTTAGAACCCCTAGTTCTAAGGGCCCCTTGGCAAGTGGGTTAAAGTTTCATCCTCATTTCCTACCAACACTCAATAAGAGGGGACGTAAGCGCCGCCGTTTGGATTATTGAAGTTGTTTGACTCTATTTAGAGCTTTGGTGTTATTTGTTTTAGTTTTAGTTTAGTTTTTATGTTTGAATATGCATGCTATTTCTCTATCTTGTATGTTTATGTTTTAGCATGTTCCACTAAATTTCTTGACTCCATCTATTTTTTTCTTGTGACCAATAACTTAAGAGAGAAAAACCACCTCTCTTAAGCAAGTGTGATTTCATACAGTCATGCACCAAACACACCAACACACTTAGAGTATCGACCTTCAAGGCTAGAGTGGCCACTGAAATTTTAATTTTCTCGACATCCTCTCTCATAGCCTCAATCTCCCGCATTAACAAGGAGAAGTGAGAGCATGTCTCTAGCATGATTTTCTCCCCTAATCTATCTATTTTGGCCAAGTTATTCTCCAACAAGATCTCTGCCTGAGTCAACCAAGAGTTGTCATCACATGTTTCAATTAGAGAAGCCATGCTTGACATGGGGTGATAATTCACTAAGAGTTTGAGTAGCTCCAACTTCACCACTCACCATTTATAGTCCTAATTTCTTCCAATTTCAATTCCCCTTTGCATTAAATTACATTGATTACCTTTGAGCTGCATTTTCTTGATGAAATCGTTGGTGTCCTGCAATATATCTTTCACCCAACTATCATGCATCCCGCATTTAATCTACAAGAAGGGGAGAATGGTACTACTCTGAGGTTTAATATATTTTGAAGAGGGATCACATGTTAAATTACATGTGCCATCCTTGAGAATGAAGAGAACCATCTTCAATAACCACCTAGAGAGGCGATATGAGTCAATTTCCGAGATCGAGGACCATCGCTTTAGATCTATTATTAAACGCTTAAAAATGTTCTTATTAATCATCATGTCATGTCTCAGGATCCGTTCACTCCACTGTGCCTCGTGTTTTAAATTACTCCTTGCCTCTAACTTATTATTCCCCTCAAGCTTCATGGTATATAATGGAATGAGGGATCTCCTTAATCGAGGAGTAGCACACCCTATTCAAGGTGGACACCTTTATTACCATGTTCATCTGCAATTTAATTATTTTCACTTTTTATATGGAAGAATAAAATAGAATCACATTTTTTATTATATTTATGATCCGAGCATCCATGTGAAACAAATATTCGTCTCTTAAGTTTTTCCTTGTGTGGAATTTTTGAATAAATAGCATCATATCACCCAATACAAATATTTTCTGGATTCCTCTTGCCATAGCTAATTTTAACCCTTTCCATAATGCTAGTGCTTCTCTCCGGTTATTGGAGGATTTCCCCAACCCCATACAAATTTGAGCTCTATTTTTTCTTTGAGGTAGAAGATTAACCCTGCCTCCCACATATAAAAATAAGAATAAATATTATTAACTCATTTATATATGAATAATTTATGTCATATTTCAAAATAATAAAAATAAAAATATATCATAAATATATTTAAAAAGAATGACTTTCATTTTCGATGAAAAGGGAATTTTTTTTTTTTTACAAGATGCTAGATTGAAAAAATGGTTTCCAACACAATAAAGTTGAATATATATTTATATTTTTAGAATTTGTTGAAATTTTTTTATTAATTTATTTATATATTATAATCATTTATTTCATTTTTCAAAATAATAAAATATATTATAAATATATTAAGATTAATTGTTATATACAATTTAATAAAATTTTGAATTTAGTACCAGATTATGATTTAAAGGACATTGTAGATTATATTTTTAGAAGTTTTATATAGTAGGTAGATGGGAGAAATGATTATGATCCTCCTCATTCATATTCAATCCTATGACACAATGAACTTTTTTGTAAGTCGTAGTCTATTTGTTACACTTTTTGGAGTTTTTTCAAGCATATTTTCGAGTGTAATTTTTCTAGGAATTTATTGGAATCGCAAGCTTGAGTAGTGAATTCTCCATAGTCGTAGTGCCCCAAGGGTTTTCAGAGTGTTTAACCCATATATGCAATCAAAAGCTCATTTTAAATAACTAAATATCACAATTTGACTAAAAATTGTTTCGACAAATTTTCGCCAAAATTTCAAAACATAAAATGGTTAGACAATGCCTTATAGTAATGGTTTCTTTTAGTACTTTTCAAACATTAAAAAAAAAAAAATGCTAAAAAAATGTGAATAATAAACATTAATAATTATCCTCATCCTTATATACGTATTAGTAAATTATTTAAATTAATACAATAATTTATATTAATTTTCAAAATAATAAAATTAAACCCTCGATCGAGTTGATTAGTTATGTGGTGATGGAGGTTTCAAGAGGGGGGGTGGGTCACCCTCCACCCCACCACCTCCCACATAATTTATGATGGGCTATAGGTTGGCCATCCCGCCCCATGCATAACACATGCGAAATATTTATTCTTCATTCACTACAATGTTAAGCCTTCCTTTATTCTCTTGTCCTATGAAGATAGACTCTGCTCTCCATAATTTTAGGTGTGTTTTAACTCCTTCCTCATCGCAAGTGGGAATATTTTCTTGATTGTTCAGTAGTGAAACGTTTGTGCGTGAGGGGAATATTGCAAAGCCATGGCATGATCCACGACCTTTTCTTGAGACAAGGTCGCTTCTCTCTAGTAATGAAGTGGCAGTGGTTTGCATGTAAGTTAATTCAACCTCATATTCTAGAGGAAACAATCTCTCACTCGAATTCATGCCACGAGACTATACATATTTCACTAGAGTTTGGAGGTTGAGACTGTCGGCGGTGCCACCCTGCACTCACTGTATGCGAAATTATTGGTTCCAACAAAGTCGGCTAGTGATATTAGGTTACTGGCTTATCTCTCTATCTATATTATTTGTTCCTATGGCTATGAGTTTTCATGAAACAAGTTTGGCAGTTTCATTTTAAATTTTATGGGGGTGCACTACGACCTGCACTTTAGTTTTTCTTGGCGAGCGGGTGACCCCGCCTGAAGGTGTTCATCCACATCTTTGGTTTATTGGTCTTTCTATTCTTTTTATCTTGGGCTGCCATAAATCCTTTGTATCTCCTAACCTTTCACTTGTTTCAGCCTTTTTAGTCTCAACCCCCTTAGTTCGAGTTTGTTTTGGGACAATTGTCTTGTTTGGTGTTTCCCTTGTTGGTGTAAAATTCCTCAGAAACATATGCGTAGTCGCTAGGGAGATAATGGTAGAGGATCGCAAGGTAGGTTGTGTGCCTGGGCCTAGGCCAGGAAGATGCGGCTATCTTTCTCTCTACTACACCTTCTCACATTGGTGTAGACATTTTCCAACTTGAAACCTTTACCACTAGAATGATCGTTAATAATATTCGACTCCAAAATTCTTAAGGAAGTAGGAAATTGGGTTCTTGAAGATGGTCATACTAGGGGAAGATAGAGCCAGTACCTAAACTCCATCACCCTCCATTGGAATATGAAAACTTTCTTGGGCAGGATCTTGAAATAGAAGCACAAAGATGAAAATGATACGATCTATTCCTTGAATGAGATCAATAGGCTGCAACAATATCAACACTCATGTTTAGCTAGCTTGGATGCTCGACTGACTCAGTTGGAAATTCATTTTCATTATGAAATTAATACCTCTACTCTTGCTAGTACAAGTGCCCAAGACCCTACTCCACTGGCTACTTTATATTTTTGGTCATATAATATGTCATTAGCAGTGACTTTTCTTCTCTATGTAGTTTCGTTTTTTTATAGTTTTAGTATTTTTTAGCAGTAAATGCTTTATTTTGTTATAATTTCTCTTAAATTATTGATCATTAGATATAATTTCCTTTGAAAAAAATTGACATTTATTACAATCTAAACTTTGATGCTTGGAATGATGCATTTTGAAATTTTGAGTAATGCATATATATATATATATATATATATATATATATATATATATATATATATATATATATATATATATGTATATAGATATATATATATATGTATATATATATGTATATATATATGTATATATATATATATATATATGTATGTATGTATGTATGTATGTATGTATATGTATATGTATATACATACATATACATATACACATACATATATGTATACATATACATATACATATACATATACATATACATATACATATACATATACATATACATATACATATACATATACATATACATATACATATACATATACATATACATATACATATACATATACATATATATATATATATATATATATATATATATATATATATATATATATATATCAAAATTTAAATTTATCAATAATATTATGATTTAAAAGATATTTGAAATGGAATATTTACTTAACATAAATTAATATTAATTTATTTATTTTTGTAATATTAATTTTATTATTATGGGAAAATCTAAAAATTTGTCATATATTAATTTTTTTGATTAGAATGGAAAAAAATTATAAAGTGGAAGGTCTAATGGTTCAGGTCTATAATGTAAACTTATTTTTATTATTCTAGGTTTTTATTTTATTTTTTCTCTAACATATAAATGATTATAAATTTTTTTAATATTAGAAAATAAATATTTAAAAAATTGAACAAAAAATAACTTTATTTTTATATAATATTTTAATTATAAATCCCCTGATAAGGTGAATCCCAAGAGACAAATGAGTCATGCTTGCCATCTTGGATTTACATGGCAAATTAATGTTGGGGTGGCATGAACGCCCCCTCACATGCACATGCATGCCAACTTAATCATTGTCTTAAAATGTAGTTCAAAGGTGTGATAAAGCTGTGAAGGAGTAAGGTCCGGCCTGGTTATTCAGAGCCCAAAGGGGTTGTTTCCGTTCCCTACGAGAGACTTCAGGAAATATTTTGGTTGAGACAATGGGAGAAAGGTATCGGTGTTCGGTTTAGAGAGGAAATTTTGATGGTGTTTGAGGAAAGGAGCAATGGATCCACTGATCTATGGCTGTCTTGGGAGATTAACTAGGGGTAGGAGTTGGATTCATTTGAAGAAGACAATAGTGGAGACAACTACACGGAACCTCTCAACCTACTCGAGCTTGAGAATTCAGAAGTTGATACCCCTTATTGGAGTAGGAATTCTCCCCTAACTTGCAATAAAAAGGTACCTCTCTACCTCCTCTAGGTGTTTTAAAATCTTAAGGACTATCCTCTACATTTAATTTTGTACAAATTTAGAAATTATTTTATTTGCCAAAATATTTAGGGTTATTTCTGCGATGGATTGAATAAATTTTTTTACTATGTATGCTTCTATTGTGTCTATCGTTTCACTTATTTGAGCTAATTCTAGTCGCTCTTTGTTGAGCCGTATTTGGGATGTTCTAGGTTTGCATCACACTTTCTAGGTTTGTGTCCTGTTGAGCCATGTTTTGGATTTTTTGGTTCTATGCGATACTGATATGATCTATAAAGGGAAGGGCTCATTTGGCATTACTTTTTCGACCCTCCTGAGTAGTTTTCAACAACAAGTCTTGTGTGGGGTTTTTCTATGGACAAGCTTTGTCTTCTCCTATTGTGGTATTATTCTCTTGAAAAAATTTATTGGCAGTATGAGGGTGAGCCTAGACTTAGTAATTCAAGCTATACTGAGATTTTTATTTGTGTCTCCCCTAGCCTAGTGTCAAACCTAGTGAGCATTAGTACAATTTCCCAGAGTTGTCGGCGAAAAATGGAGCACCAAACCCTGGATGCAGCTGTTCTCTAGAGACCTTTCCAGCAGCCAACTGGCATCCGTCCTTGTCACTAGAAGGCACATGGCCTCGACGTGGTTGTTAATAACTCTGGCATGGGTGATATTTACTCTACCAGCCTTGTTCCTTCTGTCGCGTCCTCTCTGCACCAGGTGATAATTTACTCCATCCTTTGCACATTCATTCCACCATCTGTGACTTTACACCACCCTCTTCCATATATGGACAATGGCACTGTCCCTCAAACATTCTCCCTTGGTATTTTCGTTATGCTCAGTGTTGGATCTATATTCTCCTACATCAATTCTACTCCTGCTGACACCCTGCACCATCTCTCAGCCTATCAATGCCGAACTACTCTTTGTCACATAACCTGTCCACCTCCTCTACTTCCTTTGTAATCCTACAGCTCTTTTTCCGCCATGCCACGACGCCACCACATGCGGTGCTGCAGATATGGAGGTCGTGGCTCCCCTTCCTGTCCACCCATTCATGTCATTGCTAGGAGAATTGTGGAATTTTCTTTGAATCTGGTTGCGCTTGAGTTCCGGGATCCTCATAGCCTCTTTGCTCACTTATCCATGCACCTTCCTGAAGCCTCTTCTGGGCCCTCGGGCTCTCGCTCCAGGAAACGGATGTGCAATTCGACCATGTATCATGCCTCCGTCAATATTTCGCGCAAAATGGTGGCACTGCCAATTAAGTTAGCTGACGACGCCTCGAACAGTGATGGAAACTGTAGCTCAGATGAAGATGGCAAGGATTTTGAGAGAGGTGCTCGCTCGAGCTCTTGTTCATCATTGGACGCCCAGCTGTCCAAGCATGAGGACAAAATATCTGAGTATAGGTGCCTCATTGAGGAAGAGACGCCTCAACAGTCATTACAAGATGATAAGAAGTAGAAATATTAACCTCATGGTTCCCACTTGTGACTATTCTCTGTTATGGTCTAGTTATGGTCTAGTTCTCTTGACTTTTTATTTTCCGCATTGTATAATGTTTTTTTAAAGTTGGTGTCCCTACAAGGGAAACATTTTCTCTGATACATGGAATGGTTTCTTGGGTTGGTTTCCCCTCCTAGGGCAAACCCTCTTTTCAATTTTTGAACTTGCTATTTCCCGCCGGAATTGGCTAATGCAACAATTACGGTGGATGATGAATTTATCTTTGTGCTTTATATTTTATAATAGAAGTAGTTGTATTTAGAAGGAAAAAAATGGAGCACCAGAGAAAATGCAACAAGAGGCGGCCAGGGGTCATGATCCCCAAGGCTACAATATATCCCAACAATAGGCATAGGAGGCTATTGAGAGTTATCAACGGTTCCCCCAAATGCCCATAATGAAATCCATAATTTAAAGAATGATGTTTTCTTATCTTGGAAGGCTTAGCCACATGGATTCCTGACCTAGGGAACACCCAAGGATGAAGGAAGCATTTTTTTGGAGCCTTAACACTATATTGGAATATTAATACTCTGTTGGGAAAAATCTTGATGGATAAACAAGCCAAGGGATAGAACACATTTATTAGATTGGAAGATGTGAAAATATATCAGCTTAACGAGAACTATCACCTAGACATGATTGAAGAGAAGATAGCCCACATTGAGATTCATTTCTAGTGAAAACCTAATTCTCATGCTCCTCTAGGTTCAAGTGCTAGAGACAACTCTGGGAACATCTAGATATACTTGAGTTTACACGTTTAGTTCTAGTTTTTGTTTTTACATTGAACATATAGATAGTTTAGTTATGCTTGTAATGTTGATACTCCTTCAATTTTGGACCAATTATTCCATAAGTAGGTGGTAAAATATCTGGTTTCTTGTTGGGCATATCGAGACCACCTACTCAGGGCTAGAAATGATGATAATGCATGACAAATGTACTTGTTTATATTGATTTTCTAAGATAATACAATTTAAAATTACAAAAAAAAAATATATTGATTAACCTACAAATATATAATATTTATAATTTTGATATTTAATAGTTATTTATTTTTATTATATATAAACATTTTTTAGTAACATAAATGAGTAAAGATTCTATTAAAATTTGTGCTCGAACGCAACCAATACAGGCGAAATTTGGTACAATGTTTCTTCTTGCTGAGTATCCTCCTAGGAAAGACTAACAAGAGAATAAAAAAGAATAAACTAAAAAGTGACTACTACAAAAGGATGACATAAATAGGCATTACAAAATTTCCCAAGTTAGAAAACACATTTACAATAAGAGATCATATAGAAAAAGAGAGAGAATTTATGTCGGAGTCTTGTTAATATCAAACTACAATTTTCCAATCAGCTAGATGTTGTATACTTGTGGAATTCTGGTTTTCATTTGTCGTAATCAATCACTTCAGGTCCTAGCTGCCTACATAGTGCATCAATTTCATCGTCTTGGTGAGGAATTTTATCTTTAAGACATTGGATCTCCTCCATAAGAGAAATAAATATTATCATTTTTTGGTGAATTTTCTAATTGATATCCAAATTCCCCAGTTGTAAAGCTTTAATTTCTTGGGAGCACCTTATACAGTCACTGATGCACCCTGGAACTTGAAATTTTCTTTTCCAATTTGACATAGTTTGGTTATGGGAGAGAAGATTCTAAGTGTCGAAGAGGACAAGACTTAGGGGAGACATAGGTCCAACGATAAGGTTTTTAGTCAAAGAAAAAGAAACAACAACATACCAGGGCCAGGAAACAACGCCACGAGGGCAAGCACAAATAAGGCACTACCAACCGAGAGGAACAAAGGGGTTACAATTTTCTGCAAGGCCAGGGATACATAAGCCATAGAAGGGGAGTCAAGCACCACATAGATCTAATTTAAATGAGAAATCCACATACAGGTAAGATAGGTACCTGAGTTAGAAAAGAACAAAAAGAGGAAACCAGACTAGCTTAGAAGAGCACCCCCGAACATGAGTAGAGTTGAAAATTAGGCTGGCACGAACTATACAAGAATAAACATATACTTTATGAACAAACAATAAGAAATGATTTACTCTTGAAGTGTTTGTGCTGCTCAATTTGAAACTATTGGCACAAATTATACTCTCCCCTATGCCAATTGAGCATGTAATAAAATTGAATTACACGTACATGCACTCCTAATCCTGAGTAGAGCCGCTAATTATAATGCCTTGAACTAAACAGAGATGAACTGAGACTTCTTGCATAGACAATGGGACCTTAAGATCCCAATATATTACTATGATTCCTGATATGCAACTATTCACACAATATAAATTCTCCCCTCTACCAATTAAGAGAGATAGAAATTGTGTTCCAAGACGAATCGATTATCATCAATAGCTTATTGGAAGCTAGCCCAACTTAGATGAACAGAGCACCTTTGCAAGAGAATAAACCTTGCCTCCCATGACACAAGATATCTATAATAGATAGGGACAACATAAGCCATGAGTTTAATTCCAACACAAGAGATCCCACACACTGCACAAATCTGATCACCAATAAACTTCATAATAGCCCACAAAAATGGATCCAGCAATGCTTTGGGTGTGAGGTTAGATCGAGTCTAGTTGTGTCATCCAGACTCAAGGCTCAAATCATGTAAGATCCTATTGAGGGCTCGAAATTTCTGCCTCAACATTGGGGGAAAGCCACCTGGTCGGGACCTTAGAGAAGATCCTTTTACATTTGAAATGGTGGTTCCAACTGGTTAAACTAGGTCCAATTACCTTCTCTCTATCTCTAGTGGCTTAAAGTATGAATTTTTCTTAACAATATAGAAGAGCCATCAGATCAGCCCTGTTGCTGAGCTCAGGCAATAAAGTGATCCTTAAGATGATCTAGGATCAAACCGCAACTAAAGTTTTTGATGCAACCATAAGGCCACAAATATCCCAAGATGCAGGGTTAGCGGAATTAACCCCACAATTACCCACATTAACCTTTGAGGTTCGTCTTCTAAATCAAATGCATGCAGAAGCTTAACAATACGCGGCTCTCAGGTTTATAACTCAATATAATAAACTTTTACTTTTATGCATTGTCACCCCTTCACATTACCTTATCACATACACGGCTGCAACTTTATACAAACCCGCAAAACTGTGGTTCTAGGGTCCCAAAACATAGTGATCAATCAAAATCAATCACAAGTCGTAACTTTTACGATACCACAGATCACAAAATATAACAAATAACTTTAACAACTAAACAATCCTCACGCGCGAAATTTCTCTGGAACTGCGATGCAATCTCCACCGTTAGTCTATGTCAGATCCAACAGTTTCATTGTACTGTCTCACATGCCATCTCCTGACCTCATCGCATCTCAACCAAAATACTTTACCTTGTGATGTCTTAATGCTAAACTTTAAACCCGTCGATGTGCGATATGCGCTAGAGAGTTGGGTTGACACATGGCTCTTCCCTTTATGACATCGTAACTTTTAATCCTTACCGCATTGCAAGTTAAATCATTTACCTTGCGAAGTCCTTAACACATAAATACTATAATCGCCGATTTGTGATGTATGCTTTCATTCTCTGCCCGACACACATCCACTTCGCAACTTTCTCAACTTGTCGCATCGTAATCTAAATTGTTTACCTTGTAATGTGTTCTCTGTTGTTAATCTTAAAACTTCTATTCTACGATTCGATCCTCGCCGTCTGACTCCTCCTTTGGAATTATTCTAAGTCTTTTTTTCCTTAGTCGATTTGTCTGCTTTCTACTGTCGCTACTCCGCAACATCGTTTCCTCAATGCTACTCCTCTTGAGCTTGTTTTGTATTCTTTAACACTAATCTCTCCTAAGCTTGTTCTTTTTATTGAATCTTATCCAGAGTTATCACGCTCGATATACACCTTTTCATACTGTTTAAAGCCAGAATTCATGTTTTATTCCTTTATACCTACACATAAGTTTATCTGCACACATTCACTCCCATTAGCTTCATTCTCAACTAATTAAATCCCATATTGGAATCATACATATTCTACATAGCCATCAAGTCCTTTATCACTCAGAAAAAATTATTCATTCATCTATAATTTTTTACAGGGAATTATTACACTGATATCTAATTTTTTCTATTATAGATCACTCAACACATAATAGAAATGGCACACAGTCAAAATGAAATTCGATTTCTCATTAAACAAATAAAATTGTACAAATACAAGAAAAATCTGTTTACAATCTAGCTTTGGCCTGATGCGCCTTTTACATGGCCCTTTTCTCTTCCTCTCTCTCTATGCCCGTAAGCTTACAACTAAATTTTTCTCTCTAAGGATATATCTCTCTTTTTTTCCATCTGTGCGTTTGAGGCTTTACAAATATATACAAAATGTTTTGTAACCAGTTTTGGTTCAGATCCTCAATATTCTCAACTAATTTCTAAGAATCCTCTAAGTCCTCAATTAATCCCTAGAATCTCTTCTTTATCCTTTGAGGATCTCAACATTAAACTAAATCCTAAGGATCCTTTTTAAATCCATAAAATCATGAACTACTTTCTAATCTAAGATTTACAATATTTCAGAATATCTCAATCCACACTAATCACTCACATTCTCCTACATTCGAGAACATTTACAAATATGCCTCTCAATATTTAATTAAATATTATTCTAAATACCTCACATAAATCACTCAAAACATTTGAAAATTACATTAATTAAATACTTAGAAAACCAACTCTTTTGAAAAACATAAGACCACCTAGATTCCACTAAATGTACAAATTTTGGAACCATGATGCTCCTGCATCAGTTTTCCTCTTTGATAAGAGGACTTTTAGAAATGTAATGATTAATCTAAATGTAAACTAATCCTATAATGCAAGCAAAAGGAAAAAAATCATAAGCTTATCTCGATTAGGAAGATGTAGATCGACTAAGCCAACCCAGAGAAAAATAATCAAATAATTGATATTTTAACACGCCTTGTTCCAATTGAATATCTGGCTAATGAAATAGTTATACTCGCTGATATTATAATTACCAAAACATGCTCTGATTAGAGATGAATTAATTATGAACAATCAACCAAAAACATTAGGAAATAGTTCTCGTAATATTGATGGTAATTAAATCTAATTTAGAAAGAAGATCTCTGAGTAAATAGTTACTCAGAAATATGATTTAACTATAAGAGAAAAATAAAAAATTAACAACATATCTATGAGGCTAATGAACTAGATAGTTAATTCAAAAATACCTTCATCTTCACTTTAAACAATAGTGCTCAACATGAAAGTTATTTTACACAATATTTTCATTAAAAAAATGAAATTTGCATTAAAAATAATAGTATTTAAAATACAAACTGATTAAAACTTGGTCTCTGGCTCTGTTCCTTAAATTTGTGTCCAAAATCCTTTTCAAATTATAAACTATGTTGCTAAAAGAAAGAGTTGAAATAGTGCAAGCTCTACTCCCAATACAAATTCTATAATATAAAAAGACCAATCCTAATTACTCAGATCTGAGTTTTCTCCTCCTACATCTACAACTTCAAAATCCCTTACAATAGTGCTTTAAGAATTATAAAATCGTAGAAGAGAGGAGCCTCCTTTACTTACTCTACAAACCACTATTTATAATTACAAAAATGAATTCCAAATAGGAGAGTTGTTGAAGAACAAATCTGTTCCAACAATTTCCATTGGTTAATTTTTCTTTTCTTTTCTTGCTGGAGAAGTTCCATTGATTCAAATCTTCTCTTCCTCATCTCCTCAACTATTCTCCTACCAAAAACCAAATCAAAATTAAATTCAAATGCAAATAAAAATAAAAATACCAAATATGGAAAACAAACATCTCCAATCAAATTTTAATTAAATAAATAAATAAAATGAAATTTGAGTTTCCCATTGATCCTTGCAAGGATCTTATTGGTCAAAGAGAACATAGCCGAATGGATCTGCACTAAATAGAGGCTATGAACAAATGAAAATGAAAAAAATTAAACTCAGAAAATTAATGTTGTTTACAAATTCAGAGCTTGATTTTCAAACTTCTATCAGACTTCTATCGGAGGTTTTTATTGGGATTTTTATATTGGACGTATTTTATATCAGAATTTTTATAAATGAGTAAGGGAGGGGGTGAGGTGAAGTGCATCCCACTTGGAGTGGAACTCGTCCATTATAAATTACAACCACTTTGTAATTAAAAATCCAACAAAATGAATTATAGCTACTTTGCAATTTTGAGATTTCAGGTTTCATAATTTTTTTTAAAATTGGAAATGGCAAATTGGAATAAATTACCAAGATCCTGAAAACACATCATTTTAATTATTCTACAATTTGGTTGCGACGATTTTATAAGAAATTTAGTGAAAAATGAAATAATTAGTAAAAATTAACTAGGAATTAATATTTGCAGCCAACTACTAATTTATTTACAAAAATTAAAATAATATAAATTTTGTACATTTTTGTAACTCAGACGGTAAAAAATATTGAACTTAGGATGAGTACCATTTGCATACCTTGTAACCAAATGAGATGAAACGAGTACCGATGGAAAGCTAACGAAAATTAAAACTCAAATAAGTAATTAATATAGAAATATGACAAAAACGAAAAATTGGCAAAATTGCAAGACACTTAACCAAAAGAAAATATAAAAAATGTAATTTAGACAAAAAATTATGGAAATGGTCCCCATTATTTGAAATAAATAAGCAAAAATGGGGGGGTTGGGTTTTCACTACAACACTAGCGACACAAGGGAAGAACCATTTATCTCTGGTTAAAGATAATGACCTTTAATTTACCTAAAGGTTAAAAATAATAGAGTCCATTGGATCTTCAAACAATAAAATACTTCCATGGGTCTCACATAAATAGATTAATCCATATGAGTTCAAAAATATAAGTACTTAAAGCAAACTTGAGCAAAAATCATGAATCCAAAATTTGAGAAAAAAATTATTTTAAAATTACTTCATATGAGAAATAGAAGAAGGTACATATATGAGTTTTTTATAAAGAATATATCCATTGTTATGAATAGTCTCAAACATCTCTTCACTGCCAGCGGACTTGAACGATACCCTGACGCAATTGTCTTTTATGCCATACAAGCATGACCCCACTTCCAGCGAGCGTCCATAGCCCCGACGATTTTACTTCTATTTCTCGTGCTTCCTCTTTTAATCACCCTTTTGATAAGCACATTTTTGATATTTTATTTTATGATATACCTGAGTGAAAGAGGTGGGATGGTAATAGAGACTTATTTTAATAGATATAGTACTTCCATAATGCTGACTTCAAATCTTCCCCGCGACTATCATTCAAAGGATTTTATATGAAGTGGAGGGATGGGAGGTATCCATTGAGTTAAACTTAGGTTAGTTATTTCCCTAGAAATATGAACTATATTACTTATAAAGGATGTGTGTTCCTTCATGAAAAATATTTTAAAGCAAGAGGGCTTCATAACTCCATAAAGATATACCTTTAATGATAAATAAAATTAACTGAAATAGAAAGAGTAAATATTTCTCATGTATGCCAACCATTGTTGCGTGAGGAAAAGGCCTTCCACATAAATCATGGCGGAGTCATCAAAATAAAGCCAAAACTGAAAGCAAAAGGAAAATAATTCCAAATTGAAGTGAAAAAGAAATCAATGAACTCCAAAATATGTAAACATGAAGAAAGCAAAAGCCGAAAGAAAAATCGAAAATTTAATGAACCAACTCCATTAAGATTTAACTATAAAATGTCTCAGCCAAAGAGTAAAAAAATATAAGCATGTGTGTGCTCATTCTATGTTGAGGTTTTAATAAATTTTATCTTGCAGATTTATAAGCAATTAAGCTTCCAAACCGTAAGGGAAATATTAGTCATGAAGTAAAATTCAGTTGAAATGAAAAGTTTGTGTCTGCTGCAAATTTTCTTATTTCGAAGAAAAATTTGCATAAAAACATTTTGAAAATTTTCTAATAAAAGGAGTACTTATGAAACAAATAAAAATTTCAAGGACTCCCCATTTTAGCTGATTTAATGAACAATCATTATTGCTGCTCCAAAACTCAAAATAAAACGAGAATGAGTTCTAAATTTGATCTGGTACAGGTGTAAAAATTTTTGTGAAGATATTTAAAACAAAATTGTATATCAGTAGAAACTAAAAACAAAACTAAAACCAAAAGTAAAGAAATAAAAATGATGAAAGTGACCATATGAAACTTACCATTGGGAAATTTCTTTTGATCTTACCTGAGAGATATCATTTTCTCCAACAAAAGAAAACTTTTTCTTTTTATTAGAATTAAAAAACATAAAGAAGTTTTTTTCAATGTAGTTTTCTTTGGCCCAAAATCATAATTTATTCCATTAAAATTAAAGCAAGGAGTACAAGAAGAAAGCACTGATTCATGTTCAAGGAATCAGAAGTGGACCAAATTCATCAGAAATGAGAATGATGATGTGTTTTTGCAGCGATGATTGTTCTCTTAATGTTTCAAATTTCATATTCACTCCATGATTCTCATAAATTGTCAAGAATCAAGACCAAGTCCAAAACAATGTAATGCATGTGTAGATGGAGAGATCTCGAAATTTTGCATGCTAAATACAGAGTGATATATCAAAACTCAAATAAAAGAGAAATAAAACATGATTTAACCATGATCCATTACCTTTACCTGTTCCAAATTCCTTACCAATTGTTGCATTACCATAATGATTTCTCAAGGGAGCCTTGAAAAACAAATGAATATGCATACTAAAAGATGATTGAGATAATGAATGGGCATCCAATAGTGAGACAAAGGCAAAAGCATGAATGAACCACAAATGATGAAATTTTCATTAGCCAGGAATATTGTCGATAAGAGTAAAAAGAGGCCTACGTGTACATACTATGAAGAATGTATATCCCCAAATTCACAAAATCATCCTGAGGAATGAATGATTGGATTTAATAAAATTATAGTTAAAATACATCCAAGCTCTCAAATATCATGATAACCTGATAATTCAAACTATATAGTAATGGATGAATTGATGAAAGACCAACACTATTATATAATCTGATATCTCACTAGTATGAGAAATTAAAAAGCTGAGAACAAAGAGAAATGAAAATATTAGAAGAATGAATAACAGAGGATCAAAACTCCAAGATTTACTAGTTAGAGGCTCTGAGTCATTTTGGTAGAAAGGAATGAGACTAAAGTTGATGCAAGATGAATGAGTGGAGTGCAATGGTTCAACTCATCCTGGAAAATATGAGATACGGAAGGGGCAGAGATAAAATCATGGATAAGATCATTCGTTGCAAGATTTTTTTTCAATTTCCTTTGTTGGATAAGAAAGAGCAAAACATTCAATTTCGTCTGCATTAATGATTATTGGCTTATCTTGTGTATTTGTGAAGTAATGAAAAAAGAAAAAAAACAACAATATAGAATACCAAGATTTTGATGAAAATAAAATACTTACCTGAACATGTCAATGGTATGGAAATGGTTGAATGCTTGCTTTATTGTAAAGCTAAGTAAAAATAAAGACTTCAAATCAAACTAATGAATACCTGAAAACTAAACACAACAAAAATAAGAAATAAAGTATTAGAAAAGAGAAATTTCCATAGAATAATATGAATATGTCATTGCATACCTGGAATAATTTTGAATGTAAAATACCTTAGGAATATTCAAGTTCTCCAATGTGTTTCTTAAAATTTGCATATGTTAAAAATTATCTATTTATTCAATTAAAATGCTCAGTGATGAGCTTTCAATTTGCATCCACTTCATAATAAAAGTGGGAAAAGTGATCATATATGAATTGCTTGTGAATTTAAAATTGGGTATTCTCAAAAATTGCGAGGCCATAGTAATTATTTGGAACTTCACCATATATGATTTTATAAAAAATAAAAATAAAAAACATTTTCAACAAAGTGATGAAATTTTGCAAAAACAAGACAATCAAGTGAATCACAAGTGTGTACGATATAAGAACTTTGAAATGTCCTAAGCATCAGAAACTAAAAGGGGATGCCAAGGGAATAGCTTGGGCTCATTACTTGCTTATTGAAATTTTGAAATAACAAAATAACTACAAACATGAAAGGAAACTATATCTAAACTAGTTTATCGTTAATCCTAACTGAATGAAAGTAAGCATGAGTAAGTATAGTCATACTTCCAATGCAACCATTCTCTCATTTTAACTCTTGCATGTATGTACAATTCAATCAACATGAGTAAAGCTACAACTAAATTATTAAAAGAAAATTTCAATCTAGTATGTACATTTAACAAGTTTAGCGAAATAAAATTATTTACAAAAAAAATTCCTCGAAATTATTTCAAAATTCTGCCTACATGATCATAAAAATGAGCATTTATTTTAGTGAATGATTGAAATAAGTTCAAGGGAAAAGGAAACATCAGACTTGGATTGAATGATACATTTTTAAATATTGAAGTTTGTGGAACACTGAGAAAATCAGAAATATTCTAGAGTAGTGGAACTTCTAGATATTTTTCAAATGGATCAATAAAATATGGATGAACATTTAAAAGGTTTCTAGAATTATTCCATTGCTGACCAAAACGAAATGGTACACTCTCAAGAACTTGGGTTTGTGAAATTTTTTTTTGAAAATCAGAAATAAATTAGGCAAACATAATCATCAAATAAAATTTCAAAATAAAAATTAGTTGATGTTCATGCTTGAAATTCTGAAATTTATTTTCATATATGTTTATTAATGTATTTGACGAGTGTCTAGAGTTTGAATGCTCAAATTTCCAATACAATGTTCTCAAAAGTTTAAAAACGAAACCCAAAAGAAAAATGAATTCAAACCGAAGGAACTGAAAATGAAGAAAATTACAATTTACATTAATGTTACAAGTAATTGTACTACATGGTTGGGACTCATTTGCAAATATTTCATTTCCACAAGTTTCAACATAAATTATGAAATTAAAATCATTATTTCTATTTACTTGCAGAGAAGAGAAAAATTTCAAGATTATGATCCCAACAAGGTATGTCATCGTCGTAAGAATCATATATTTGGATAAATTAATAATTACTAAAATAATTATGATGATAGAAATTAACTGAAATATCTAGATTAATGTATTTTTTATCTTCAAAAACATATTTGTTTATGGAATGAGGAATACGAGATTAAGTGAAAACAATTTTTGAAGAAAAAGAGGAACGAGGCACTGAATTTTCAGTTTTCAATTCATCATTACAAATAATTTCATTAGTAATCCCCTCTTTTGAGTTATGTGAATCAGAACTAGGTGGAAAATTACATTCATAAACAAAATTTTCGGGACTGTTAAAAGTACGGACAATTAAATCTTGTCTATCCCAACCAGAATTAGCAAGAAATTCATTATCAATGAAATTTTTTCTATTTTCTAAAATTATATTGGTGTAAAATTATATTGTTGGAGAATATTTTAATGAATTGCAATTATAAAAAAGATCTAGGCAGAGGGAAAAATGAGAATATGCATTTATGTACTTGAAAATTTCCCTACTTGAAGAATTTTTTTCATTGTCCAATATATAAATTTCAAATTCTTACATTCTTGTGTTGTCGTCAAATTCAGTGTTATGAAACCAACTCCAAAAATAGAAGAAAATAGAGATCAACGCCTTAGAAATCAGCCACTTCGAGGGGGCAACCTCCAATACATTACATAAATGAACAATTATTGGATGATACAAATGACCAAAACCTCCTTGTATATATAGGAGTCCATGGGGCCACAATATAATCCTAGCTGACCTAACAATAATAATGTAAGGGCACAATAATAACAATATTGGGGTTATAGGGGTACAACAATAAAAATAAGGGGGCTACACTAATAACAATAACAGACTAAACTAGTAATATAGGGACCTAACATGCCCCTCTCCTTTAAAAAAGTGTTGTCCTCAATGCTTGAGTAGCTCTTGGGTGCTTCTGATAAAATTCTCATCCTCCCATGTAGAATCTTCAGTGGATAAGTTCTTCCACTTGATGAGATACTCTAAAATTGATCAATTTCATAGCTGTCGATTTCTTGTTTCTGTGACCGCTTCAGGTTCCAATATGATTTTTCCTTCCTCATCAAGTTCTGGAAATATTGTTTGAACTGGAAGATTTTCACCTATAACCTTCTTTAAGCATGAAACATGGAAAATTGAATGCACTCGCGAAGAAGCAAGAAGTTCCAATTTGTATGCCATAGCACCAAACTTTTGAAACACCTTGTAAGGACCATAATATTTTGGCGATAATTTATTATCCTTATTATCTTGCTTTAGGGACATTTGTTTGTATGGTTGTAGCTGTAAAAATACCCAGTCTCCTACATCAAAACTTCTCTAGCTATGATGTTGATCTACTTGTTGTTTCATTCGATTTTGTGCCAAATTTAGGTTATCCTTTAAGAGTTAGAGAACTTCTTGTTACTGCTCGATGTGATCTTCCACTACTTGAACCATAGAATTTTATCTTAAAGATGATGTGATGGACGATGGATGATATCCATAAAGTGCCATAAATGGGGTCATTTTTTCTATAGTATGGAAGGAAGTGTTATACCACCATTCAACGAGAGGTAACCACTTGACCCATTGTGTTTGTTTATCAGATACAAAACAACGAGGATATCCTTCCAAACATTTATTCACTATCTCAGTTTGACCATTAGATTGAGGATGATAAGATGAGCTATGAGCTAATTGAGTACCCAAACAAGAAAATAACTCCAAAAGTTTCCAGTAAAAATGGGATCTCTATATCTCACAATAATCTTTGGGTTTCCATATAGCTTTTGAATTGTGTCCATAAATGTAGTAGCAACTGTACTTGATTTAAATGGATGAGATAATGCACAAAAGTGTGCATACTTGGTCAGTCTATCAATTGCCACCATGATGACACTCTTTCCTTTGGACTTAGGTAAACCTGTGATAAAATCCATTGAAATCTCATCCCAACATTAACTTGGAATGGATAAAGGTTGTAGAAGACCCGGGGTCTTAACCGTCTCAACTTTATTTTGCTAGAAAACCAAACATTCCGCCACAGACTTTTGAATATCATATTTAAGGCCATCCCAAAAAAAAACTTTCTTCACCCTGTGGTAAGTTTTTAAAAATCTTGAGTGTCCTCCAAAAGGAGAAGTGTGCAATTCCAAAAGAATCTTTTGTTTTAGTTGGGAATTCTTACAAAGATATAAGCGATCTTTGTACCACAAGGAATCATTTTTCCAACTAAATGTATCAGATGTACTAGGATCTTGCTGCAAATTTTGAATGAGTGCCCATACTTCTTTGTCCTTCTTCCATTCATCCCTTGCTTCGGTTATCCAATCTAGTTGGATAATAGAAACGGAACAAAGCAATGCTTCCACCTCTTCATTTTTTTTTGAGAGTGCATCTGCAACAACATTTGGCTTCCCTTTTTTGTAGGTTATTTAAAAGTCATAACCAACATCTTTGTGATCATTTTTGTTGTTCTTCTGAAGATAGTCTTTGTTCCAAAAAGTTTTTAAGACTATCATGATCAGTTTTTACCTTGAAGTGTCTTCCCATTTGGTAAGGTCGCCATTTCTTTAGTGCATGTAGTATTGCTAACATTTCCTGCTCATAAATAGATTTCTGTAAATTCTTTCCTTTGATTTGAGGCCTTTAAAAAGCAATGGGTCTTCCTTCTTGCATTAAAACAACACCAATTCCATTTCCTGAGGCATCACATTCCATAATAAAAGTTTTTGTAAAGTCTGGCGTAACTAAGACCGGTTCTAGGAACATTGCCTCTTTAAGATGTTCAAAGGCCTTAGTTGCTTCAGGAGTCCATGAAAATGCATCTTTCTTCAATAATGGTGTTAGAGGTGCTATTATTCTCCCATAATTCTTAAAAAACTTGCAATAATACCCCGTTAACCCGAGAAATCCTCGCAAATACTTTATGGTTGTGGGGACTTTCCATTCCTTAATGGCTTTAATTTTGTTAGGGTCTACCTTAACACTCTCGTGAGATACAATATGACCCAGATATTCCACCTCTTGTGCTCCAAAGAAACATTTGGATGTTTTTGCATATAATTTGTTTCTCATGTAATGGTTTGAGCACCCTATCAACATGTTGAACATGATCCTTCCAAGACCTGCTATAGATTAGTATATCATCAAAAAATACTAGCACAAATTTTATAAGGAAGGGTTTGAAAATGGAATTCATCAACCCTTGAAATGTAGAAGGAGCATTGGTAAGGCCAAAAGGCATGACCAAAAATTCATAATGACCCTCATGAGTTCGAAATGTTGTTTTCGGAATATCTTCAGTCTTCATTCTAATTTGATGATATCCTAAACAAAGATCCAACTTGGTAAAATAAATTGCTCCATGTAATTCATCCAATAATTCATCAATCACAGGAATGGGAAATTTATCTTTAATGGTGAGCTTATTGAGCTCCCTATAATCCAGACACATTCGCCATGATCCATCCTTCTTGTGTACCAATACTACAGGAGCAAAGAAATAACTTTGACTAGGTTGAATTATACCCGCCTCTAACATTTCTGCAATCATACGTTCAATTTCGCTCTTTTGGACATAAGGATATCTATAAGGCCTGATGTTTGGAGGAACACTTCCTGGAATCAAATGAATAGCATGATCATGATCATGGATAGGTGGGAGTCCTTTGGGAGTTTCAAACACCTTGGAATGATTGTCCAAGACTTGTTGGAGATATGCAGAAATAGATGATTTTGATGTTGGAACTTCTAGTGAGCATAATTGTGCAATTACACCTCGTTGTTCTTTCTTTAGAAGCTTTGTCATAACATTAGAGCTTATTATCCTTCCCGGCTTCCCTTCAATACCCCGTAATTCGACTTCCTTTCCTTCTGAAAAAAATTTCAAGAAAAGTTCTTGAAAATTAAAAGCTACCGTCCCCAAAGATTATAACCATTGTACTCCTAGTACAACATCAGCACCTCCCATAGGAATGGAAAGCATTGGACTAGTCAATACATATTCCCCCATGGTTAGCTTGATATTATGGCATTTTCCAGAGCAATTTATAGTTCCTCCATTTGCAACCATCACTTGACATTCTGGTGCTGGGTATAGGAAACAATTAAATTCCTTGGCTACCTTATAATGAATAAAATTATGGGTACTACCTGAATCAATCAACACTATTACCTTTTTCTTCTTGATATGTCCTTCTATCTTGAGAGTTTGAGGAGTGGTAATTCTTGCCAATGCATTACACGATATGGTCGGACTCATTTCTTCCTCCTCTAGGGTTGGTTCCTGGTGTATATCCTCTTCTTTTGAATATTCTTGTTTATTTTCTTCTTCCTCTTCACAATCTATGTAAAATAATTTCTTCTCGGCACACTTATGATCTTTAGTGTATTTGCTATCACAACTGTAGAAAAGCCCTTTTTCTCTTTTTTCTTCCAATTTTTGTGGTGTCAACCTTGTAGGTTGTGGAAGTCTAGGAGTAGCAACACTTCCATCTTTATATATGTGAGTGGTAGGCTTCCTTGTTGCCATAATTTTAGATTCAATTTTTCTTTCCAACCTGAATGCCTTTTCCAATGAATCAGGTTCCTAAACACGAAATTCATTTTGGATGTTATCCTTTAAAGTCCATATGAAGACATCAATCCCGTGTTCCTATGGAATATCAGTTACCCTTATATTCAATTTTTGGAAGTCCTCAATGTGCTCCACCACTAAACCCTTTTGTTTGAGATTTATCAATTGGCTAAATAAGGTGTTTCTTTTTGTATCCTCATAATGTGTTATCATTTCCTCCATAAAATTTGACCAAGTGACAATATTTTACGGGAGTAAAGCCATCGATACCATACAAATGTATTTTGTTCTAAATGTAAAGTTTAAATGCATACCTTTTGTGTGTTTTGCACATTATTGAGATCAAAATATTGCTCCATCTGTAGTATCCATGTTACAGGATCCTTGCCATCAAACTTCCTCATATCCATCTTTGGAATATGGTGGTTCTTCCATCCAATATTAGGGTTTATGAAATCACGATTAACATTTATTTTGTTCTCATCATGAGTTTCCTCTACTATCTTTCGCCATTAGGAAACATTTTTTGTATCAACTTTGCCAAACCTTCGATGTCTACTTTTAGATCATTTTTCATGTTTTCCATGTTGTCATTCATTTTTTCATCGATCTTAGATTCCATGCCATCCATCTGAGCTTCCATGCCAACTTCCATGCCATCCATATTAGCTTCGAAACCATTAATCTTAGCTTCCATGCATTTCTTCAAACCATCCATCTTAGTTTCCATGCCTTTCTTCAAAACTTTTATTTCATTTTTTGTTGCTCTTTGCGATAGAGAAATTTGGTGCACTTGTTCTTGTAATTTTGATATCTCATGTTGCATTTCTTCGTCTTCATGATTCATAGTAGAGCCTTATGAAGGCTTAATGGGTGTTGAATTTTTTTAGGGGGAATTTTAGAACCCAATACTGATATCTATTCTTCAATATTCCCTTGGAATAAATTCAAACTAAAATTTTTAAACGAGACTTATGTAATTTGGAAAAATACACACTTTTTTCTTGCTTTTGAGGAGCTCGATATTGAAATTGAATTATCTCTGTGATTTTGGATCTTCAATATCTGAAATTGGGCCCTGTAGTAGCTCTCTGAATCTTCTTTCAAATTCCAAAGTTCTAACTTGATTTGGATTCTTCAAGGCAAAGTTATGCCAAATATCCCACAATGACCTAATTATGGAATGGTTTAGTAAAGTGACATTGTACGGTGTGGCACGTGTCATTGTTTCCTCCTTCGTCTCTGAAATTGATAAAAAGGAAATTAAAATCCGTGTACTTGTGGAAATTTTTTACATAATTTCAATCCAATGCTCAGAGATATAGTTGTGATGATTTTCCCATGGTAGCCTCTTTGAGATGAAATTCGGAAGCCTGAAAAATCCCTAACTTCCACAGACCCTATCTCTGAAAATATTGTGAATCAAGCTCTGAAATTTTTCCACGATGATCCTCAGGATTGTGGCTTCACTCTATAAACATTTTAGCTTCTGAAACCTTGTAAAAAAAACATATAGTGAAAATTCCATGATGACCTATTTAGGTTAAATTCAGGAGCCTACAAAAATGCTTAACTTGCACAAATCATATCTCCGAAAATATTTCGAATCAAGATCTGAATTTTTTCCACAATGTTCCTTAGGATTTCAGCTTCGATATGTAAAGCTTTCAGCTTCTGAAAGTTCGTAGAAAAAAAGTTATAGCAGACATGCCATGATGACCTGTTTGGGGTAGCGAAACCCTAGAATCCAAAGCTCTGATACCAAATGTTATGAAACCAGCTCCAAAAAAATAATAAAAGAGAGATCAACGCCTTAGAAATTAGCCACTTTGAGGGGAAAACCTCCAATACATTACATAAAATAACAATTATTGGATGATACAAATGACCAAAACCTCCTTCTATATATAGGAGTCCATGGGGCCATAATATAATTCTAGCCGACCTAACAATAATAATGTAAGGGTACAATAATAACAATATTAGGGTTACAGGGGTACAATAATAATAATAAGGGGCCTACACTAATAACAATAAGGGACTAAACTAGTAATATAGGGACCTAACGTTCAGATTGTTGATTATTGTCTTCACAAAAATAAGATTTTAGATGCATTTGATCAATCTACAAATTGTTTTTGAGCTGCTCCATTTTATTATCAACAAATTTTGAAATAATTTCAAAAGTAGATTGTGTGTTTTTTCATTCTCTGGTTGATTTAATTGCTACTGATTGCTGCTAATATATTACACATCTTGTTGAATTTCTTCTTGATCAACATTATGTAAATTTGGAATATTTCCGACATAATGATTAGCATTTGAAATTTTATTTTGTGAAGAATCGAAGTTGTTTTTTTGAACAATTGAATCATTATCAACAAAGGATATACTTTTTTTTTCTTCATGATTGTCATAGGGCAAAGACACTAAATTCATAAATCATTCAATTAATTAGAATTGAGGAGACAAATCTTTGGACAAAAATTTCATTAAAATTAATTTAAATCTAATATAAAACATATCCAAAGTCTCACCTTCCATCCTACGCAATTACTCTAATTGATCACACACTTTTTTTTAATCATATTCCTAAAATGCATGAAGGAAACCCTTCCCGACTATGTATAGAGACAACTGGAAGAGATAAGCACCAGTCTTTGGTTTTTCCTATCAAAGTAATAGTGAAAATCCTACAAATAAAACCTTCATCAATATTGAAATTATTGCGACTTAAAATAAATTGAAGGAGATGACTAAAAACATTGTCTTACCATTGTATTTTACCTGAGATAGGATCTGGACTGCTTTTACAGGAGTGGAAGTTGGAAGAGTTCCAATAAACAAAATCCAATGAAGTCTTTTACATGGAGCCATAGTAATAAAATAAAATTTTAAAGAAAAAAATAATTAGAGACACAATTTTACTAAGGCCCTCCTTCTAGTGCCAAAAATGTTGTGGGCTCAAAATATTTTCCTCAGCATTGGGGGAAAGCCACCCGGTAAGGGCCTTAGAGAAGATCATTTTCGGTTTGAAATGGTGGTTTCATCTGGTTAATCTAGGTTCAGTTATCTTCTCTCTATCTCTGCTGGTTTAAAGTATGTATTTTTTCTTACCAATAGAGAAGAGCCATCAAATCAACCCTCTTGTTGAGTTGAGGCAATAAAGTGACCCTTAAGATGATCTATGGCTCAACCAAACCACAACTACAATTTCCCTCTTTCATAAGAGGACTTCTAGAAATATAATGTTTAATATAAATCCAAATCACTCTTATAATGCAAGCAAAAGGAAAGAAATCCTAAGCCTATCTCGATTAGGAAGATGTAGATATAACCCACCCAAAAGCAAAGTAATTAAATGATTGGGACTTTAACATGCCTTGATTTAGGTGAATATCTAGCTAATGAAATAGTTCTACTGGCTGATATTATAATTACCAAAACATGTTCTGATTAGAGACCAATTAACGGTGAATGATCAACCAAAAACATTAAGAAATAGTTCTCTTAATATTGATGGTAATTAAATATAATTTAGATAAAAAAATTATGAGTAAATCGTTACTCAAAAATATGATTTAAGTATAAGAGAAAAAGAAGAAATTAACAACAGGTCTATGAAGCTAACGGACTAGATAGCTAATTCAAAAATACCTTCATCTTCACTTTCAAAAATACTGCTTAACATGAAAGAAATTTTACGCAAATATGTCATTAAAAAGATGATTTTTCATTAAAAATGATAGTATTTAAAATACAAACTGATTAAAACCTGGTCTCTTGCTTTGTTCCTTGAATTGCTCTTAAACAATCTTTCTCAAATAATAAACTATTCTGCTAAAAGAAAGAGTTGCAATAGTGTAAGCTCTGCTCCACAAAGTCTATAATTGAAAAAAACCAATCCCAATAACTTAGATCTAAGTTTTCTCCAGCTCCTACTTCTACAACTTTAAAATCACTTACAATAGTGCTTTAAAAATTACAAAATTACAGAAGAGATGAACCTCTTGTATCTACTCTACAAACCACTATTTATAAGTACAAAAATGAATTCCAAATAGGAGAGTTATTGAAGAACAAATATGTTCCAACAATTTTCATTGGTCAAAATTCTTTTTCTTTTCTTGCTAGAATAATTCTATTGATTAAAATTTTCTCTTCCTCATCTTTTCAACTGTTCTCCTGCCAAAAACCAATCAAAATAAAAAATAGCAAATCTGGAAAACAAACATCTCCAATCAAATTTTAATTAACTAAATAAATAAATAAAAGGAAATAATAGTTTTCCATTGATCATTGACAACAGATCTATGAAGCTAATGGAATAGATAGCTAATTCGAAAATACCTTCATCTTCACTTTAAACAATATCACTTAACATGAAGAACATTTTATGCAAATTTGTCATTAAAAAGATGAAATTTGCATTAAAAATGATAGTATTTAAAATACAAATTGATTAAAACATGGTCTCTTGCTCTGTTCCTTGAATTTCTCTCAAACAATCTTTCTCAAATCATAAACTATGTTTTTAAAAGAAAGAGTTGCAATAGTGCAAGCTATGCTCCCAATACAAAGTCTATAATTGAAAAAAACCAATCCCAATTACTCAGATCTGAGTTTTCTCCTCCTACTTCTACAACTTCAAAATCCCTTACAATAGTTCTTTAAGAATTACAAAATTGCAAACGAGATGAGCCTCTTGTATCTACTCTACAAACCACTATTTATAATTACAAAAATGAATTCCAACTTGGAGAGTTGTTGAAGAACAAATATGTTCCAACAATGTTCATTGGTCAAAATTCTTTTTCTTTTATTGTTGGAACAATTCCATTGATTCAAAACTTCTCTTCCTCATCTCTTCAACTGTTTTCCTACCAAAAACCAATCAAAAGTAAATTAAAATGCAAATCAAAATAAAAAATACCAAATCTAGAAAACAAATATCTCCAATAAAATTTTGATTAATTAAATAAATAAAAGGAAATATGAGCTTTCCATTTATCCTTGTAAAGATCTTATTGGTGAAATAGACATATTCGAATGGATATGCACTCAACAGAGGCTATGAGCAAATGGAAATGCAAAAAATTAAACTCAAAAAATTAATTTTGTTTACAAATTTGGAGTTTGATATTTTGCTAAATTTTAGATTCATTTAATGACCGAATTTCGTCATACAACCACTTCATAAATATTCTCCATGATTTTATCTATCTAACGAGTCGTTGTAGACCTCATTGGATCAAATAAAACTCAACTTATGAGCTTCAAAATTGAAATGTCGAGTTTACCAACATTCTGAAAATATTATTGTTTAGACAAAAATTAAAAAATTTTAATTAAAATCTTATCCTAATTTTAATTAACAATTATTAATTAATTAATATTAATTTAATTATAATTACAAAATTGAATTAAATTAATTACAAACTAATTATATACCATTAAAACAAAATTTTAATTAAAAATTAAAATTAATTAAAATTATAATTACAAATATTAAACAAAAATCATTTTAAAAATGTTAGATCCATTAATATGAATCGAATAAAATAATCCAAGTGGCTTTTAGATCGAATCGAATAAAGGAGGAAGGGCTTTTAACCATGGAGAGAAGGCATTACGTGCGGGAGGTATAAGGAGACCTTCGTTAAATCAAAATAACTCGCATGATATTGGATATTAGATATTGACCGATATCACAATTTTTTAAAACGATTATTTAGACACCAAACCAAAATGTCGAGGTCCGATATATCAAGATATTGAGATTTTTTTTTTATTGAGGTATTTATATTGAGATTTTTATGAGAGGTATTTTATATCGAGACTTTAGGTATTATGGAGGATGGGAGGGGATGGCATGGGAGGCGGAGTTTATTTGGAGGGGAATTTATCTATTACAAATTATAATGATTAGGTAATTGAAAATACAACAAAATGAATTACAATTATTTTGCAATTTTGAGATTTTAGGTTTTGTAATTTTTTCTAAAATTAGAAATCGGAATAAATTACAGAGATCAAGAAAACATATAATTTTAATTCTTTTACAATTTGGTTGTGGTGATTTTTGTAGGAACGTTAGTAAAAAATGAAATCATTAGCAAAAATTAACTAAGAATTAAAATTTGCATTCAATTACTAATTTATTTACAAAAATTAAAATAATATACACTTTGCACATTTTTTAATTTAGGTGGTAAAAATTATCGAACTTTGGATGAGCACCATTTGCAATCCGTGTAACCAAATGAGATGAAGCGAGTACCGATGGAAAGCTAGCGAAAATTCAAACTCAACGAAGAAATTAAAATAGAAATCTAACAGAAACAAAAAATTGGAAAAATTGTAGGACGCTTAACCAAAAGAAAATACAAAAAATGTAATTTAGCCAAAAAATTATGGAAATGATCCCCATTATTTGAAATAAATAAGTGAAAAATGGGGAGGGGAGGGGGTGGAGGGGGCGAGGTTGAGTTTTCACTACAACATATCCTTAGGAGGAATTCTCATGCGTGATCCTCTTTCTCTCTGTTAGCCACCTATAATATTTTGTCAAAGCAAACAGGTGGCTAAAAATGTTTCTGAGCCTTCAAGAGAAAATTTTCTTTGAAAATATATCACTCTTGAAGCCTCCATGTGTCTTCTATCCTTTAAATTATCTTCACTGTTGTTTCCATTGATGAAGCCTTGTTGTTTGGTGAATGAAACTGTTTGCAAAAAGCCTCCATTTTTCATCATTTCAGCTCCCCCTTTCACTCATTTCCATCCACTTTCATAAAGATTTATGTTCACCCTTCCAACCCCCATTCCCCTTTAAAAGCCTCCAAAATCCATTTAAACCTCTAAAATCCCTTTTAAAGGTTTAAAACACTCATTTTTCCTTCTACCGAAAGCCAAAAAAAGCCTTAAAAACCTTCATTTTTGCCCTAAAAAACCCACTTTGCAGTCTATAAGGTGGTAAGCCCCCAAGGGCTTATATCCGTTACCCTCCATCTCATAGAACCGTTAGCCCCGCGATCGGGCACTTAAGATACATAAACCCTCGTCAAAACCTTTTTCCTCTGTTCATTTGGCCATTCACAACATTGTGGTTTCGGATGAATCTCCGTCGTTGAATCCACAAGAACCAACCGCCGAGATTGCGTCGTGCTCAAAACATCACCCTCCGTGCAAAGACCCATCATTCCTTTGTTTTTCCATTTCCCCGACGTTTTGAGTTAAATGAATATAGACCGTCGATCTGCACAAGATCAACGACCATCAAGCCACCGGGCCTCCGTTCCTCCGCCCATTCACCTGCCGTTCACTTTCAAACGTCTGCTTCCTATCTCAATCGTCACCATCCATTCCATAGATCCAACGGATAGGATCTATCCCAATCATTCAAAAAAAAAAAACCCGACAACCCACCCGCTACACGACAAAATAAACGTGGACCCCACTACTCCCCTCATCTATGCAGCATTCCCATCGCATGCGATCCGCACCGTCGGATCTAGAGCCTTCGATTCGACGGTGGACGTCCCATATTGCAAAACTTTTGCGACTGTAGTTTAACACCGGAGAATTTTGCGAAAAAGGCGGTTTTAGAGGGGACAGGTGTTAGTTAACGTATGGTATCACATTTTTTTTTGCAAATACCACTTACCCCCCAAATGCAATGCGAAAACCGCTGCTGGTTTTTCGCTTTACTGCCTACCCCCCCGAAAATGTAATTTCTCGTTTGATCCTGACCGTCGATTTTCGAGATCAAACGGTTCACATTACATCGCAATTTCATTTCGGCCACCATTCACCTGATCTCCCCAACGACTTCATCCACAGATCTCCATCGTCGATTATTCTAATCTAACAGTCCACAACTCACGATGTGCCCAAACCTCCATTCGCCCGCTTTCGCCTTCCGCCATGTTTTTCACCCATTTTCCACTGCAAATCATGATCCTTCCTCGCTGCTCCTCCACTCCCAGAGCCTCTACAGGCAGTCTAACCGAGCTCGCATGGATTTCATAACATGTTTTTCGTTTTTTGCAGGTTTCAAAAGGCGATGAATCCATACAATCTCCACGGGCACAATCATGGTGATATATAGTGTTGAGAGACTGTCTTAGAGCCGAAGATCGCGGAAGGCACCACTAAGAAGGTTTAAAGCATGTTTTATTGAAAGATCAATGTTAATAACCCTAACCTAAACCCTCTAGTGCTTCTGTGACCTGTATATTCACGCAAACAGGACAACAAAAGCTTAAAGAGTGCCAGAAAGGATTAAAAGGATCAACTCATTGTATTTGAGGCCTAATCCACAGTTACAAGCATACAAGACACAGATGAAGACCCGAAGATGATCAAGGAGGCTTAATGAAGCCTAAAAACACACATCAAGCCATGTCAGTGATTAAATATCAGCATAATGTTCTTTTCCTAAGAAGGACTAGTTCCCACAACATTTCTCTATTCCTCATCGAGCCTATAATAGTTATTATTCTGATAGAAAGCTCTTAGAAATGTTAGTACATTAGTTATAAAGTATGGAAGACCTGAAAGACAAGATATTCACCTTACTTGTCACAAAAGATAAAACAGAGTACTACAGCTAGGAAGTACTTCAAGAACATACCCTTAGAGTTATTCTCAATCTGACGAAGACCACTAATTCATCTAAAGAGTACACACAGTTAATGTAAACCATTAAACAGAGTGGGCATTCGAATACATTTCTCCCTCTGTTTAATGAATCATTTAAGTTCTATCTACCACTACTATCACTAATTCACCTATAAGGACCCATGATTAATACATGGAAAAAGGTTGGAAAATCACTGATTATAAGTTGTTTCACTGAGTTAGAGTTCTGTGAGTAGTAGTTGTAAGTAGGTTGGGAGATGATTTCAGAATGATATCAAGCTATTGGACAAGAATGTATATGACTGGTTTTGCTCTACTAATATGACAAGCATGTTCACTGGATCCTGATTTAAATCAGTGGTGATGTGTTTCTTCTTTGTTATTGTTTTCCCTCTGTTTTACAACATGTTTCACTTTCTCTGATAAGAAACAGTAATTTTGGCTTAGGATATACTGCTGCAAGTACCCTAATGCTTCCTACACTTTCTTATCTTTATGTTTTCTATTATTTGTGTATCTAAGAACAAATTCAACATAATTTAACCAGTATAGAAGTTGGTTTGTCCATGCTTACTGATGTATGAATTTAGAGTTTGTTTTTCAGATGTTCTTGCCTATTTTAGCTAAAAGAATAGGAAAATAGGGAGATTTAGTGATTAGCCCTGTCCCCTATTTTCTCTTTCCAACAGTTAGACCTAATATCCCTTTGAGTTGAATGCCAAAAGAAGAGACAGTTAAAAGTCTTTCTCTGATCTTAGACTTCACTCTGTTTTTAAACTTAAATGTTTGCTATTGTCTGAAAGTAGTCAGGAGGACTGCTGGATTGTTGTCTTCAGAGTTAGCCTCATTAGGAGTTTTGATCATAGAGGTATAAGGCATGCCCTTTCCCTAGACTTACTCCGAAGTGGTCACCTTGGAGGGTTTTCCTTGTCATTCTCATTCATTTCCTCATTTTTCATTCCACACTATCATCTTGAGAGATCCTCTGTTTTAGATGACTAGCCCTTTGGAATCCTTGGATATCTGAATTGCAAGTAAATCATTTTACGACCCCATTGCCCAATGGACTTATATTCACTTTGAATTATCTCCCCATTTCCAAAAATCCTTCACTATTAATTTCCTTTACCTTACAATGAACCCTTCTTTTATGCTTTCCAACCAAACAAACAAATCAAAAACCCTTGTGCCATATAACTAGCCTAATACCTCAAATTGAGCTTTAAAGATACATTATTCTTTACTTTTATAGAGATATCCCTCTCTGGACCAGGAGGGCTAGATCCTGAGATCCCAAAGCGGTTTGATGTTGTCTTGTCATTTGGTATTGCCAAATCTGCCAAATCACAGGAACCACAACATAATGGCGACTCCACTGGGGACGAAGAAAAATTAGCCTTGATTTGGTATAGATTGTTGATGGTGGACAGCAGCCTACTTCAAAACATTTTAAACCCTCCACCTGATGACTCCACAGTTCTTAAATGACCAAAAGACTCCACTGGTGATCAGTAGGCCTGCTGATTATCTTTGTTTTCACAAGACTCCACTGGGAGACCAGTTTCATCACAACATCATCCATACTAAAAGAAACACATAGGATTAAGCTTCTTTGTTTAAAGATATTTTGCCTCTTAAACATTGTTATACCTGGCTAACTTTCTTTGTTGAGTCTAAAACTTAACATACTGGCTTTAAGAACAATCCATACCAGAGCTTATCCTGATCCAAATCCTCCTGAAATAGTTGACAATCTAGAAAACATTCTTAGGAAGTCTCTCACATCTAGGGATCCAACTATTGTCAGACCCATTCATAGAGCTAACTCAGCACCTGAAAACCTTGCAACTCTATCAGATACCCAAGTTAACTTAGATTTACCAAGTGATTTACCAAGAACTAAGTCCTTTAATGGTATAGATCAGACAGACTTTGAGCCTTCAAGTTCACCACCACAGAGTGGTCGACATATTGGTAACCGAGAAACCCCTCCATCCACACCTCCTGATATACATTTAATTCATAACTTGGGTCTCTCTCACCCTAGATCTGCTCAACAGATTGTTGTTGGTCTAAGCATTTCTGTCATCCACATACCTGCTTTCCAAACCACTCCTGTCCCCCCACAAAACACTATCATGGCAACATGGTATGCTCCCCTAGTGTTGCCACATTCTCTGGTCCCCTTACCAAATGATTGTCAGTCAAAAATCCCCCATTTCACTGGAAAAGAATCTACCACGGCTCAACAACATGTTGATAGGATGGAAGATGCTTTTGATTATATGGAAATATAAGATGAGACCATCAAGATTAGAATATTTTCTCAAAGTTTAGGAGGAGAAGTAAAGAAGTGGTTTAAAGGCTTAACTCCTAATAGCATCAATGACCCTACCTCTTTACATCAAGCCTTCATAAACAAATGGGAAATCAAAAGCAACCCTCTCCAAATATTAGCAGAGTATAAGGGTCGTAAAAGAAATCAGGGAGAGAGTGTTCATGACTATTCCACCAGGTTTAACAGTGTCTACAATGCTCTTCCATCCCACATGAAACCTCCCCAAGGAATGGCCTTAGTGAAATACCCTGAGGGTTTTAAGGCTAACATGGCCTATCAACTAAGGGAGAGAGACTATACAAATCTAGAAGATATGCAGAAAGGAGCTGTGAGTGTAGAAGCAAACTTAATTGAAAAAAGAGCTAGGATGAGGGCTGAAAATAAGGTAACCTATAGGGAAGACACTACAGCTTCTACATCTGATTCCAAATTTGATAATCTAGCCAAAAACATGGAGAGGCTAGAAATAATGATGGAGAAAATGGTTGTCCAAGCCAATAATCAGAATAGAAATCAGTCTCAAAACCAGAACCAAAACTTTAGGAGAAACACTCCTCCCAATAGACAAAGGGATTCTGACCAACAAATCATACTCCTATTCCAAGAAAATTTCCTTGATGAGGATGAGGGAATAATAGAAGAATCAGAGGGAACTATTATAAATATGGTGGGAGTGGATAACCAAGATCACACATTTTTCACAGAAGATAACTAGACCTCATACACACATTGGGATGAGGGAGGGTTAGAATCTGAAGACTATAGGTTAGGATTCGAAAATTCCATCATGCAGGTCCGAGAAAAATATGACCTTAGAAGCAAAAAGAATCAAGAAGTTCCCAAACCAAAAACCTCTAAAATCACTATTAAGAAAAGACCTGAAAAGATTCCTAAAGGGACTGCTGAAAGCAACAAAACAACAACTGAGAGTTATGGAAAAAACAAGGACAAAAACATCCAAACCATGGATAAACCAAGTCAAGAAAACAACATCACTAGCATTACAACTAATGCTCCTGAAAAAATAGTTTCAAACAATGCACATAGTGAAAATCAGCACGCTGATTTTGTCAATAAAATAGTGACCAACAAAACATAATTGAACCTCTCAAAGAACCAATCTGCTTTCAATTTGGAAAGTGAGATTTCCAAAATCAAAATTTATGTCCCTCTCACTGAGTTGGTCACCCAAGATGTATATAAGTATCAAATTTTGAAGGCTTTAAACTTAGGAGAAAATAGTGACACTGTCAACTTAAATGATGATCAACCAGCTCTCTTGTTTGGCCCAAAAATTGAAGGGAAATTTCAAGAAGGGGTAGTGCACCCTTTCTATGTCAGTCTTAATATCCATGACAAAATCCTACATAATGCTATGCATGACTCGGGGGCTTCACACAATCTCATGCCCGAAGTGATCATGGAAAAATTAGGCCTAGAGATAACCAGACCATATAAGGATTTATATTTTTTTGACTCTAGCAGAGTGCAGTGTTTGGGCTTGATCAAAAGTCTCTGTGTAACTTTGACCCAAATCCCAGCCAAGTGCATGGTAATGGATGTTGTAGTGGCTGATGTACCTCCTAAGTATGGCATGTTGTTGTCAAGATCATGGGGTGCCAAGCTGCAGGGTACAATGCAAATGGACATGAAATATGCCACTATCCCTGTTTTCATCTAGCTTAGAAGACTATATAGGGAAGCACACATGAAATTTATGGTAAGCAGTCCATAGAAACCAGAAAATTCCCCTCTTTACTCTGTCCATACAGACCTAGACTCCTTTATCCTTTACAATGATGAGTTTATAGATGAGCAATAGCTAGAGAATAAGAATTTAAATAACAGAGTAGAGCCCACAAATCTAAACATAATGGCAGCTTTGGATACAGAGGAAAACGAGGGAGAAACATTTGAATAGTGTGCTGGATTAAAAAACCAGAGTGAAAAAAACCAAGACTACAAACAGCAGATTACCCATCACTCTAAACTCCATGAAAGTCCTAAAGAACAAAACATAACACAACATGGTGCCGACCTCAGAAAACAACATAATGGTGAACATAGCATTAGGGATGAAACTGATAACAAATCTGTGAACAATCCCTTATGGAGCATGAGCTTTGATGGGTCTTGCACTAAAAAGAATGTAGGAGTTGGGGTATGGTTGCACAATACTGAAAACAATTACGCTGAGAGTCATGCCTTCAAGCTAAACTTTAAATGCACAAACAACATAGCAGAGTATGAAGCTCTCCTCTTGGGGCTACATCTATTGAAAAAACTAGGAGCTAACAGGATAGTTGTTCGTGGAGACTCAGAACTGGTCATCAAACAAATAAATGGAGAGTACACTGCCAAACATCCTAGATTGAGGGCATATAGAAATGATGCCATGGATCTTTTGAAAAAATTTGTAGAATATGAGCTTGTGTTTGTCCCTAGAAGTCAAATACTTGCAAATGGATTGGCCTGTGCTGCTAGTTCATATCAGAGACCACTTAGTGACAAACAGATCATTTTCCAAACAAAATACAGACCAGCAATACCAGATAATGAAAAATATTGGCAGGTTTTTGAGGGTGACAAACAGATAGAGGATTTCTTGCTTTGCAAGAATGAGTTTGAATTGCCAGATCCAAAATCTAAGTCCGATGAAATCAGTTTAGATAAAGAGCCCCCTGATGAAGAAAAACCATTCCCTACTACAGAAATAAACATGTTGACCAGAGAATTTGAAAACCAAACAGAAGAATACATGAACGCAGATAAAGAAGATATAGAGGTACTGCAGTTCAAAGATAAAGGCATACCCAGAGGACTAGCACCCCTTGAGGACCTTTTTTATTTTAATGATGTGGCAAAGAAGCCCACTATAGAACCCACTGAATCCAATGTGGAAGAATGCAATATAGGCAGCAAAGACAAGCCTAAGATGATCAAACTATCTAAAACTTTGCCAACACACATCAAACATAAATATATTGATTTATTTAAAGAGGTTGTTGATGTTTTTGCTTGGAGTTATGAATAGTTGAAAGCATATGACACAGAGATCATCCAGCATAAGATTTCATTGAAATAAAACCAAAAACCTTCTAGGAAAACGCTACGCAGAATAAACCTTGTACAGTTACCCCTGGTGGAAAAAGAAATTAAGAAAATGTATGAGGATGGAATCATAGTCCCTGTGAGGTTTTCAGATTGGGTATCTAACCTTGTGGCTATAAGGAAAAAGACAGGAGAAATTAGGCTATGCATCGATTTCAGAAACTTAAACAAAGCTTCAATTAAAGACACTTACCCTTTACCCAAAATGGAACACATCCTACAAAGGGTAGTTTGGTTAAGAGGATTTCACTGCTAGATGTCTCTTCAGGATATAACCAGGTCTTAGTGCTCCCAGAAGATCAACTTAAAACAGCCTTCACCACACGTTGGGGTACTTTCATGTATGTGAAAATTCCATTTGGTTTAATGAATGCAGGTGCCACTTTTCAAAGAGCCATGGACATTACATTCTCAGAAGAAATAGACCACTTCATTGTAATTTACCTTGATGACATTACAGTTTATTCCAAAACTTATGAAGAGAACCTTAAGCATCTGAGAAAAGTCTTTGAGAAATTCAGAAGGTATGGGCTATCTTTAAATCCCAAAAAGATAGTGTTTGGTCTCCAAGAAGGTAAAATTCTTGGTCATATCATATCTGAAAAGGGGATTAAAATATACCCAAAAAGGGTTGAAGGTATATTGCAAATTAGCCACCCAAGAAACATCAAGGAATTGCAGTCCTTTATTGGGAAGATTAATTTCTTGAGACAATTTATTCCCAACCTAGCAGAACTCCTTAGAAACATGACTAATATGCTTGAAAAAGAGGTAGGAGTTAAATGGACCCTAGAAGCCAAAAGTTCCTTTGAGCTGGTAAAACATGCACTCACCCGGGCACCAGTTCTTATCAGTCCAAATTTTACAAAGGATTTCCTTATATTCTCATTTGCATCAGAACATACTATGGCTGTTGTTCTATTACAAAAAAATCCCGAGGGACAAGAACAGCCAATTGAATTTTTCAGCAAGGCATTAAGAGATGCGCCTCTGAAATATAATATCGTTGAAAAATAGGCTTATGATTTGGTAAAGGCCTTGAAGGATTTCAGAGTGTATATTTTACATTCTCACATCATTTCATTTGTGCCTAATATAGTGGTAAAAGACATTTTGTCACAAGATCCAAATGGAAAAAGAGGAAAGTGGATTGTTGTGATATTAGAATATGATTTGGAAATAAAACCCACTAAGCTCATCAAGGGTCAAGGCTTAGCATAATTGATGGTTGAATCTAACTTACAAGCCCTTGACATAAATATGGTAGATGCTTTGGATGAACAGGAAGGATTACCAGCTCCCATAGTTGAAGAACAGTTCCAAAACTCACCTTGGTATGCTAATGTCTTGTATGTGCTTATAAATCTTAATGATCCTCCTAATTTATCTAAAACAAAGGCAAGATTTTAAAGCTGAAAGATAGAAATTAATGCATTTTTAATGAATGTTTATATTGGAAAAATGCCAATGTTTTATTGCTTAAATTTTTGCTTGAAGTTGATGCAGATAGAATCAAGCATGAGTTTCATGAAGGAGAGTGTGGAGGCCATCTCTACTGGAAAACCACTACTAATAAAATTCTTAGAGCTGGTTATTACTGGCCTACCCTATTCCAAGATGTCCACAAAATGATAGCTGCCTGCCACAAATGCCAAATATTTGAGGGCAAAAGAAAACTCCTTCCTCTACCTTTACAACCAATCACTGTTGAAGCTCCTTTTCAACAGTGGGGACTAGACTTCATTGGAGAAATCCATCCTACCTCATCTGCTCAACATAGATGGATACTCACAACCACTGACTATTTCACCAAATGGATAGAGGCCATCCCTAGGAATGCCACAGACTCAGTTATCATAAAATTCCTTAAAGACCATATCCTATCTAGATTTGGTTGCCCTAAGAAAATTATCACCAATGCTGCCGCATTTGGTTCCAAAAAGATGATTGATTTTTGTCACAGATATCAGGTTGTACTTGGTCATTCTACTGCTTATTATCCTCGGGGTAATGGGCTAGCAGAATCATCAAATAAGAGTTTGGTGACCATCATCAAGAAGCTGCTAGAAGAAAATAAAAAATCATGGCATAACAATTTAGTGCAGGCTTTATGGGCAGACAGATTGGCAACAAATAAATCTATTGGAATGTCTCCATATCAGCTGATTACGGGGTAGATGCAGTATTCCCTACCAGTTTGGGAGTACCAGTGATAAAATTGGTCCAAGAAATACAGTCAGAAGAAGACATCATGGTAAGGAGGATCAATTAGACCATACATCTCCAGCAAACAAGAGAAGAAGTCTACAACAGAGCTCAGAAAGTGAAAGAGAACATCAAAAATTTGTTTGATAAGAGGACAAAGGCCCGTGATTTCAAAATTTGGGACAAGTTATTCAAATGGGACTCTAGGAGAGAGGATAAGGGTAAGCATGGCAAGTTTGACATTTTATGGAAAGGCCCTTACATCATTCAATGCACCATTGGTCCCAATGCATTTTTTCTGCAAGAATTGGATGATACAAATCTGTTTGGGGGTCCTGTCAATGGCAGGATGCTCAAACATTATTTCTGCTAAAGTTCAGTTTAAATTTTTCACCTCCATTGTAAATACCATTGTTTTGTTTAGTTTGGAAAACGAAAAAATAAATAAAAAATGAGAAGAAAGGTTCAGACAAGCTCAAGATTTGAACCTATGAAGTTATAAAAAGAATGGCCCAAATCAGACCAAAACCTGAGCCAGAGAAAGTGAAAGGCGGGTTCTAACATGCTCAAAACTTGAATCAGCAAATAAAGGAAGAAGAAACAGCTCTAACAAGATCAAAACCAGAGCTGAAATGAAGAAGGAAAAGTGATTCTAAAAAGCCCAAAATCTGAGTCACAAAAAGAAAGAAGGATGCTCCTAATTCCCAGAATTTCAAGCCTTCACAATTTTGTTTCAATTTCCTGCAAAGTTTCAGTTCATGTGCATGCTTGTCTTTATGCCATGGACCCACAACAAATCAGACAGTCTAACCCTGGTTTGGTTGTGTTTCAATTTCTGTTTTAGAATGTAGAGAATGAAATCTGCTAGACAATTTAATCCTAGCAAGTATTAGTTTAGGTAGAGAAGCTATGAGTCCATCTGTTTAATCTGCTCTCATGGAGAAATAAGGGTAGAGTTAGATTAGTTTCTGCTTTCAATAAAAAAAAATGATGAAGAAGGTGTGCAAGTCTAAATGCACCTTGGAGAAAAAATGTTAGGACAGTAGGATGGGTAGGTAGTTGTTTGGGAAAATGTTTTTTGCTGATATAATGTCCATCATGTTTGTAGCAGCTGATCAAAGAAGAAAAAGATGGTCAAAGTACCAGGCTCTAGCCTAATTCCAAAGATTATTTCTGAGATTCTTGACACCTTCAAGAAGATGGCATCCCCATGTGGAGCCACTGTTAGCCACCTATAATATTTTGTCAAGGAAAACAGGTGGCTAAAAATGTTTCTGAGCCTTCAAGAGAAACATTTTCTTTGAATATCTATCACTCTTGAAGCCTCCATGTGTCTTCTATCCTTTAAATTATCTTCACTGTTGTTTCCATTGATGAAGCCCTACTGTTTGGTGAATGAAACTGTTTGAAAAAATCCTCCATTTTCCATCATTTCAGCTCCCCCTTTCACTCATTTCCATCCACTTTCATAAAGCTTTCTGTTCACCCTTCCAACCCCCATTCCCCTTTAAAAGCCTCCAAAATCCTTTAAACCTCTAAAATCCATTTTAAAGGTTAAAAACACTCCTTTTTCCTTCTATCGAAAGCCAACAAAAGCCTTAAAAACTTTCATTTTTGGCCTTAAAAACCCACTTTGCAGTCTATAAGGTGGTAAGCCCCTAAGGGCTTATATCCGTTACCCCCCGTCTCATAGAAATGTTAGCCCCGCGATCGAGCGCTTAAGATACATAAACACCCGTCGAAACCTTTTTCCTGCGTTCATTTGGCCATTCAAAACATTGTGGTTTCAGATGAATCTCGGCTGTTAAATCCACAAGAACCAACGACCGAGATTGCATCACGCTCAAAACATCACCCTCCATGCAAAGACCCCTCATTCCTTTGTTTTTCCATTTCCCCAATGTTTTGAGTTAAATGAATATAGACCATCGATCTGCACAAGATCAACGACCATCAAGCCACCGGGCCTCCATTCCTCCGCCCATTCACCAGTCGTTCACTTTCAAATGTCCGCTTCCTATCTCAATCATCACCGTCCATTCCATAGATCCAATGGCCAAGATCTATCCCGATCATTCAAAAAAAAAACCCCGACAACCCACCCACTACACAATTAAATAAACGTGGACCCCACTACTTCCCTCATCCGTGCAGCTTTCCCGTCGCATGCGATCCACACCGTTGGATCTGGAGCCTTCGATTCGATGGTGGACGTCCCATATCGCAAAATTTTTGCCACTGCAGTTTAACACCAGATAATTTTGCGAAAAAGGCAATTTTAGAGGGGACAGGTGTCAGTTAACGTATGGTATCGCATTTTTTTGTCACCACTTACTAAGCCTTAATCACAGCAGCAGTTTTTCGCTTTATCCTCCCCCCCCCGCAATGTAATTTCTTGTTTGATCCTGACAGTTGATCTACAAGATCAAACGGTTCACATTACATCGCAATTTCATTTCAGCCACCATTCACCTGATCTCCCCAACGACTTCATCCACAGATATTCGTCGCGATTATTCTAATCTAACGGTCCACAACTCACGATGCACCCAAACCTCCATTCTCCCTCTTTCGCCTTCCGCCATGTTTTTCACCCATTTTCTGCTGCAAATCATGATCTTCCTCGCTGCTCCTCTGCCCCCAGAGCCTCTGCAGGCAGTCTAACCGAGCCCGCATGGATTTCATAAGATGTTTTTTGTTTTTTGTAGGTTTCAGAGGGCGGTGAATCCATACAGTCTCCACGGGCACAGTCATGGTGATATATAGTGTTGAGAGACTATCTCAGAGATGAAGATCGCATAAGGCACCACTAAGAAGGCTTAAATCATGTTTTATTGAAATATCAGTGTTAATAACCTTGACCTAAACCCTCCAGTGCCTCTGTGACCTGTATATTCACACAAATAGGAAAGTAGAAGCTTAAAGAGTGCCAGAAAGGATTTAAAGGATCTTATCATTGTATTTGATGCCTAATTCACAGTTACAAGCATACAGGACACAAATGAAGACCCGAAGATGATCAAGGAGACTTAATGAAGCCTAAAAACACACATCAATCCATGTCAGTGATTAAATATCAACAGAATTTTATTTTCCTAAGAAGGACAAGTTCCCATAGCATTTCTCTATTCCTCATCGAGCCTATAACAGTTATTATTCTAACATAAAGCTCCTAGAACTGTCAGTACATTGGTTATAAATTATGGAAGACTTGAAAGACAAGATCTTCACCTTACTTGTCATAGAATATAAAACAGAGTACTATAGCCGGGAAGTACTTCAAGAACATACCCTTGGAGTTATTCTCAATCTGACGAAGACCACTAATTCATCTAAACAGTACACACAGTTAATGTAAACCATTAAATAGAGTGGGCATTCGAATAAATTTCTCCCTCTGTTTAATGAATCATTTAAGTTCTATCTATCACTACTATCACTCATTCACCTATAAGGACCCATGAGAAATACATGAAAAAAGGTTGGAAAATCACTGATTGTAAGTTGTTTCACTGAGTTAGAGTTTTGTGAGTAGTAGTTGTAAGTAGGCTGGGAGATGATTTCAGAATGATATCAAGCTATTGGACAAGAATGTATATGATTGGTTTTTCTCTACTAATATGACAAGCATGTTCATCAGATCCTGATTTAAATCAGTGGTGATGTGTTTCTTCTTTGTTATTGTTTTCCCTCTGTTTTACATCATGTTTCAATTTCTCTGATAAGAAACAGTAATTTTGGCTTAGGATATACTGCTCAAGTACCATAATGCTTCCTGCACTTTCTTATATTTATGTTTTCTACTATTTGTGTATCTAAGAACAAATTCAACATAATTTAACTAGTATAGAAGTTGGTTTGTCCATGCTTACTCATGTATGAATTTAGAGTTTGTTTTTTAGATGTTCTTGTCTGTTTTAGCTGAAAGAATAGGAAAATAGGGAGATTTAGTGATTATCCTTGTCCCCTAAGTTCTCTTTCCAACAGTTAGACCTTCTAAGATCCCTTTGACTAGAATGCCAAAAGCAAAGAAATTTAAAAGTCTTTCTCTGATCTTAGACTTCACTCTGTGTTTAAACTTAAATATTTGCTAGTGGCTGAAAGTAGTCAGGAAGACTGCTGGATTGTTGTCTTCGAGTTAGCCTCATTAGGATTTTTTATCATAGAGACTTACTCCGAAGTGGTCACCTTAGAAGGTTTTCCTTGTCATTCCCATTCATTTCCTCATTTTTCATTCCACGCTATCATCTTGAGAGATCCTCTGTTTTAGATGACTAGCCCTTTGGAAGCCTTGGATATCTGAATTGCAAGTAAATCCTTTTACAACCCCATTGCCCAATGGACTTGTATTCACTTTGAATTATCTCCCCATTGCCAAAAATCCTTCACTATTCATTTCCTTTACCTTACACTGAACCCTTCTTTTATGCTTTCCAACCAAACGAACAATCAAAAACCCTTGTGCCATATAACTAGCCTAATACCTCAAATTGAGCTTTAAAGATACATTATTCTTTACTTTTATAGAGAGATCCCTCTCTGGATCTAGGAGGGCTAGATCCTGAGATCCCAAAGCGGTTTGATGTTGTCTTGTCATTTGGTATTGCCAAATCTGCCAAATCACAGGAACCACAATACTCTCCAAAAGCCATGACATCATGTTTGATTTGCCACCTTTTTTGAACATGTATTGTGATGTTACAATTAAGACTTGGCTTTGGGGAAGGGCACAGGGGAGAGGAGGGGGAGGGGGGGGAATGTTAAGCATAGGGCCTTTTTGTACATTCATTAAGATAAAAGGGGGAGGGGGAGAGATCATTGGATGATTCCCCATATTGTAGAACTGTTTAATTCAGTCTGACCCACTTTTAGGAGGCAAGCTAGGTTAGCTTGTCTATTAGCTTCCACATTTTGCGATACGAGGATGTGAAAAAAAGACTTAAAGTGAAAGTGATCCAAAGCACCAATAATTATTTGAAATAGAAGTTTGAGATGATTTTCTTTCGAAAATGAATCTTTGTATAAATGTTGGACCGTGAGGAGAGAGTCCCTCATAATTGCATTCTTAGAGATTTTCATATCTTTGGCCAAGATTAGTTTAAGAAAAATGGCATACATTTGAGCTTGCTTATTAATTCTTATTCCAAGCCCCAAAGTATTTAAGAACTAGATTTTCTTCAGGGTTTATAGATAACCCCTCCCCATCCTGCTAACCATTTCTTTTCATAATATTAAGAATATTTATAATTTTATTATTTAACAATTATTTATTTTTATTTTTAATTAAATTAAAACTTTACCCTTATAGACGAAATAGACTTTTTCACTAGAATCTGATAAAATAATATAAAGAAAGAATATGATTTTTTGTTGTTTAAAATGCATTTTTGAATGCATAAATGGATTCAACACCTTGAAAAACTCCTCGAGACACTCGAATTGTAGAGATTAAACAACTTAAACTAAAGTTTTTAAAAATCTTTGCCGGATTTTGCTTAAAATTAATGAGAAAAAATGTCGTGAAAAATGTCCTTTCGACTATAAGTTAGACTATGCCTAAATTTATATATTTGACTATTTAACAACCATTTCTTTTCACAGTTAATCGAATTTAAATTTTACATTCAATAATTTGTTACGACATAGTCTAACTTATAGACTAAATGACCTTTTTAATGACATTTTTTCTGGTTAATTTTAATCAAAATTCTTCAGAGATTTTTAAAAACTTTAGTTTAAATTGTTTAATCTGCATAATTGAAGTTTCCCAAAGGTTTTTGAGGGTGTTGAATCTATTTAAGAAAGAAATAAATTATTTAACGTCCACGATATTAGAAATTATGAGAGAGCAGAAACGCACAGGAATAACACACAATAATAATTTCTATATATTCCAATAATCAGAGATACATCAAATATATATAGTTGAACTAATGCTAATCTTAGAGAGAGAAGTTGAGAGAATCTCTCAACTTCCTCAACAACTCAATCCAAACTAAGTAAGCACAATAATGGAGGCATTATCTCAAACACCCCCCCTTAATGCCTACATTACAAAAATGGAGAACACACTAATTTAATACAAACATTTGTCTGCTCTGGTCTTCATTAACATTTGTACCCACTCTGAGATCTCATAGAAAACGCTTTTTTCTCCACCATTTTCGAGCTACCATTCAACCCATTTAAAATACATTTGTTTCTGACCAACAATAATGAACTTTGCAAGATCAACAGTATTGACAACTCGGCTCGTCGAGGCTTCCTCGATAAAAGCTGACAAGTGATGAACCATCCTATGGAGCAATCACCATCTATCGGATATTTCGCTTTCGGCTATCCATCAGTGGCTAGGAAAATGGTCTGAATACTGAATGTGTTCAAGAGCTAATCTAACAACTTGACCTGCTTCACACTGATACCTGTAACCTGTAACTGATGCTCTTGGCCCGTAGCACAACAATATCAGCATATAACAAACCCACACAATCAAATTAGCCAATTGTTCTCTCGTCCCTGTAGAACGTAGAGAACGACTAATTTAAATAATGCTAATTTGTTCAATAATTGGTTCTCTTCTATACAACTCTCATAGCAATAAATATAAGGCTTAAACTCCACACTATATTCCACACAATTCTTCTTTTCCTATAAACTGACTCGGGATGAACAAATTAATGGATTTAAACTACACCTCTGCCATCACACTTTCAAAGCCCGACAACAGACAGTACCATATCTAAGCCACCACCTTTGAAATGAAATGAAAATTCAGGCCACACAATATTCTTTACACTAGACACATTGTAACACAGTCCCATGCCAGTGCTAGCTTCAACATCACCAGCTCTTGTGTATCCAGTCTGAGAAGAAAACTCACCTTCAATCTGGTTGAAGATTTCTTCGTTTAAGACAGTGAATGTAGCACCCGAATCTATTATGGCTCCTCCATTGCCTTGGCTTTCGAATTCCAATTGCCTGCCCAAATTAAAATATAATGCCAAAAATTCAAGGCTGAGTAAGGGATAACAATCAATGATCCTTATTATTTTTTTGAAATATAGAATTGGCATGACTCATACAAAATCCTTGAAGCCTCCCAAAGGAGCACCAGGTCCCAGTTAGTTAACACAACCTTGTAATCGCCAGACAAGAAGTCTGTTTCCATTACGTTTCTAATGAGATTTGATCCCTGGACCAACCTCTGTCTCGACAGAAGTGTATCCGTCGAAAAACAGAAACTCCACAGGACCTCATTCCTGGCACCCATGTGGACTCTATATATTCGCAGAGCATCGCTGTTGATGACCACCGCTCATTGAAACGGAAAATCGGGGCATGGCCTTGATGATTGACGAACTGCATCTGCAAATGTAACACTGGAATATCGTACCTTCAGAGTGATTCGCAGTTGGTGTATTGATTCACATGAAATGGAAAACCCAACAGCAAATGCAGCCTTGTAGTGAAAATATCTCGCTGAAGCTCCTCTACCATTGGTTCTTTCAAAGATTTTACTGATCGCGTAATTTTCCATTGCTATTATAAGTCGCCCTTCGAGTGATCCGGGCTATTCGGCCAAAATATATCGTTGAAAATTTACTAATGGTATTTTTCAATGCTTTTATTGGGCGTCAATATCTTACAAATCTCATATATCCCTTACACTAGTAAATACCTATATTTCTCCTTCGATTGATCTTGTCAGTTGTATTTTCCTTTGATTAATCTTGTTAGACGTCACTACATTCGCAAAGCAGGTACTTCTCTAACCAGGTGGCGACCCTACGCTCCACTTACCACCAAAGTTGAGGTGATATGAGGTGATATGAACACACACTCTTACAAACAAAATAATTCAACACTTCTAATCTACGTACAAAGAACCTCTCTCAAACTCTTTCATCTTCCTGGGCACTCCCGTTAGGGATTAAGCCCAACTTGGCTCTGATACCATATTAGAAATTATGAGAGAGCATAAACGCACATGAATAACACACAATAATAATTTATATATATTCCAATAATCAGAGATACATCAAATATATATAGTTGAACTAATGCTAATCTTAGAGAGAGAAGTTGAGAGAATCTCTCAACTTCCTCAACAACCCAATCCAAACTAAGTAAGCACAATAATGGAGGCATTATCTCAAACACACGAGGCTAAAGATAGCCTATGAGATGAATTGCTTCTTCATCTGGTTGTTGTATTCAAACCTTTTCCTATGAAGCCTCACAATAAACCGTCCCAAATTCTCGACAAACCCCTCACTGAATAGATTATCCCAAGAGTTAGCTTCCAGAATATCTGCATAACTTTCCCTATTGTATTTGCAAGCCTCAAATTCTAAAATGAAATGCTTTTATGTTTCCATTTTTTTGGAAGAAGAAAAAATACATACTCTTTCCTCCCACCCTTCTTTTGGTCTTTTCCAGTGCCTTGTTTCACAACGAAGTTTATGAAAATTAGTCCTTAAATGGGAAATAAGAATTTTTCCTCTCCAAGAAATATTGGTTTTTATGTGCCCGTTTTGTTGATGATTATAAGTGAGATTAAACACTTCAATATAGTACTTTTACTTTCTCCCTCGCTCCTTCTCCCAAGTATGCTTGTGAAAATTATCCATAACAAAAGCTTTTATATATTTACTATTTTTGGACACATGTTCAAGCAAATGCCCCATTTAAGCATTCAAAAACATATTTGAAATGAAAAAAAATCTTGAAATTGTATTGCCAGATTTTGGTGAATTCGAGTAAAAAATGTTATTTCGTTTATAAGTTAGACTAAGTCATTTGCTACTCTTCCAAATAAATAATTGTAATTGGTCTATTCAACAACTTTATAGATAAAAACAAATACCTAATAATTTAATGGTTTAGTAATCATTACTTTTTATTCTTGAAATTTGAACTTTAAAATCAATAATCAATAATTTATATATCTTTAAATTAATTCATTTATAATATTTATAATTTATAATTTTCACATCTACCAATTAAATTTTCAATTTTATTTATTATTATTTAATTAATAACTTATTATAAAATTTAATACAAAAATATCATTAATTAACTTATTTATTATTTAAAATAATAAATAATTCACTATTTCTTATTTAATTAAAAAATAATTTATGATGATGATGATGATGGTTAACATCCACTGAGACCAAACTTTGGTCTATTGGACCTAAAGAAATGGATTATTTAGTTTGTTTTAAAATTGTACTCTTATGCTCAAAGAGCTCGGAGAGAAGAGTCCCAAACTCACTATATTTTTGACATGTTAAAAGGCTAGGAAGGTCGGTATTGAAACAGAGATTGTGAAACCGAGATCTAATGTGGGTGTACGTAGGGCAATATAAGAGGAAGTGATTTTCATCCTCAATGTTCCTATTCTCACATAGATGACAGATCCTTTCCACCCATGGTGTTTTAGGAACTTCCCAACGACCTGTTTCACTATGGACCTCTTGAGAGTTCGTTCTTATCTTGGCTATATTAATTTTTTTTCTTTGAGTATTTAAAACAAAGAGATACTTTTGATCTTTTAGAGTAGGGTTGATGACCTCCTTATAATATCTTAATTTTATTTTAGCCTCTAAATATTTCTCACACCACATTTTCTCTTTGAACCTAGACGTAACAATATTTTTAATGTTATTAATATTTTGCAATGCAACATTTTCGTCGGTCTCCCAATGGTTTAACCAGACCCTAGTATCTTTATACCAACCTTGTCTGAACCTCAAGTGGTTTTGGATGGAATTTAAAGCTAGCTTAGGAAGTCTGTTACACCACTTTTTTGTCACCTAACCTGTTACTTTTAGATGGACCAAAGTACACCATGTAAGACCAATTTTACCATATTAAAATTGTTTTTACTATGAAAATTAATTTAATAAACCATAGTTTATTAAGTTATTTCTGGTCTAAATAGGAAACCCCATGAGGAATAATTTATTAAATCCTTATTTGTTTGATTTTCCTCTAGGGATAATTAACTAAACCATTGTTTAATTAATATTCCTGGTCATATTTAACCCAAAATAGGAGAATTATTTAATTAAACCATTGTTTAATTAATATTCCTGGTCATATTTAACCCAAAATAGGAGAATTATTTAGATAAATAATTATTTATCTTATTATTTTATAGGAATAATTATTTAAATAATTATTTAATAATATTCCTCGTTAAATTTGACTAAATAATTGAATAAATCATTATTTATTTAATTATTTCTTAATCTCATCCTTGAAATAATAAATAAATAATTTATTTATTTATTATTTCTAAATAAAGGGATTTGACCAATTTCAAATTCCTTTTCCCTGCAACAAAAATAATAAAATATTCCATGAAATTTGGATCTAGATTTGGTTAATAATATTTTAATTATGCACCAATATCTAGACTAACTCAATATTCTGTTATAAATAGAAGTGTTTTCCATTCATTCACTACCTTTTGTTGCCTTGAGATCACCTCTTGATCTATACATTTGGTCTGACTTTGATCCTCCATCATTGTCATATTTTTTCTACTTTTGCTTGTGAGCTCCATTTCAATTCCATTTTGTTTGGGTTTTTTACACCATCAAGAGAGAGAGATCTTGGATTTGAAGTGTTGACATACAATAACCCATCCCATTGAGGTGGGCTGGTAACATCTTTCCATGTTCCCTTCCCAGGTGTCACAGTACAAAAAATTCTTTATAAATTCTTGTCTTGTCTATTGGATGTATGGAGCAACTCTTGTTTATTTTTGTTGTTTAATGTCTTTAACTACATAGATCTGGATTTTTGTAACATTTATTCTTATCACCTACTGCAGATCTAAGGAAATTGACAGCCACATTTGATGTTAGGGTTGTTAGTTATGCACAACTAAAGTGAGCTTTTTTCGTACGCTTGCAATTAGAATTCACACTAACAACTAACTAGCGACTCCACAAGGGATTTTAATTACGACCGCTATCATTTTTTAAATCCCTGCATGACCAACTACTTCAGCCCCTAGGGTTTTTCTTTAGCTTCTTACTTTGCATTCCTTGATGTTGTTTTTAATCTTTTTTTACCCTAAAACAGTAAAAATTCTAACTTTTGTGTGTTTCTGGGCCTTTTGCACAGGTAACATGTATCAGTCGCAACAGAGACAACATTTTTTTTCTGAAACATGCCCCCAAGACAACCGGAAGTGGAGGTAGCACTTTTTGGCCCAAAAATTATGACCTTAGCTATTAGGTAGCGGATAACTACCCAAAAAATGTGACCTCGGTGGAAAACAGGTTAGAACCTACGACCTCTACTTTTTGCGGGATTTTTCCATGATTTTTAAAGTTTGTCTGGGGCACTATTCAGGGTTGTCTGACCTCCGTCTTTACCCGTCTTAGACCTGTACTTTCTTAGTTTTACTCGTCGAAGTAGTAACCAAGCCCCTTAGGGCTTCAGTACACTTCCACCTTTTTAGGAGGAGTTTAGCTTAAGCAGGGCTTATGAGATTTCAGTGTTTTTCAGCCATTTTTTCATATCTGAACCTACCTTTTCAGATCCATTTCAAATCAGTTATTTTTCCATCCAAAACACCTCTTTTAAGTTTTTTTGGTCCTCCTTTAGGGTCCCCTATGTTTCCCTTTAGGTTGTAGCATTTCGCCACCTATTTTTCAACATTTTTCCCTCTGGTTTCTTGTTGTTTTTTACACCTCTTTTCAACAGGTCTGCCCTTTATATCCCTATCCCTCTTGACCTTAGATCTATTGGTCATTTTGTGTGTTTTGAGTAGATTTCACCCACCCTTAGACTAGTTGTTGGGAAGCCCTCCTTTTTGGTTTTAAATTTATGCATATTTAGCTGTTTATTTTACTGTCGCTTTCAGTTTCATTTACTATCGCTTTCAGTTTTTTTTGCAATTATACAACATATTTTTTCTTTTTTCTCTACACATGTCTGGGCTTAATTAAAATTAACACACTTATCACACACATGCACAGCTAAAGCAAAGAGCACCTGGTTTACATCACTAGGCCAAGACTTAAACATTGTAATTAATTAATTTGCACCTCTATGTCCTTTTTTACCTCTCTTCCTTATTAGATTCTGTGTAAATTTTCCATCCTTGCGCCCCCAAGGCATTTATCCCGAAGACTCCAAGGCCTTCCTCATTAGTTTCCGTTAGGAAGACTTACTCCACCCCGTAGGGTCCGAGTTATTCCTCTGCCGAGTCCCCATTCCGAATCTGATTTTGGTTCACCGGGTCCCCCTTCTGTTTCCATCCTCGGTTCTCCTCTACCTTTCACCTTCATCATGTATGGTGCAGGACCTACCATTAGTGGTGGCCTAAACTCTTATGCTGGAGCCGCTACTAGTGGAGCTGCAACATGAATGATTCTGACTGCTCCCTTGCTTCCTTATATGGCAAGCCTAAGCCTTCCTGATTTCAGCTAGTTGATTAATGACCCTATACACCATGATTCAGGTTGGCCTACTATGCCAACCAAGCTTCCTTCAGAAATACCTATGTTTGAAGGAAATGCTAGAGAGGATCCTACCAACCATGTTCATTCTTTCCACATGTGGTGTTCGTCCAACTCTATCACTAATGACTCTATCTGTCTTCAGTTATTCCAGCATACGCTTACTGGAGAAGCTTCCAAGTGGTATGTCGACCAGGCCACTGCCTCTCATACTAATTTTGTGACTCTTGCCAAGGCATTTATATCCTACTTCCAGCTTCCCCTTCACGATGACACTGATACCGAACTTTTGACTGGTTTCTGTCAAACTTCTGCCACCCGCCTATCTGACCATGGTCAATAATGGCACCGAAGGAAGAGCTTATGTCGAGCTCCCATTTTCGAAGACTGTGTCTACATGAACAAGTTTCTTAGATCCATTTTTCCCTCCATTGGTAAATATATCGCGTCTCACTTTCCTCAGACTGAGGAAGAAGCCCTCCAAGTTGCATTGAAATATGATTTGATCTACACGTAATCTGGTAAAGTTTATACCATCTTACATGATCTCCCTAGACCTGGTGGTGCTAATGCACCGGGGACATCCCATGCCTCCGACGGTATCATTGGATCCCTTTCACATCTGTACACTCATCCTCCTACGGGTTATGGTTTCCCTAAGGGATGGGCCAACTCCTATAGCACTTTTCACACTCCCGGCAGCATGTATCCAGGACACAGCATGCCTCACGCTTTTGACCAACTGCATCCTTCGATGCCAGGGCCTGCTTTTGACCAACTTGTTTACCCAAATGTTTCTCAACCTCCTTACTTTCTGTATCCACATCCAAGTGCTCCAGCTCCTCCAGCACAAGCACCTCCACCTCTCATGCCTTCTCAAGCTCTGCAGCAACAACCACCCCCCCCCCTCAAGGTTAGGTGTATGCACAACAGAGTGCAAATAATCCTCCCACTTCTAAAAAGAAGAGGAAAGGCAACCAGAACCAACCCGCTCTAGGTAACCCCGTAAACAATCCTCAAGGAAATATATCTAAAACTGCAACCTAGAAATAGGGTGATCATACCAAGCAGAACAACCCTCTTCGTACGAATAATTCTTGTTCTTGTTGCGGTGTCCATGGTCACTATACCCATGATTGTCCCCTTTTACCTCATATGCATCAACTGTGGGAAGCTCAAGCAGCATCTCAAGGACAGCAGGCCTATTCTTCGATTCCTCCTAATGCTACGCCTATTCAACTAGTTGTGTTTACCAATCCTTTCCCCCAGCAAGGTTATGTGGCTGCCCAACCCCCCGAAGGTCAGGCGATCGCTTAACCTCCTCCATTTGGTACCTCTGATTACCAGATTCTCACGATGAACTTTGACCAGGCCAATATCGTTGATCTCAACCTTCAGACTCGGTCGCGCCAATACACAAAGCCTCGCGCTACGTCCGCAAACGAGCCCCCTTCTTCAAGTCCCATAGATGCAATTTCAACACCCAATGGTCCTTTATAGATCCCTCAACCTAAGGCAGAGGTGCATACCAAGATTCCCAAGGGACCTGTTGTCAACAGATATTGTCGCTCCTAGAGATAGCCTAGAGTTGCCATAGACCAATGCCTAGGACATCTTATCATAGCAAGGAGCATATAAAAAAACTTGGGTGTCAGTCCAAAGGCTCTCTTGCTATCTCTTGTAAACAAGGAAATTGATTTAAATGGGACCAGAACTTAGAGAAACTGCCACAAGGAAAGTAATGTTGCAGAGACAAAATGCAAAGCTCCAACACAAAGCATCAGACAGTTAAGAGACAATTTACTATAAAGAGGGCCGATTCAAGTAATATGCCACAGAAATCAAATATCAGAAGGTGTATGCAATGAAAGAAATATAAGAAGATATTAGTTAGCTTTGGTCTGATACCCAGATACACAACAGAACCATATATGGGCTTATCATTCTAAGAATCCATACATGACAATGGCATTTTAAAAGCACCCTCCCAAAGCAACTAATATAGCAGAAAGATGGATGAAATGAACATGAAACAGTATATCATGCCTGAGCCATATTTAAAGCGCTTGACTGATCCAAGTATGGGTATCAAATCGGATAAATCCTTACCTAAAATCAGTGAGCCACTCGCATTCCAGTACATGATACAAGAAGAAGGATAAAATGAAATATTGTATTAAACACGGTAGAGAAGATTACATACTGTGGAATACCAAAGACCAGAATCCTATAATACAGATAGAACTCCTTCTCACTAAGACCCTACGGGCTCTGAGCCTTCATACAAGAGCCTTTACAAAATGTTTACAAAAATGCCTTTCACTGCACTATTTTCTGATAGAAATCTGAAACCCCTACTAATTCATTCTCCTGGGGCTTTATAGGAGAAGCTTCCCAAAACTCAATAAAAGGTAGCTGGTGAATCATTTAATTGGCTAATTAAAACAAAGGGTGAAAAAGATGACTGCCCATGCTGTTTGGCAACCCTAGGATGCTGCAGGTACTTTGTGGCAACTTCATGAAGTAAATGCTGTAGGTGAGAATTTCTCCAGGGGTAAGGTATGAAGAATAAAATATGTAACACTATGTACTTTCCTGAGAGAAAAATCTATTGAAGCTAAACGTGGAGGATATGATTTTTATGAACTTGTACTCTTTGCCTTCTAAATGCTGGATTGCTATTTAAACTCTTCGGCTCCAGGCGTTGAATTCCTTGCTCCCAGACTGATACTCTTTGTCGTATCATTAATAACTCCGTCTGTGGAAAATATATGTTTTAAATTGCTCCGGAGGGTTTGATATATTTTGAACCTTGCTGTTTTAATGAGGGTCATATCACGGCAACTACCTAGGGCTTTCCTTCATAAATTCTTCCTCTGCAAGCTGATCCTTAGATGCATCTTCGATTTCTGTAATGGAGGCAGAGATTAATGGCGGTTTCTCATCGCTGCAACCTGCAAAACCAACAAACATGTTAAATAAAACTGGACACGAGGGTGGTGGCGTGGCGAGATCCATGGACATGGTGGTGCAGACTTGTCAAAATGGTGAGGTGAGACGGGGTGGCGGAAAACATAGAGAAATGGCGGAGAAGGATTTTGGCACAGGTTGGAAGAACACGTGAAATTTGACCAAAACGGTGAACTTTCGACCTAATAACAAAAATATACATATGGGAGACTGACGAATGTACGACGGGGGTACGTGGAAGGATGATCTGGAGATGCGGTGTTTCAATACCGACCGTTCAATTTCGGAATAAGATCCACGGCTACAAATGCATCAAAGGGTGGTGAAATGGTGGGCCATGGGCACGATGAACTTAGATTAAAGCGTATGCAACTTCAAAGAGCGACCACCCTCGGATGAAGGCTCCTATATCTAACGGCTGTCATTGATTTCACTACGCGTCCTCTGCCGAACATTAATGCGTGAAATAGGGCAGTATTGAGGCCATGCCGAGGACACTTGGCAAGTGCTGAATGGAATCATTGCCCGGTTTGAGAAAAACCGCCTGACCACTGAATAAGTGGTGCGGCAATTTGGTTTGGAGTCCGGCAGGCAAGCATGGGGACCACGGGGCACGGACAGGCTGCGGACCGTTGATCTCGGGTTTGATTGGACGTCGCGGATGGGCTATGAGCACGGCATTGATCAGCGGAGACCGTTCGATCTTGTACAAATCATCGGCTAATATTTCGCCAGACGCGCATATTTGATAGCACCCCCCAAAATTTAGCATTAGGTTCAGGCTCACAGTCATGTGGAGGAAACGGCCAAGGGGTTAGAACCGAAGGGGCCATGCCTCAAATATTTTCGAAAGTGGGGTTTTAACCTTACAGAGCATAGTTTTAGGGGCAAAGGAAATCAACAATAGGCTTTAGAATGGATTCTCGAGTCAAAGAGAAAGGATCGAGGGGGGTTAAGCAAGATTGTTGGTCGGGCTTCAACAAGGAACTAATTATGGTCAACGAGGACCGTTACCCAGAAACGTTTATTCCGTAAGAAGCAAACACACCTACAGTATAGTAGATGACTTGGCGCAATCCACTGTCTCCATGTCAACACTGGAAGTCCTCTATTCGTGCCCTTCACAACATAAATCTCTACTAATTTCTATGGGCATTGTGGATCCTTTTAGATGATCGTTTGATTTTCTTCAATGTTGACAAGTCAGAGCATGCATCCCTTCCTGCATCCATCGCCTTCCAAATACATGTCAAGATCTGGAATCCCAACGTCTCTCAATGTATCATTGACGAGGGGGCATCCACCTATGCGATGTTCACTTCTGTTTGGAAAAATCTTGGATCGCCCGAGTTAGCCACTTACACTATCACCCTCCGTGTGTGGGATGGCCACTCTTCCTAGCCCCTTGGAATGTTTTGCAATTGTCTTATTACTCTTGCAGGAAAAACTGTTTGTGTTGAAATTGAAGTCATTGATGCCCCCTTAGACTACAACATTCTATTGGTTCGTAGCTATCCTTATGCGATGTATGTTGTCTCATATATGGTTCACCGTAAGATTTTCTTTCCTCACAACAGAAATATCGTCACTATCAATCACCTGACATATTGTGAACCGAAGTCTCAGACCTCTCCAGAGTGAATTATTTCTTCGGTGGCCAATAAAAAAACAGTTGGACCTCCAACCAGTGTCTCACTTGGAGTCTATAAATATTCCTCTTTGCATGGTTCATTCCCTTGTCTCCCCCCTCTTATCTCTGACCATAGCTTGTCGAATGTTTGCATGATGCAATCGTCTCGGTCCGACCTCAAACGGTCTAGTTCGACTAGTCAACAGCCTCGCCCTTTGCAACCTGCTCCTAGTACTTCGACTCAACCTTCAGGACCTCCTCCTCAAGGCCCTTCATCTGTAGTTGGTGTCCCTGATCCTCTTTTTCCTCATGGAACAATTCCCCCTAGCCTTAACCAACTGGGAGCTATTCCGCCTGGCTTACCCCTCCGGTCAGATACCGTTTCTTGCTCCCCTTTCTGGATTATTTTCGGTACCTATTATGGCTACCTTGACCCTTCCCAACATGACCCTGGGGATCCCATTCTAGTACATTGATCCCCCAGCCAATACCCCGCCTGGTCAGCTCAAACCTTACACTACTTTGACCCTGGTCCAACTGGCCGCTATGACCCCTCCCTTCGCTTCTGTGCCTCAGTCACCTCAACCAGAATCTACTCCTGTTGTGAAAGCCTTGGGTGAGGGAGGAAAAGCCCACAAACAGGCACCTAAGGACAAGACTGCCCAGACAACACCTTCTCCTCCTAAGCCTCCAAATCGTACACCTATGTGTGCTTTGTGTGATGTTGTTGGTAATGCCACCCACAATTGTCCCGAATTATCTCGTATCAAACCCATGGTCAACGAAGCGTTTCCTAATTATGATATCCCAGAAGTCCATATCACTTTACTAGATTCCACCAAGAAACTCAAGACTTTGCACACAAATCAACCTTGCACTTTGTGTGATCTCCATGGCCAATATACTCACCTCTGTCCTCGCCTCGAAAATTTCCGCACCTCCTTGGAAGTGGTTCGTCAATACATGGCCAAGCGCAACGAGTCTGCCTCTCCCTTACTTGTGCATTATGCTTTGACAAAACCAGAGGACACATCCACTCCCATTGAAATACCCCCTCCCGATGTCGAGATGACAGAGTCTTCAGCCAGTATCCTCTACCTGTCATCATCTATGAGATCCATAGTGGAAGACCCCTCTGGGGCATTCCCTTCTGTTTCTCTTGACCTCCCTTCAAAGATCACCTTGGGCTCAACATCAATATATTCTTCATATACTTGTTCTTTTTTCACCCTTCGTGACGATGCGCATGTGAACCTCACTTCTCATGATTATGAGTCAGGTAGCTTCGCCGCATCATGTGTTCATCCTTCCACTAGTCACCCTATCTTCTATTGTGATGACGACATTATGGAAGCATTTACCACCCCTGACTTTATCTATCCAACCCATAAGAAAAATGGCACCATCCGTGTATATGGTGAATTTCGCAACCTGAGCACAAGCTATCCCCAAGACAGTTCCCCCACACCATCCACTATTCAATGTGCAGGGTGTAGAAATTATACCCATTGCATTCCCCTAGCAGTGCTTGTTTTATTTCTGCCTTGCGTTCAGGTTGCCAGCATTTTTCATCATCCTCTCATATGTTGTATTGTGGCACCTTTCAGATGGATCACCCATCCACACCGTATATCATCTATGCCGATGGTGCAAGTCGCTACTCCCGGAATCTAGCCTCGATAGCATGGGCCATTTTCACCCCTTTGCATTTGCTTGTCCTCTCTAACGGCGTATGCATTGGTGCTGCCACCAATAACCAGGGAAAATATGATGCAGTGATAGGTTTGTTAGCCGATTCCCTTGACCGTCGCATCCTTCACCTTCATGTTCGTTCAGATTCTTTGCTGCTTGTCATACAATTGAATGGTTTTTATCGTGTGCATAATCCTTTAATTTTTAGAAGATATTTACGAGTGAAGCTTGTAATGCGTGAATTTGAAATCATTACCAGTCATGTACCTAGAGCCCAGAATCACTATGTAGATAACATTGCAAACAATATTATAGATTGGCATTTATCACATGCATTTAACACAACACAATAACCATAAACCATAAAACGATGCATATCCATAACATGTGTCGTCCAAATATACAATGTTTTGGAGTCCATTAACTTTGATACATATGAGATGCCCATAACATGTTACAAAAAACAAAAATTGGGGGCACCTCATTCCCATACATCTAGTCACTACCTGGAGGTTCCTGGGCCAAGGGCTTGGCTCCTTAAACATGCAGATCACGCATCCCCTGTCTGGCCATTGCCATACGCCGCATAACTCCTCGCCACTCTGAGGGTAGAACAATACATGGCTCCATGTATTGGTCGTCAAGGTCCTGCCAACCGCGTTCAGAAACACCAGTCACTAGCTTCTCACATCTACGGTGGATATCCTCCAAGAGGACCACTGCATCCTCATTTTGCATTCCTCTCGATCCACTAGGTTCTGCAGCTCCTGACACTACAGGTCATCCCATATACCCGGTTGATTTCACCGGTGTTATATATGCATACCAAAAGTCAATGAATTAGTACCATATACAATATTCTGAAACTTTAAAATGCACCATAAAAGATAAGAAAATTTTAACTATGATACAAACCCCTTGCTCGACTGGCGGAAGTGGTAAGTCGAGTCTAAGTGATAGTTCATCCCTATAGGGATAATCATGCATGTATAATTTCATCCGTCCCAATGCACAAAAAAATCGGGTGGACACCCGTCCGACTACCCTCCTCCTCCTCTACATAGCGACTGCCCCAAGCGGTGCATAATCACAAGTCTCATGAACCCCATCTTAGATACGTATATGAGTACGAAGTGTCGTCTTCTCAAGAAAAGATCGAGCAAGCAACATGCCCATATGCACGGTCATGGATTCACCTCTACAGCTTACATAGAGAGAAAATTGTCGTTTTAAAGACTAAAGGCAATGACATCATCGTGATCATGGATAGTAGGTCCCTCAATACATCTCAACCAGCATCATCTGCACTCCAGTGATGTGGTGGAGTGCCTAGTTTCCTAGGATCTGCTGCACCACTTCAGCCACAACACGAGTCTCTAGCCTCTCGAGATCTCCGATTGGTATATGCGTGCCTTTCACATGGAAATCGATAGATAATGGTGCTCTATAAATTCCATAATGTTCCGCCCTCGCGGTAACCCTGATTGTGTGTTTCCCACCATCCCCAGTGGTGGGAGACCAGCCATGAAATATATATCCTGAACTGTCAGCTTGATCTGATGCCCCTGCACTATAAATATCTCATGATCCGGGTCCCAATAGCTGACTATCTAGGCTAACAAGGGCTCTCCTGCCCTCATCAATGGGTTCTCCACAAATTTAAGGACCCCAAACCCGACTAATGTGGCACTGACTACATGATCCCCTCAGATCTCAGAACGTAATGTATCCAAGTCTCTCTCCCTCCAGTTGATCCTCAACTCACATACATACCTTCTAGGCCATCATGTTTGTCGAGGAATCACAGAAGGCAAGGCGCATCATAGCCATTAAATCCCATCTCTTAGCCAAAAAAATACTTGAAACCCCTTTCTCACGACGGAGTCACACTTTCGGGCCATTTCTCAGGATGAGTCCAGGTAATCTGCCCAATGCACGGTACACCAAGTCCCATGAGGAAAGACCCCAAAAGTGAGACTCGGCCGTGAGGAGAGGCTTGAAGTATGTTCTGAGCTCTGAGTGCCTAATCTAAAACTAAATCAACTGAATTAAAAGAGTATGGTTATGCCTCTTACCTGAAATTGACAGATCTCGATTCCAACGGTCGGTTATTCCAATACGATCGTCGCAAGATTTAGGGCCTTTTCTCCTCTCTACATTCACAATAGCTACACTTGAAAATGAATCAAATTGGAGGGAAATTGCCTTACTAAAAGAAAACCTCATATTTTTCTTTCGCCAGTTACAACCACACCATAGCTCAATTTGAAAAATTGTCAGCACTATTGCAAATCTCTCACCGAGCCCTCAAATGGGTATCATTTCATTTTTGGTGATTTGATACTTCACCTGGAAGCCTTTTTTCTAGGAAGGGTCAATTCACAGCTTCTCAAAATCGAATTTCTTCACTTGTCACACTTGTACTTGGGGCACCACTTTTCCTTCATACTTGTCGATTCTCGTGTCGATTTTCGTCATGAGTAACCATCTTTTACTCATGTTTTTATGGTCCCCACCGGGCCTATTCTGTGTGGTAGCATCATCGAGTCGCCCGTGTTTAGAGCATCCGAGTTGAGTCATCATCGCATCCATGGAGTCTGTCCCGAGTTCCTTTTTTCTCCCATCACAGTATTCCATCCTTCATTGCTTTGTACCTCCCTTGTGTCGCACATTTTGGCCTCCAGTCATACTGTCCCCTATCCCCTTTGGAGTCAAGTCAGTAGTTGCCAGATCATCCATGCCCTTCATTCTCTAGCAAAGAAGGATTCTTATTGTCTCACCTATGACGGAACTCCTTCTATTGACATCAGCTTATTCATTCCAAAAGACATGTCTAGAGGGATGTGTACCTTGGTTCCAACTTCCACTCTTCTTTAGTGCCTTGGATTAGGAAAAGGGACCCTTTATTGCCCTCTCACTTGATTGTTTCTCAACTCCATCTCCTTATGGCATGATTAAGATCTGTATACTTGATGGTTCTGTGATACAGCAGATTGTACCGGTCATTCCCGGGTGTGTGTGAGATGTTTCAGACTTCATGAGGGGGTGGCCCTCTAGGTAGCCCCTCGCATGCCCAGATGACCTCTCCACTCTAGCCTTGGATGGAACTCCATATATTTGATGGTCCCGACATTAGCGACTTGCAGCGCCTTTTAGTTTGCATGTATCATTCAGATGTTCATATCCCTTTCCTGTTTTACAGGCCCTCTTTCATTGTACTTATATCTCATGTACTCATATATTATTGTATACTTCCTTGCTGTTGTCCCAAGCATAGTACGTATGTGGGATCCATTATGTTTTTTTTCTAGCCCATGTTTATGCCAACATGTATTATATAGCTTAGTCCCATGTTTTTTGGGCACATCATTCTTCTTGGTAATTTTTCATCTGGGCAGGCATAGGTATGCCTCCCCCGCCTCATTCAGAACAGGTACTACCTCATAAAAGGGACTTGTCACACCTGTAAGTCTCACCTCCTTAGGGTCTTGTCCTCTCTCACTTCAGTCCGTCTTATATTTCTCTCTCTCTCACTCCCCTTCGGTGTCTAGTGATTTTATTCTTACAACGTACTTCGGTCATATGATTAGCTCCTAACGCTCGCATGTTCAGTTGCAATCTGTTACACCAATTTTTGGTCATCTAACCTATTAATATTATATGGACTCAAGTACACCATGTAAGACCAATTTTACCATAGTAAAATTTCTTTCACTATGACAAATAATGTAATAACCCATAGTTTATTAAATTATTTCTAGTCTAAACAGGAAACCCCATGAGGAATAATTGAATAAATCCTTATTTGTTTGATTTTAATATAGGGATAATTAACTAAACCACTATTTAATTAATATTCCTGGTCATAATTAACCCAAAACATGAGAATTAATTAGATAAATCATTATTTATGTTATTATTCTCTAGGAATAATTATTTAAATCATTATTTAATAATATTCCTTGTTAAATTTGACTAAATCATTTATAAATAATTGAATAAATCATTATTTATTTAATTATTCCTTAACCTCATCCTTGAAATAGTAAAAAAAATATCTTATTTATTTATTATTTCTAAATAAATGTATTTAACCAATTCTAAATTCCTTTTCCCTTCACCAAAAATAATAAAATATTCCAAGTAAGTTGGATCTAGATTTGTTTAATAATATTTTAACTATGCACAAATATCTAGACTAAATCAATATTTTGTTATAAATAGAAGGGGTTTCCATTCATTCACTACCTTTTGTTGCCTTTTGATCACCTTTTGATCTACGCTTTTGGTTTCACTTTGATCCTCCATCATTGTCATATTTTTTCTACTTTTGCTTGTGATCTCCCTTTGAGTTCAATTTTGTTTGGGTTTTTTGCACCATCAAGAGAGAGAGATCTTGGATCTGAAGTCTTCTTGTATATCTGAGAACACATCCCATTGATAGGGCCAGTAGCATCTTTCAATTCCTTCACGAGGTGTCATAAAAAAATAAAATCTTTAAAAATTCTTGTCTTAAATACATTGGATTGATCAGTTTTATGCGGAGGCATAGCAGAATCTGAGAAATAGCCATGAACATTTAGAGATCTTTTGTGGAAATAATGCTTCATTTCATTGATATCAAATATGAGAAATATGCTTACAAGCATAATGGAAATAAAATAGCTAGAGCTGTAGTAGCGAATCTGCGAAGAGATGTGATGGCTACAAACCTCTGAACTATGTTACAATGAGGCTCGAGGGCCTATTTATTATTGAGAAACAATGGAAAAACTGAAACGTTCAAAAACCTAACCCTAGGAGATGAAGCACCAAAGCTATGGGTCCCGTTTGGGTAAATTGATGTTTCAACTTCCTGGGAACGTAACTTTGGCATCTGATCTCCGTTTGACGTGCTCAATAGCTCGTTAGAAATATATTCCATGGACCAATGTTGCTCTCGGTTTTCCCCAAAAACGTCGTTTAGTGCCTCAAAACGGCTCCGGAAGTTCAGTTCCCGAAAAACTGCTAAACATAGTAAGTTGTGTTGCAACTTAAAAACTGAAAGAAATAATGGTGGGAGTTCAAATGGAATAGGTGGGTGGCCACCAATGTCCATCTGTATCATTAAGGCCCCAAAACGGCAAGGTGGAGGACCGAAGAGCACGCTAAAAATAGTAAGTTGTGTTGAACATGAAAAGTTGCAAGAATTGATGGTGCTAATCCAAATGGAATAGGTGGGTGGCCACCGATATCCACCTGGATCATGGATGCATGGAACAACTCTTGTTTATTTTTTTTGTTTAATGTCTTTAACTACATAGATCTCAATTTTTGTAGCATTTATTCTAATCACCTATTGCAGATCTAAGGAAATTGACAGCCACATTTGATGTTAGGTCTGTTTGTTATGCATAGCTAAAGTGAGATTTTTTCGTATGCTTGCGATTATAATTCACACTAACAAAGTCTATGGTCTCCCATGTTATTTATTTTGTGCTTATACAACAGGAGCCTAGTCATAGCTAGGCTCTCGATAGGGGAAAGACCCACTTCTATAAGGAGAATAGGATAGGGTGATTTTCTTTTAATTTTGAGGTTATATGTTATAAAACACTTATGGATTTGCTCAATATTTCTCCAGGATTTTCTAGAGAAGTTGCAACCCCAAACCTCACATCCATACAAGATAACAGGAGTGACTAAAGCTTCAAAGAGGAGCTTCTTTTTATCCCACATCACAAGGTTTGTTGTGTTACAATTATTTTCAAGACCAAAATAAGCTTTCCACCCTCCATTAATCCTTTTCCCAATGTTATAGTTCCAATTGAGCTTGTGATGGATATCAATTCCTAGGTACTTGTAAGAAGACACTTCCTCCAAGCTGCTATTGTCATACACAAAATTAGCGTAAGTGTCCTTCTTGGATTTGATAATCATAACTTTTGTTTTGTCAGTGTTAGCAATCATACCCATGGTAGAGCATAAATCCTTAAGAAGTATAAGTTTCTTATCAAGATCAGAAGGGCACCTTGCCAGAAGAACAATATCGCCAGCATAGAGAAGAAGGATGATGACTATTCCAGCTAAGATCGTGCCAGCACAACCTGCTTCCTCTAAACAACCTTCTAGCTTGTCGATGTAAATTACAAATAGGGTAGGGGAGAGGGGGAAACCTTGTTTAACCCCGATATTACACTTAATATCTTTCGACCACCCCTCATTTCTCTTTAACTTGGCAATTACATTCTTGTATAACCTTATAGCGATAGCTCTCAACTCGAAAGGAACCTTTAGCTCTTCTAATCTATTCCATAGGTTGTTTCTAGGTACCGTATTGAAAGCCTTTCTAAATTCCACAAAGCAACAAAATAGATTGGATTTATCATTACGACATTCCTCCATAATGATCCTAAGCGTAATAAGGTGGTCTGTTGTTGAGTGCTGCCTTCTAAAATCCACTTAGCCTTTAGCCGACTTACCTTCACTTTCAAGTCATATGATCATCTTCTTTTCCAAAATAATACCATATAACTTGGCTAATAGAGGGCTAATCATAATTGTCTGATAATTAGAGGGGTTATTTGTATCCCCACTTTTAAAAATAGGAATAATGAGGCTCTGAGTCCATGGTTTAGAGAACCCTTGCTTGACTGCTTGATTGAAAAGCTTTTGGATGTGAGGGATGAGGACAAGACCTCCAATTTTTAAGGTTTCTGCTTGGTAACCTTCAATGTCCTTAACTTTTCCATTTGCCAAACGTTTTGAAACCATACAACGAAAGAGGTTTTATCCAATACTTATCTAATACTAAACTAAAACTCCTAAATTATAACATCTAACCATACAATTTAACTCTTCATTTTATAATAGAGATTAACACAATTAAACTCCGACCTCATTTCATAATAGAGATAAATACAATTAAATTTTGTGTTTCAAAATTAGTATGAAATTTGTAATTTTCTTTTTTAAAATTAGCTTAAAAATAAATTTAATGATGCAATCTTAATCTTAATTATAATTATTAAAAAAACGAGATATATATATTAATCAAATAAAGAAAGAAAATATAAAAAATAATTGATATTAATTTTTTTATTGATTATTGTAAAATAATTAAAATACAATAACAGACATTAATATCAACCTCTTTATTGATTATTTCAAATTAATTAAAACGAGATATCATTGGAAAACTCTTCAAATGTAGATTAGTTTTAAAGATAAAAAAGAAAGAAATTAAATGACGATCTTTTATTAATTAGTTCAAATAAATTAAAATAATATAACATCTAAATATAGTTTAAAGCAAAATATCGTTTAAATGTAAATTGCTTTAAAGAAAAGGAAACCTTACTTGATACCAATCTTGTTATTTATTATTTCACAATAATTAAAATAACAATGAAACATCATTTAAATGTATATTTTTTAAGTAAGAAATATCATAAATGGTAAAAGAAAATATAAACTAATTATAAAATTTTTAAATCAAGTTGTTTTAATGTGAATTTTTGAAAAAAAATTAATTTATTTTTTCGATTTAATTTGTTTAAAATCTGGCAAGAATTCATTAAAATTATAATTTGTTTAAAATCTGGCAAGAATTCATTAAAATTATAAGTTTGATGGTAAACTCTACACAAGCGAAGTGTCGTAGGGGTGTTTCAGGGTGCTGAATCCATATATGGACTCAAAAAATCATTTTAAATAATACAAATCAGGATTTCACCTCAAAATTTTCTATCATTCTGGCCAAAAAATCCATCAGAAACTCCAAAAAGTCGCATTAAAGACAACTCTATCTAAATCAAATAAAAATAGAAATATCAAGTGAGATATATTTTTCATACTTAATATTGAAAAAAATTATAATAAATAATATTATCAAGTTTACATTATTAGCTAAAATTAAAGAATGAACAAATTCTCTAAAAAATATGATGGTTTAAGGTGGAATCCATAGATTCTAGAATTGATAACATTAAAACCTAGTTAGGTAAACTTACGAAACTGGAGGATATTTTGAATGTGTAATCTTAAGCCAAATTCAATTCATAAGGACATAATTTCTTTAATGAGAATATCACTGAGGTGAGGTGCAAACATTAGATGGAAGTTGTTCTATCGAATAAACCCATATATATATATATATATAATTTTAAAGATGATATTAAATTTATTATTATTAATTTTAAAATGTGTTGTGTATATAAAAGAGTATACATTTTCTTTGTATTAAATAACATAATTTAAAAAAAAGGAATGAGTAGCTTTATATTTATCAAAATTGGAATCAGGTAAAGTCTTTTACATTTAGATATTGCTTTATTTCAAGCCTTTATCAAAATTGTTCAAAATAGTACCTATAGCTACCTTGTCTCACTATTGTTATTCTTCTTACAACATTAAGGCTATAAATTAGCCAAAATACTCCACCAAGTTTGACAAAAATAAAAAAACATTACAGAAATATTTAAAAGCAACTACGCACTACCTGCCAGCTCCTTAGGAGGCTTGTCTCCCTCGGTCCTCTATTCACCAGTTCCCATAGTAGTGGTCATTGATTCCTCGCTATATTTCCTTTCCTCTTCCCCACCAGCCTAAGCAACATACGATAAAGCTTCATCAACCCCGAATACTTCCTTCCACACACCAACTGTTGCTGCCTCCACCTTGACTTCCATGATTTCTAATTTGAGATTCAAGTTGATTAGTTTGGTGGTCAAGTGGTCCACAGACTTATGCAAAATCTCGACATCCTTCCCTGTTCCAATGAGTTGATTCGTCACCATTATGAATTGATCACAGGTTTCCTAAATAATTTGGTCCTCCAATTTTGCTACCAATGTCATGATTTCCTCCTTGAGCAAAGCCACTTGTTCCTCCATAAGAGCGTCACTTCCATTTGTTCTGGAGGTTTCGATTTTGAGAGTTATCCATCCTTGTATGCGAATCATTTTCAAGTTTAATTGTTGCATCATGCTCCTTATATTCCCAAGTTTCTCCTTGTCAAATTTGGTGAACACCCTTTCACATTGAATGTGATTCCCATTTCTATGATCATTCTTGGTGCAAGCTTCCATTCTTGACTTGGAATTGAAGGCCACAGATTGAGTGAAATATTACCTCTCCATTCATTGAAGTTGTATATTAATGATAATTGTTTTCCCTTCCACTTATCTGGTATCATGGCTTTAATTCCATATTGTTTCCATCTGGAGGTGGGATGACCCTGTTGCTTGTCTCACCACTCGAGAAGGTCCTGCCATGCATCGATTTGGTAGTGAAGTGGTGGTTGGATGTCAACATTTAATCCATGTTTATTTGACCCAATGACATTCATTCTTCGAATTCTATCCATCATGGAACGTGACATATTATAACTTCTGCTTGGTGTAAGACCATTGACCCTTTTTCTAGGGCAACTCCCCTATTGGCATGTTCGTCTGCTGATCAATTATTCTCCCTTTTAACATGGTAAAAATCATAAAATTCTAAATTGTTGAGAAATATCCTTATTTGTTGATGTATGTGGGAGAGATCTGCCTCCTTTTATTGCTTGAGCTTGGTGCACCTTTGGATAATGATCATTGAATCCCCAATGATACTTATTTGACACAGACCCTTTGAAGAAGTGATCTTTAACCTTTGTCATAGGGCTAAAGCCTCGACTTGGTTATTCAAAGCATTTCTCAATTCCCAAGTATACCTTATCTCTATTTCATCGTCGAAATTATACAACAACCCTCCTCTGCCTCGTCTTAAATAGAATAAATACTTTTACACAACAAATAAATCATTAATTTATTATAAGTTTAGATATTAATATTATTTTAAAAAATTAAAAAAAAATATTAACTTTGAATAACGTTTGAGTTAACTTACTTTTTAAAGTAAAATAAATATGTTGATTGATATAAACAAAAGTGTAAAATTAACAAAGAGAGACGTACAACCCATATTAGGATTTTGATTGATGTTAACCATAGTGAAAGAGAGTGCCATAAATGTAAAGTCGGTGGACTTTAACTTTGTGCTTTAAAGTAGGGGGACTTTAACTTTAACTAAAACCCTCCCGTGAGGAAAGTGCGGAAACTGCACAACACATGTTGTACACTTTGTTTTCATTTATTTAAACATCCACACTTGTATGGAGGAGGTTCCATGAGAGGTGAGCATGGAACAAACAACTGTGTCCTTTTTCCATGGAAGGTCAATAAATGTGTGCTACTCAATACAAAATGAATTAATATTTCAATAGTAAAGTCGCTTTAATTGGTGTACATATATATAGGGTTACATGGCCTAAAATGCGTAGGGAGTTAAAGCATCCAAGCACCTTATCACTATCCAGATATTTGACACTTACGGTCCAAATGTAATGTTTGGTGTTCAATCATAATTATTCCATTGTAGTCAAAATCAAAAGCACGGTATGGTTGAAAAGAAAGAAAGAAAGAAAGAATTTTTAATGTCCACGAGGCTAAAAATAGCCTATGGGTAAGGAAATCATTGGGTGTTCACTCAAAATTACCTAAATGTTCTCAAACTTCAAATATAAAGATAAAATTTGAGGCTAGTAGTTCAAATGGATGAGGAAAGCTTTTGGAATCTTTTTATTTAAATTGAATTTTTCAATGAGATATTGAATTATTATGTTGGGAATAAATTTGATTTATTGTGTTTTTGGCTAAGGTGAGGTTTAAATTTTATGTTAAATGTGACTTACACATATTCAAAGTTTCCAATAATAACTAATTAAATTTAAATTTATTTTTTTTTCAAATAATTTCAATTAATTAAAATAATTTAATAATTTATTAGTTTGTGTTAGATTTTATTTTTTTTAAACTGATTCAAATAATCTTAATTATTTATGGATTTTCTTAAATTGTAAAAAGCAACAATAATCTAATAACTTATAATATTCTAAAATGTAAAATATTAATATTCTAAAATGTAAAAGTAAATGGTTTCTTCAATTTATTATTTCAATACTTATTGTTGCTTTTTTTATATAATGGTTTTTATATGTGTTGTGTTGTATGATTCATTGTATTTTTCTTAAAATGGAACTAGTAGGGATTTTTATATTAAAAATAAAACTAGATTCTTAGACAATATCTCTATTTTCAAAAATTTCATTGAACATTCCCCTAAGGAAATTTCCTACATCTAGAAGATCTTTTAATTACATTCCAACACTGATATCTACCATAGACTCTAAAGAAGGCACCTAAAAACATAGTGTATTTGCAATACATCAACTAAGTCTTTAGGAGTGACTTGAACCAGATGGCCCAACTTGTAGGCCCAACTTTGCTCGAGTCTGCAACTTGTTTTGAAACTTCCAGGGCTCGATTGACAATGCCACATCTCCTTTTCCTTGACTGGACTACACTTTTCTCCAAATCCACTTGATTGTTCTCCAATCCCTAATTGAACACAACTTCCAATCCACCCACTCTGATGTTTAAGAGTGCTACCACTGCCTCCATGAAATCCTGAAGTTTGCCAAATTTCTTGATCAGAAGAACCGATTGCAATGTCCTTTCCTTATTTGTTATATCACTTCGTCGGTTCGTGAGTGCCAACAATGATACTATTGTTTCCAACAATTTTTCAACTAATTGATTCATCTGGGCTAAAGCTTGTTCAAGGGAATGTTGCTCCAGAGATGCCATTGAACCCGACCTACAAAATTGCACCCTTACTATTCTATCTACAAGAAGCAATCTTGCTTCACTATTGTTTGACAAAAGCAATAAGCACACAACTTTTGGAGCTGAATAAATAGAGAAAGCTCCACTTATGAAGCAAATTTTCCAAGTGTATGTAATCAATGCAAGAGCAACCCAATCCATGGTGCCGAGGTTGTGATCCACTCCAACAACTTCCATTAATGCACATTTGATGCAAAGTATTTTCACATTTATTTCAGAATGCCTGAGACTGAGACTTGGGTACCTTCTTGAGACACCAAGCACATTTAAATGGATTTTCCCCTCCTTCTCTCTGTGAGACCCAATTGACCACAAGATATATCCTCTCTTGGAGTCATGTAAGGGCCTCGGGAAGATGTCATAATGACCCATGTACTCTAGCTTCATTTGACTAGTTAACTTTTTCCTGTGATCTAATATACCTTGAGACTAGTGTAAGATTGAATCAAGGAGAAATAAATGATATTATTTATGGATTTTCCAGCTCGTTTTTCAATGAAAATGGTCGTCATATTTTCAACCAAAATGCCCTATATTTTTCTTTATAGTTTGTTGACATATCATGGTAACGAGATATAAGATAAATAGAGATCATCCATCTCCATCACACCTCGTTCCTTCCTAGCTCCTTTGTTGGATAAAACAAGGTTTTTTTTTTCCAAATTTCAAAGTTCCAACTTTATAATACATCTCACAACATTGATTTTTAACTTATTTTGTATTTTTGGATTATAAATTTTTGATTATTTGTATATATTTTAGTTATAGTAATAGTGGGTATTCAATTGTCACCAACATTATGAAGTATTTGGTTAGCTTTATTATCATTAAGTGCTCAAATGGAATCTCTTTTTATGACTCAAAATAATTTAAAATAGTGAAAGCATTAAAATTACTAGTTAAAAATATAAAACTCTTAAATTTCTTTATAAAATTATGTAATCTATATATGCATATATGAAAACGCATAAATATTATATTATGCGTTACCGCATCATATTAAATTAAGTTGTGAAATGTGTATTCCAAAGTATGACAAAACTTATTTTACTACATATATAATTAATTTATAAAGATTACATAAACACTATACATTACATTATATCTTCCTATCCTCCTATCCCTGTACATAATACACCATAAACTACATTATTATATACAAATTTAACTTGCACTATACCGATCTTCCTTTGCACAAGAAAATTTGCAAGAGCTTAATGGTGACCTTAAAACCATGTAGTGGAGATGGTGAACAAGAAATTATAGAGTCTATACACTCTCTTCACATGGCCTTAAGTTCATTAATAGTAAATTCATTCAACATGAAAAAGTTTAGAGTTGATTATTGATAATTACAATTTAGACATATACAATTGGGTTTCTCTTTTTTGTACTTTTCACTTCGATTGGAGATAGAAAAAGAAAATGAAATACTCGACCTAATTAGTGCTTCTACTTTCCTCTCTTAACAACAGATTTGCCACAAATTACACTTCTAAATGAAATTGGAAAAAGAAAACAAACATAATACATCAAATATATAAATATACACAAAATGTAAACGAAAACAATCTAATTAAACCTAATCATAACCATAATTATTATAAATGAAAAAATGTCATTAATTAAGTTTGAAAATACACCATATTTAAATTAAAATTTAATTAAGTTTGAAAATACACCATATTAAAATTAAAATTTAATTTCATCTATGAAATTTAAAACTATAAAAAATATTCTAAATTATTAAATCCAAACTATTCATATCTTTTAAAAAGCCTATTCTAAATTCTAATATAAATTCACCTATAAACATTATTGAAACATTATAATAAAAAAAATAATATTTTTATATTTTTATTTTTAATTACTTTTTATTTTAAAACACATTACTTCAACCTTTAACTTATATACATAAAGTGGTGCGAATACTTTCATCATTTACTCAAGTGTTTTGACTGGGAATTTTTTTATTCTTAACTAATGTATTCTTGAGATATATTTCGTGGTTTTCCTTTGCCCGGGGATATGAAAATGGAAAATAAAATACATTCCATGCTCTAGTCAAGGCGTCAACTTGTGATATCAGATGCCAGTCAATCTCAATTAAGGTTTTTATTTTCTTCTAACTTGCTACATTTAGTTACGTGGTATTCTTTTATGGTAGGAAGTGACAGTGACGTATGGTATCTTTAATTTATTTTTTTATTAAAAAAATAATTAAATAATTAAATATTTGTTTAGGGTTATTTGTATTTATATAGTCATTTTTTTTATATAGTAGGAAAATTTATCATAACTTATTTGTCAAACCAAGAAAGTGAGGACAACCATCTCTGGTTGCTATCCACGAATGAAGGTTGAATTATCACCATTTTCAAATAACTTTATTAATATATACTTTCAAATAAATTGTATATTCTGAAAATTATGAAATTTTTAATTGTGATAATATATATCTTAATGTGTATATCATTTTTTTTCCAAGGAAAAAAACATAATTTTCATTAATAGAAGGAGAATTACATGTTGCATCATCTGCATATGTAGCTATGTGAAAAACTATGGTCTATCCATTAGTCATTTGTGTTCAGAATAAACAAGAAAAGTAAATATTTACATAATATTGAGCATGTCAACATAAATAATGTCTAAAATAAGCGTCGAGTTGATAAGCAAAAAATTGTCGTTGATTAGATAGGCTGGTCAAACGGCCCCAACTACATTTTCATCTTCAATAAAAGGCTTGTGGTAAAACTGGTACTGTTCCTGTCCACTTTGTTCAATTATCAACCATTGGCCCCATGGTAGCTGTGTGGCTTCTTTGGAAAGGTAGTCAGAAACCTGGTTCCTCTCCCTGTAAATGTGAGAAATAGTAATGCAATCAAAATGTGATTTAAGAGCCATAACGTCATCCAGTAAACCTCTGAGTGTGTGCACGTGACAACAAGAAACATTATTGGTCTAATTTATGAAAATTTTGGAATCCCCATATATCTCTATTTCGTTGCAACTTTTTCAAGGGCAAAAATAAGGAGCCTGAGACTATTAAGTTCTGAGTAGTTGTTGGTGCTTGGGCCCAAACCCATTTTGAATTTATAAAGGTGATTATTCGAACAGAATAGGATAACTCCTCCACCACAACCAACAATGTTGGTTGCCCCATCAAAGTATGCCCAAGGATAAGATTTATCTATAGATTTAGGAGTGAAGATCCTTCTCTGGGTCTTGGGATTATCTTTAGGGATCATATTGTATAATGCAACAATCGAATTGCATATGATGTGATAGATTATCATTGAGATTTGGAAGATGATTTGATTGCGAGCCAACCAAATACCCCAACATACCAAAAGAGGGAGGTTCCTGATCTTCATAGAAATTGTTGATAATCACCAGTTCTGCCAAGCCGATGTGAGAGAGTACCCATTCCAATAGATACCAATGGCCAGAGCAAAAGAGGGATGTTTCCAAACCATCCTGGTAATAGGGTAGCTCAAGAAGAGATGATCAATATCCTCGACTTGATCTTTCCACAAGCTGCATTTGGATGGTTCGTGAAAAGATCTCTTAGCAAGCTTATCTTCCATGGGGGCCCGTGTTGAAGAGGTAAATCCCCTCTGCGGACAGAGGCGATTCCTACTAGCCCAGAACGGGTCTAGCAACAATCATCAAATGCTACAGCGCAAGTTCCTAATTGCGAATAAACAAACCAACGATGGAGGCCTACCTGGAGTCCAACGTTATGAAACGTAGAAGAGACAGTGTTCCTGTTCCTTAGCCTCGGCAGATCACGATCCCCACGATCTCCGTGAATGGACACCTGCACATGCAAGAAACAATACGAATACAAGCATAAAATCCAGAATACGCAACTATATATCAGTCAGAAAGGATATAACTCATCATCATCACAAACGAAAAACAGAGTGGAACCATAACCAGTAGTCATTCATTACTAAACAATCGAAAGAGAGTACAACCAATGTTCTGACGCTGAGATCTCCTTCGGAGGGGTCTCCAGTAGAACACGTCTCGCAAAGCCTGCCAAGGATGGGACAAGCCTCTCTTAGAGTCTCTCGACGATAGTCTCCTTGCTTGAGTTTGGCCTTAAGGGAAGAATGAGGGCTCTTGCAGCATAAGGCTCTTGGGAATTTGAGAACTTGGAGTTTCAAGACTTGGGCACTTCCAAGACTAGCTTGCAATGGAAATGGGCAAGCTTTTATAGATGGAGGAAGGGGAGTTGGGATCCCTATAATTGTGGGATTGGCCCTATCTTCAAGGAAGCTTCCATGAGAGGTGGCAAACCACTTCCCCTACATGGAATTTCCGGAGCCAAACCTCCCAACTCAAGATAGATAACAGTTTCTGAGTCTGTTGAAACGAAACTTTCGCCATTTTATTTTAAAAAACACTCCTTAAATTGGCTGGCGCGACTGCGACTCTGGGACAAAGCGCCAGTTGCCGCGGCCTCTTTGTAGGATTTTCCCCATTGGCGCAAGTGATGAACTGGCTACCCGCGCCAATGAAAAAAGGGGTGTTTTCATGGTTTTTTGCAAGGAGATGTCTTCAGGGCAATTGAAGCTCATGTTTAGAGGAATGCAATGATAGTGGTTTCAAGGCATAACATTGCTCACAGGTCACAGAATGGGCCCTCCAATGTGCGGGACGGGGAATGGTAGGGACGGTGACAAATTACTGTGTAACAGATGCCCCCTAAAGCATGAGGCCTGAGAGAGAGAGAGGGGTGAAATGCTTTACGAGAACGTGTCCAATCAAACTCCGCCGTCGTGAAAACCCGTTGAGAAATACAACTGATATCTCAAGTACATGATGTATATGTGGTAAGTGGGTGTGTACCATCCATAATAGAGTATACAATAATCTAGATCCAAGGTATGGACGCAACATCCAAGGAGGATCGATAATAGACTTAGGTATGGTCACAGCTCATCCCAAGGAGGATCGATAAATAGACTGTGCATGGTCGCAGCCATCCAAAGAGGATCGATAAATAGACTGCATGGTCGGAATGCATCCAAGAACTAGCCATGTAAATAATCATAATAATCCACAAAATCGTGTACTGATTACAACGTACACAATCCAGGGTCTTGCGCTCCATCTCGACTCGAACAAAGTACAAGTTCAAGCATGCGAATATGTGAGCTGAAGTCGAACATGCAAGAACATCGTCTGATTACCAGCCAATGATGAAAGTTGTTAACAGACGCGAGAGGAACCACCAATAATGAGAATGGCCCTCAAGGTACTACAGGTACAATCCACGGCGTGCGAATCAATGAGCTGGTGTCGAACACACGTAGAATCACTCGATCGGAGGTCAATGATGAAAACCTCACGTCGAATGCGACGAACCTGCCATTGAGGCATGCAGGCTCCAAGGTACCATAAGGGAGTCTCTAGATCATCTTCCCGGATAATGAGCTGAAGTCGACAGGGAGTGACCTTGATCGAAGGTGGGCCATAATGCTTCCTACATCATTGACACGAGACAGAGGAACATAATGTTTTTGTGAATCAAGATCGATGAGAATCGAGGAAGGTTGGAGTTTGTAGAGGTCAACTTCTCTGAACATATTGGCGGCACGATGGACTTGCGTATTTGACATCAAAAGATCGTAGGTCATAGTGACGAGGCAAAGAGGATAGAGAGGTCAAAAGGGATTTCCCAAACCTACCTGAAAGGGGAGGAAACGATCTAAATGATATGTCCCAAACCCAACACGAATGCAGACAAGTGCCATGTTCAAGAGCGAAATACTGCCGACATGATGATGATACTAGTTCCATTTTTCCCCACCATTTCTGGCGAGTACCTCTTTATTTTTACACAATCTTGAAGAGGATACCATATGATTGTAATATAAGTTCGTACTTCGGACGAATCCATCCTAGTACATTTAACGAGCCCTAGGAAGGAGAAACTCGAATATCGTCATTACGACTAGATCCGATGTCATCAGGATTTAATGAGTCTGACAAAGGAAGAACTCAACGTCTTTTCATGTTTAGAGAGCTTGAAAAGACAGCAGAAAAGTAAACTCTAACAGTCCCTTTTCGTAGATATTTCCTCAGATTCGAAAAGGTAGAAAACTATGTCTAAGAAAACCTCCTAGTCACGATAGGCTAGGGTATTCCTTTTTCGTAAATAATCTATCTCCGCCCGAAAAAGGGGTAAACATATACTGGGTAGATGTTGTTTCGTAGCCACTTTAATGAGATCAAAACGACAAGCGACTCGACAATATTTTCATGTTTAGGGAGTCAGAAAAGAGCTGAAAGTTGACTCCTCCTGGAGTAATGAGTGGTATAAAGGGTAGCAACTGGTTCTGGTAATGGTGGAAATGCTCAGAAAAAATAAAGGTTAAGAGGTTGGCTAACAAAGACCACTCATCGCAGCAGTTCCTCAGGAATGGGTGAAACAACCAAGTGAAGGCATATGATCGGCCAAGCAGATAGTGACGATGGAATGAGAAAACCAAGGCTCATCTGGAAAAAACAGGTTGATAAAATGGCAATCACAAGAGGTAAAATGGGAAAGGTTTCATTTTTACACAAGCTTGAAATCAACAAACTCAGCTTGAAGTTGGTTTCATTTTTACACAAGCTTGAAAGAAAGATAAACTATGCTTGAAACCGGTTTCATTTTTACGCAAGCTTGAAACGGAAATAAACTATGCTTGAAATGTTAAGCATGCCCCCAGCATGATGACTCAATTCAAGGTACATGCCCCCCAAGCTTCAATCCATATGAAAGGAAGATGGAGTGAAGGTTCAAGTTACGATATCAAGAGAAAGACTTGACTGGGATTTTACGAGATCTCATAAAAGACTCGAATTGAACAGGAACGTGTTTCATTGTTTTAATGAGGTAACTATCCTCGGACACCCTTGTTTCATTTTTAAGGAGCTTGACACAAGACAAGGAACTCTGCTCCGACCAGCTTGTTTCATTTTTTAGGGAGCTTGACACAAGAAAACGAACTGTGCTCCGACAGACTACTCGTCATGATGACCAAGAAGTCATGGCTTCCAAGAGTCCCGCACTAGGTGGGAGGATGACATCTTGGAAATCAGGACCCAATGCCCCCAGTACACGATGCACGACGGCGTCGTCACTGAGTGCGGGCACGGGGTAGGTAGCCACATAGTTGACCTGCGGTGGGGCAGATACAACAGGTGGATAAAAACCAGGAGGGGGTGATGGCGGGCCAGTTGCCACATTATGACCAAAGAACGAAAGCTGATCAATGGTCACGATCTGTCCTTCATGCGGAAAACAGGCCACACGAAAAAGGGAGGAGACAAGCGCTCCCATGGCATAGGTGTAATCGCGCCCCAAGAGAAGATTGAAATCCAAGGGGCCTGGAACGACCATCACGTCCATATGGACGGTTTTACCTCCCAAAGTAACAGGTAACCTTGGAAGGATCCCTAACGGTTGACTCGTTCTTCTATTGAATGTCAACAGATTCTGCGTAACAGGCGCAAGCGGTGGCGAACCGAAGGCTTGCCAGGTAGTCGAGGATAGAATACTAACAGAGGCACCTTCGTCTATAATGGTACTGGGTACAACCAGACCAAGAGCCTGTACCGTGATCTCAAAAGGCACGTAAGACAGAAGGCGAAATCCTGCAAATCGACTCCAATCAAAGGAGGCGATCAGACTACTCGGAGGGGGTACCATCGAACCGAGAAGGTTGTCCCCTGATGTTACGGAAGAAGGAGCATCCTCCATAACCTCCATCTTGAAGGTGGGAGGGGTATCCTCCGGATCCTCCATCATGGGAGGTGGAGGAGGAGCTTCCTGAAGTACAGGGACAGGAGAATCTTTCTCCAAGTCCGAAGAATCTGAAGAAATCAGAAGGACATGGGGGGTGTGAGATCCACTCTCGACAGAAAAGACCTGGTGCACCGCGGACGGGGCCAGTTCAACCGATCCTAAGACCAATGGTTGGTCAGGGACGGATTCGTGAATTCAAATTTCTGAGGGAGTGGGAAGGACCAAAGATGACTCTTGACCAATCGTAGGATCAGCTGGCGGAGGACTCAAAGAAATCCGATTATAACCAGGTGGAAGGCGTGGTGTAGAACCGGTTGGGTTGTCCAAAACTCGTTTGGCTTCATCCATATAAGGACAAAGGTGAATGGCATGGTGCCCTTCACACAGTTTACAGAGATTAGTGATCTTACCCTACTTCTTAGGAGCCTTATTAGCACCAGTTGAAGATGTGCCCCCAACCTGGCTCCCGGAAGTCAAAGACAACGGCGGACGGCCGTCGGACCATGCTTCGAGCACCTTGGGGATGCCAGGGCAGTCTCGAAGAAGATGGTCTCCCGTGCACAACATGCAAGGGAACTTGAATTTCCGTGGAGGGTTGGAAGGTTTATCAAGAGGAGATATTTCAGAAACAGTGGCTGCACTTTTAACCTCTCGCTTATCAGACTTCTTCTTCTTTGTCTTCTTCTTCTTCTTCTTAACCACCTGGTTACTGGAATCCAGGCTTTCACCAGGCGAAGTAGAAGAGGAGGACGCAGAAACAGGCGAAGAAGGGGAGAGGTCCACCTTGGAATCAACATGATGTTGTTCAAGTGGAGGAACTGATTGAACAGTAGCGGAGATATTCGGGACCACAGAGGTTGAAAACAACCAAACAGGCAACCCAACAGTTAACCCAGGAAGGGATAACGTTGCCATGTAAGGAGCACCAACATTCCCAAAAGGAGGAAACTGACCAGGATTCCCTTCTGAGGGGATTCCTTGGTTGGTAAACTCTGAAAAAGTTGCCATCAAAACTCAAAACCACACACGGGCTGAAAAAGAGTCAAGACACACGATCAAACGGTCAACAAGAAAAATCTAAGAGGGCGTGTAATCGTGGGTGATTAATTTTTTACCACATTGAAAAATAAGAAACTTCACCGTTTCATGTTTTAAGAGTCGAGAAACTATAAAAAGGTGATTCTATCTCTTTCAGATTTGACACAAGCGTGAAAGGACAAGCGCTTGGCGATCTTTTCAAATTTAGGGAGTCAGAAAAGACCAAATGACTGCTCGGGAATACTAGGCAAAAAGGGTGTACCAAATAACCGTGAACTGCAATATACACCTTGGTTTCAATAATGAAATAGAAATCAACCAAGGACTTTCCGTACATGCAGGCAATCTCCCCGAATGCTGTGTTCGGTGTATCATGGGTATAGGGCAGTAGACTCGGCTTCCTACGGATAAAGGATTGAAACCTAGAGGTGTCTCCCTTTATATGCGCGACGGTACGGGGATCACAAGTCCGTACTAGCGCGGTCTAAAACCAAAAGGCGAACGACAGCTGCTAGGTTTAAAGACGCCGGAACACGTCTCTAGCCTAGACCTCTAAATGTGTTTCGTTAGATTTCAATGCTGCCTTAGTGTAAATTGAGTAGATTTTAAAGTTGATCTTCAATTACGTTTCAGTTTTCAGGCCCTAACGAATGTGCTGTCTCAAAAACTCCTAAATGCAAAACTACATGCCACAGTACATCATTTCGTTCGATGAAAGCTAGCTACAGAAGAGTTGAGAGCTTTTTACACAAACAAAATGATCAGAAGACAATCAATGATATCTCTAATGCAACTAATGAAACTAAAAACTTTTCTTTCAAATTTACTAATTACTAGCAAAATCGAAAAGATTTCAATTTGCACTAATCAACCAAAAGCAAAAGAGATTTTTATTTTTATTTTCAATGTTTGATAGCTAGATGCACTATGTTAGCCACCCATAATATTTTGTTATACCAAAAGGTGGCTAAGAACTTTTGGGAGCCTCCAAGGAACAAATTTCATCTCTAAAAATTGTTGGCTCTTGAAGTCTCTATAAGGCCCCCAGCCTTTTCCCTCTGTCCATATCCCATACTGTTGTTTCATACTTCAAAAGCCTCTGAAATCCTATAAAATCCACAGTTAGATACTTCTTCAAGGGCCTTTTTTACCTTTTTTCTTTCCACCACTAACCTCATTTTCTATCCTCCATTTCCCATGAAAACCCCACTTGATCATGTCTCTCCCTTTTTCCATTTCATTAAAATCCCTTTTATAAGGTTAAAACCCACTATTTTGACCTTACCGAAAGCCTTTATCTCCTTGAAAATCATTAAAAAACCATAGAAAACACACTTTTTCTATGCGCTGGACTTAAGCCCCTCAGGCTAAGCCCCTACCGCCTTTCTCTCCATGTGACCCGACGCCGTGACCAAAGCATTTCCCCTGCGGGGCTTTACTCTATCCGTAGGGTCAAGCCATGGAGCCCCCATAGTTGAATCCTCGGGATGGGTGAAGACTTAATCGATGGTTGCCATTAGCTACAGGGGGTCGCTCCAAAAATCTAGTGCCCGTACGCCTTGGCCCCCTGTAATTCATCCCCGCCGTCTGATCACAAAACAGATCAACGGAGCAGAACGCAGCTTGCCTGGTGGACCCCCCTTTTTTCCGCGCTGATTCCAAAAACCGCCGGTCTCATTCCGCACCACCCTTCGCCGGTTGGTGGTTTTTTCTCGTCGGCCAGCGATTCCATACGCTGGTCGACACACGTCCCCGTACATTTTTCAAAACCGCTGCATAAAGTTAGTCCCCCGCGTGTTATCCGTCGGACGAAGGCCGCCCAGCGGAATTCACCTCCGCCATCCGATCTAACCCCTCGCATCCGACGGTTGTCAATCCCCCGATCTGCTCGACCTTTAACCAAAGCGCCCGCTCGTTAGTCAGGCCCCGACGAAGCGGAAAATTAATCTCCGCCGTCGATCTTTGCAGATCGACGGCCCACGTTCAGTCCCTTGATTCCGTTGCCCAGTCAAACTCCCTCCACCGCTGACTTTCCCGATCGCTCCCGACTGTCGATCATAGCATGATCGATGGCTCAGATTGCCCCGCTCCTCCACACACCCTCCGATGCAGATTTCCCTATAAAGCAGGATTTCATAACGTTTGTTCGTATTTCGCAGGTTCTAAGGTTTTTTTCGCTTAAATGAAGAATTTTTGCAGGTAGAGGATGATGATCCTCCAGCCTTCGAATACATAAGGAAGATCATTTGCAGGGGTTAATATCACTTTTCATTGATGTTTTATAGGCATCGATGCCTTATATGCCCTGCTCAGCCCCCCACAACAGAAAAACCATGAAGATCAATGCAGAGAAAGAGTATCAGATGTTGAAGATCAAGAATGAACTAGAACAACAGATTAGTGGACAGATTTGTGGGGATTAAGGCTAAGACAGTTATCAAACGCCTAATCCCCGATCTAAAAACACAATTTGAAGGAAAACCTAAAAGTGTTTCATCAGGAAACCCTTCACTGCCACAGATGGAGGCGAATTTATTCCTCCCAGCGACTAAAGCGCCACCTGTGCCTCAAAGTATTCAATCAAGAACCAAATTTATTGATCAAAGTCAGATATTTTACCTCAAAGCAGCCGAAGAGTTACTTCTGCCAGGAATTTAATGAAAGAAAGTCTGCAGAGTAGCCCTAACATCACATAGAGCCTCAAATGTCAACAAAAGCTCCCACCGAGCTTGAATCGTAAGTGTAAATCAGTTAATGCAGTGAAACACCCGTATAGTCTCTTCTTTTGAGCCCCCAAAGGCCAAGAAGACATTAATTCTGCATTAATTGCATTTGAGATCTTTTCATCAGATCTTACCTCCTCATCCTTTTATAAATACTTCAGTAGAAGATGAGTGAGGGGTTGGTTGTTAATGTAATTGCTGAAGCATCGTAATTGTAACTGAGCCTGAAGACTCTTGATTGTAGATAGGATTTCACTAGCTCTTGGAGCTCTGCTTGTAATAGATAAGTTAGGTTTTGAAAGAAATATGAATTGACACACTGGATTTGAAGATTTTAACCGGTTTGGAGCATCAATACAAGTTGATTTATGGGATCCCGGTCTATGCTGACGGTGATGTTGTTCTTACTGTAACTTGTGTTTTGTTTTTGTTTTCATTTTGTTTCATTTTCCACTGTAAAGAACAGTTTAAACAGGGTTAGGGCCTACTGTATATCAGTAACCTTCTCTGGCTGAGAAATCTTTACTTGAATGTTTTCTTCCAATCTGTGTTATTTAGGAATGATTTAATTCACTTTAGACATAGGAATGCTGGCGTTCCCTCGTCTTATTGTCTTAGCTGAATATTATTCTTGAATGTTACTTTCTGCATATGTTGTGTGAGGATGAACTGGAAGGAAGATATGGTTAGCCCTGGTCCCAGACTTGTCTGCATAACTGTCTGATTGTTTCCCTAGAATGTGTTAAAAGCTGACTAGTTTCAAAGTACTTATCAGATCTTAGACCATTATGTGTTATCTTTGTGTTTCCCTTTTGTTTTTATATGTTTTCTATCAGAAGTGTATCAAAGGCTGGGTAGTTTCAAAGTACTTACCAGAACCTAGTTTGCTTCTATGTCTTTCTTAAGTGCCTGGTCAAAGGCTGGCTAGTTTCAAAGTACTTACCAGATCCTGGGCTGCTCTTTGTTCTGCATCTGTCAGTTCCTTTTCTTGATGTATCACTCCATTCCATAAATAAAAACTTTAAAGAGATCCTTAGGCATAGATGACTTGCCCCACAGACCACTCTTGGACCTAATTGTTTCAATTAAATCCTCTTATGACTCCATAGCCCAATGGACTGAAAACTGCCACCATCTTTCATCTTCACCAAAGCTTACTCTTGTTGCTTGCAACTTCTCACTTTTGAACCTATTTGCATATAGATCTTTCTGCCTCAGGCAGTAAATATGTTCAACCATCCAAAAAACCAAACGAATCCTTGATCCTCATAACTAGCCTAATATCATTACTTTAAACTTTCAAAGACAAATCCATCTTTGTACACATTGGAGAGATCCCTCTCCGGATTCAGGAGGGCTAGATCCTAGAATCCCAAAGTTGGTTGAAATGATGTTAACTCTGTGATCGGACTTTTACCAATCTTGCTTATTACAGAGACCTAACACACTAAACAAACTGAAAACAAATGAAAAGCAATTCGAGAAAAGATATTAAGAGAGCAAAACGAGCAAATTTCACTCAATGGCACAAACAATCAGATCTCAAATCGACTAAAAGTCTCTCAAAACCAAGAAAAAGTCCCAATGACACTAATGAGCCGTGTGATCTAGGCCCAAAAATGAAATCAAACGAAATTTGAATGAAGAGAAGAACAATCACCCAAAAATCGCAACCAAACGGTAAACAACCATTAAGAGAATGCAGAGGAGCAATCAGGGAATTGACTAGACTAACAAAACACCAAAACTCCTAAGGAGGGCTCGACACACAAAGCCACTAGATGCCCTAGGGCTTAAAATGTGAAATCGATGGAGAAAAGCAAACAACCAAAGGATGAAGGCAAAATCCCAGTCAAATAGGACTCCAACACACTCAGACAGTGGAAAAACCAAAAAGAAACACACTGACCAGACCCAGAGAGCTCAAACTGAGCGAACCCTAATTCCTCAGAGGATTGGCGCGACTGTGAGGTTGTAACTAGCACCAGAAAGCAATTGGCGCGGGTGATACACAAGCAAACTGCGCCAATTGGCGCGACTGTCGAGCTAAAAAGCGCGCCAGCCAAGTTTCTCAGCCACAAAGAAAAAAGAACTACTCCAGAAGCAGATCAATGATATCCAAGCAAACCAAGAAGCAAAAACAGCAAAAGAACCCAGCCCACAAGGCTAACCAAGCAAGCAGAACCGCGAAACAATCAAACGAGACAATCAAAACTAGACTCTCCCCAGCGGAGTCGCCAAATTGTTGAAGAGGTAAATCCCCTCTGCGGACAGAGGCGATCCCTACTAGCCCAGAACGGGTCTAGCAACAATCGTCAAATGCTACAGCGCAAGCTCCTAATTGCGAATAAACAGACCAACGATGGAGGCCTACCTGGAGTCCAACGCTATGATTCGTAGAAGAGACAGTGTTCCCGTTCCTTAGCCTCGACAGATCACGATCCCCATGATCTCCGTGAATGGACACCTGCACATGCAAGAAACAATACAAATACAAGCATAAAATCCAGAATACACAACTATATATCAGTCAAAAAGGATATAACTCATCATCATCACAAACGAAAAACAGAGTGGAACCATAACCAGTAGTCATTCATTAATAAACAATCGAAAGAGAGTACAACCAATGTTCTGACGCTGAGATCTCCTTCGGAGGGGTCTCCAGTAGAACACGTCTCGCAAAGCCTGCCAAGGATGGGACAAGCCTCTCTTAGATTCTCTCAACGATAGTCTCCTTGCTTGAGTTTGGCCTTAAGGGAAGAATGAGGGCTCTTGCAACATAAGGCTCTTGGGAATTTGAGAACTTGGAGTTTCAAGACTTGGGCACTTCCAAGACTAGCTTGCAATGGAAATGGGAAAGCTTTTATAGATGGAGGAAGGGGAGATTGGATCCCTATAATTGTGGGATTGGTTCTATCTTCAAGGAAGCTTCCATGAGAGGTGGCAAACCACTTCCCCTACATGGAATTTCCGGAGCCAAACCTCCCAACTCAAGATAGATAACAGTTTCTGAGTCTGTTGAAACGAAACTTCCGCCATTTTATTTTAAAAAACACTCCTTAAATTGGATAGCACGACTGTGACTCTGGGACAGAGCGCCAGTTGGCGCGGCCTCTTTGTAGGATTTTCCCCATTGGCGCGAGTGATGAACTGGCTACCCGCGCCAATGCAAAAAGGGGTGTTTTCATGGTTTTTTGCAAGGAGATGTCTTCAGGGAAATTGAAGCTCATGTTTAGAGGAATGCAATGATAGTGGTTTCAAGGCATGAAATTACACATAGGTCACAGAATGGGCCCTCCAATGTGCGGGACGGGGAATGGTAGGGATGGTGACAAATTACTGTGTAACAACCCAGTTAGTGAGAAAACACCACATAAATAATCTAGACTTTGGGGATGCCTTCAACTTCCAGAGATGCCTCCACCACCACATCGGGTCATAGGGTTCTTGAGCCGATATGAGGAAGACATAACCTTCTTTCAGCGAATACTTGTCATGAGGGGACACAACCCATATAAGTTCCAATTTTCGATCTGTTAATATGACATGGGATGCCCGGAGCTCTCCGATGTATATGTTCCACTCAGCATGACATATATCAGGAATTCCCATTGCCTATGAAGATTTCCATGCCTGCAAGATCCAGATGGTATTGGCCTCATCCACAATATGAGACAAGGAATAGATCCCCGATTCCATAAGGGATTTTCTTAGTGTCAAAGGTAGTAAATGTTCATGTCTACAACCAGACCAGGCATCTATGTAAATTCTAACCTGAGCTCCCGAATCGATACACCAGGCTAGACCTCCTTTGATAACAGAGATAGATTTTGTAATAGCACACTAGACAATGGAGGAACCAAGTCTGCGGTGATTGGGTCCTTTAATCCATTCTAAGGTGGTCAATGGAGAAATATATTTGAGATATGTAACCTCTTTCCAAAGAATATTTGTATTTAATAGTTTCCAACCCATTTTTGCATCCAAAGCAGTGGAAAATAAGTTTAAATATTTAGTCTCCAATATCCCCACTATTTAGGCTTGGCAATCTTGTCCCATCTCACCCATGCAAATGTCTTGCCCTCCTACTTCCCCCTCCAAAGGAACCTTCGACATATCTATTGTATTCTAGTTGTAACTCCTTTAGGAATATAGGCTAATGCCATCTAGTATAACGGTATAACCTCCAGGACCAACTTGATAAGGACTAAACACCTTGCTCTTGATGACCGTCTCTTTTGCTAGATATTTATGCACATTTCCACTTTTGCAATAAGCCAGTTCTAGTCCGTGATTTGGTGATCATTTGGTTTAAGTCTGAATCCCTAATATTTGAGGCCTTCCTCAATATCCCGATGGATGAATTGATACTGAAGGAGTGCGTATCTTCATTCTTGGATGTAGCATCTAACCATCATGATAATATATTTGCTGAGGTTGGGCAGCTTGCCTGTGACCTTACAAAAGACATACATAATCCTCTTGAAGAATTTGGATTCTTGAATGGTACCATCTAGACGTATTAGAACATCATCAACAAATAAAAGGTGAGTCAGATGAATAAAATCAGTAAATTTGACCCCATTTAATGTTCCAGCTGACCTGGAAGAGGAAATGAGCTTTGTCAACCCTTCCATGATCAATAGGAAGAGTAACATAGATAATGGGCAGCCTTGTATAAGCCCTCTTTCCGCATGAAAAAACTCATATGTTGCGCCATTAATAAGGATGTTGTAGGATGCATTTGTGATGCAACACATAATATAATTTATGAAGAAGTGAGGAAATCCAATATGAGTGAGGATGAGATGGATATAGGTCCAAACGGTAGGGTTGAAAGAATTGGCCAGGTCAATCTTAAGAATGATGATTTTAATTATTTTGATCTTGATAGAATGCAGGGCTTCTTGAGAAGTTCCAACGACCTCATGAATTTTCCTTTGGTGAAGGAAGGCAAATTGTTCCTTGGAAATGTGATGAGATAATATCGGATTGATGTATTTGGCAATAATATTGGCAATGATATTGTAAATGCAATTGCATAAGGAGATAGGCATGTAATCATTAAAGTTCAAGGGCTTATAAATTTTAAAGATGAGGGAAATGAAGGTGGGGTTGAAGCCATCATACATCCTTCCTGAGGTTTTGCACTCTTCAATGACCTGAAGGAGATCCATGCCAATTTCTTCCAAGAAATTTAAGTAAAATTCAATTGGCCATCCATCCGGGCTAGGGAACTTATCTTGTTTGAACCATTTTAATACAACTTCAATTTCCCCCAAAGTAGCAACAACATTGAGATTGTCAGTATCATCCTCCTCCACATACCTAGGCATTGACATGGCTATGCTAAGAACCTCTGTAATATCCAGTAGATCGGTATTATCCAGAATTTTCTCAAAATATTCAGAAAAGGATCAGGTTGAGAAATGGGGCCCCATGATTTAGCATGCCATATGGAAAAGATTACATCCCCACCAATAATGATGTGACCCCCTTGCATAATCGATGATGCCATCAACCTATTTTAGAAGTCGATTCGATTTTGGCATGAACCATATACATTGATCATCTGACTGGGGATGTCATGTTCATATAATATAATGTCATCACCTAAAACACCATCCCATCTCCACATGCTCTCCACTTTAATGGTTCAGTTGTTGAAGCCAATGGCACATCCTCTCGATTTCCCTCTCACATCCAGAGTCTGAAAGCTCTAGTCATGGATCAAGGAGGATAGAAATTTGTGAATGACCTCCCAAACCCCCAACGTATCTCGTAGAAAAATGACATCAACTCTCTCTAAAGCCAGCAGTCGCCTAAGGGCCACTCTTTTGGCAGGGCTGGCTAACACTCTGCAGTTAAAGGATAGACAGATCATGGATTAACCATGTCATGGGCATCCTTTTCTCTAAGAACTCGATCAATAGAGGATTGTTTCCAAGAATCCACCTCAATCCCAGCATGAATGATGGCTTTGGATAACGAGGATGGTTTTCCCATGGAGGATTTAAGATGCTTGGGAGAGGGGTCGTCTCCCAATCCGAATGAGGGGGTGGATTTAGCATTTTCCAGGGATCTGAGGTTATATCTGTGGATGGAGCTATTTCCCAAGTGCTTAGTCTGTTCCCAGTTACTAGAGGCACCCACAAGGGTGATAGGGATAGGGCCTGAGGAGGAGAGAGGGGCTAATGAAATGGGGCAGATAATGGGGTCAATATTGGAAGCATTCAATTTCGATCTAGATGCATTAAGTAACATTATAGGTTTTTCAAAATGATAAAAAGAAGAATTAAAGGGAGGAGGGAGAGAGATAGAAATACCCGCAATCAACCTAGTGTTGAAGATTGCAACAAGAAACAATGAAGGAGGCATCCTGAAACATCATTCCTGATCCTAGTTGGAAAGTGATCACCAAAACTAGGTGGGGGCCACACAGGTGATTTTTGTCGCAAAGTCTATTTTTAGACATGTCAATTTTTAGACATGTCGATCATATTCTATGAGTGCCAGGATATGCTATTTGTGGATGGTTGGTCAAGTCAGAAAAAATAGATGGACTTCTATTTTTAGACATATTGGGCGGAATCTATTTTTAGATTTCCAGTCTAAAAATAGATATGTCGAACATTATTAGCTCTTAATAATATTTGGACTCTAAAAATTATCTTATTCTCTTGGAGCACTTCAATTAAGTGCACAGATGTGGCACAGGAGCTAACAGAAGGAATTACACTATTCTTGAGGGTTATGTGGAGCTATTGCATGGATACTTCAGTCATAACTCATGTGACAGAGTTTGGTGGAGTTGATTGAGGAAGTTAGTGGATTTGTATTCAGTTTAACTAATCTAAACATAGTTGAGCTATTTGTATCTATTTTAACTGATTGATACAATTAGTGAGAGTGGTGTGAATTAATTATTAATTAATTCACTAATTATAAACTCATTAATCAACTAAAGAATACATCATTTAACTGCATGGACAAGCAAGTGGAGACCAAGCAGTAGATAGGTGAAAGGAAAGTATGACTATCGCCTTTGTGACTATAAGTGATGCATGGTTTGCATCCAACACTCAAGAGAGATGCTCATAACACAAGCAAGTGAGCAAGGCTGGGGTAATTCGAACTCATCAAGAGCCATTCTTCAGCAGGGATTGCGCAGTAGAGGCAGGCTAAAGGCTGGCAAAGATCGGTGCATGGGATTTGCAAGATCGGGCCTGATTAGTGTGTAGCAAGTGGAGATTATACTGAGAGCTTGTGAGGAGCTTTGTATGATGATTGTTACATGATCTCTATGACATATATAATATACATATAGTTGGGGGTTTTCAGCTTTAAGCTTTCCCATTACATACTGTGTTCATATGTTTGAATTTTTATGGCTTTAATGTGTGCATGCAATTGATTTTATTTCCGCATGTAATGATCAATGGTAGAAGAGATTCTGTATTGTGCATGAAGTCAAATAGTGTGTGATCAGGAGAATCTCGATGAATAATATATCAATTATTCAAATTTATACATGGTATTGGAGCGATATTGATCATTGGAGCAATTGCAAAACATTGAAGCGGTTGAGTTTTTGTATTGAAGCGACCAGAGGAAGTTGGCGCTCAAGGATAAACTCAAGAAAATAAAAATGGAGAAGAATGACACTATTATAGTATACTTGACAAAGTTTGTCCACTGCAGGGATGAGCTTCGGAGTGTAGGATTTAGTGTGGATGAGGAAGGACAAGTCAAGAAGGTTGGGATTCGAGCAAATAATCTCTACAGACTTGAAGTAGATGGGATGTCTACAGAGCTTCCTACTGTTGGGAAGTGCGAGAAAGACATGAAATTGATGCTTGAGAGGGAGCAAGTTTTGCATGCAGGTAAGAGTGAACCTCGGGATGTGGAGCAGCCACAAGATATATCATGATAAGAACCACTATGCAGAGAAATTTTTTTGTGCCGATATGGAGGGAGTGCATGTACTTATACAACTGTGGAGGTGGGGCGACATGCATGATTAATCCCAAGAGGAGATTTCTGGGCAGGATTCATTTAGATGGTGTGGATCTCATGAATTGAACCTGGCTATGAGGTTCCCACAATGCAGCAGTAGCATGATCAGTTGGATTAATGCAGGCAAATCAAAGTGACAGTGTCGGATACTGGAGCGCGGATTAGAGTTGACAGCAAGTGCAGAGTGCATGGGTGCAGAGTTCAATAGCGCAGTGGTCCCTGAATACATGTGCAGTTGGTACCAATAGAGGTCAAAGGTTTCTGGAGTAGATGCATTATAACATTGAGTTTTTTGGGTTTATTCGCCAGAGAGGAGTTGCAGCGTATGCATGGGAGTTGCATGGCGTTTGTAAAGGTTGCAGGTTGCATGGAGTTGCATGTCGATGCAAGACAGCTCTTTGGTTGAGAGGGAGTGTTGAAGATTGTGTTCAAGAAAAGTGAAGGAGGCATCCCCAAACATCATTCCTGATCCTAGTTGGAAAGTGATCACCAAAACTAGGTGGGGGTCAAATAATGTGCATTTTTCTATGAAAGGAGTATTTTTAGATCTATGTCTATTTTTAATTATGTCATTTTAGACATGTCGATCATATTCTATGAGTTGCAGGATGCTATTTTTGGATGGTTGGTCAAGTTGTAAAAATAGATGGACTTCTATTTTTAGACATATTGGGAGGGATCTATTTTTAGATTGTGAGTCTAAAAATAGATATGTCGAATATTATTAGCTCTTAATAATATTTGGACTATAAACATTATCTTATTCTCTTGGAGCACTTCAGTTAAGTGCACAGATGTGGCACAGGAGCTGACAGAAGGAATTATGCTATTCCTGAGGGTTAAGTGGAGCTATTGCATGGATACTTTAGTTAGAACTCATGTGACAGAATTTGGTGGAGTTGATTGAGGAGTTAATGGAGTTGTGTTCAGTTTAACTAATCTAAACATAGTTGAACTAGTTGTATTTAGTCTAACTGATTAATACACTAGTGAAGAGTGGTGTGAATTAATTATTAATTAATCCACTAATTATAAACTCATTAATCAACTAAAGAATACATCAGTTAACTTCAGTGCATGGACAGTTTCAGTGGAGACCAGTGCAGAGATAGGTGAAAGGGCAAGTATGACTATCAGTTGTGACTATAAGTGATGCATGGTTTGCATCCAACACTTAGTAGAGATGCCTATAAAGACTGCGTGAGCAAGGCTGGGGTAATTGGAACTCATCAAGAGCCATTATTTAGCAGGGATTGCGCAGTAGAGGTCGGCTAAAGGCTGGCAAAGATCGGTGCATGGGATTTGCAAGATCAGGCCTGATTAGTGTGTAGCAAGTGGAGATTATACTGAGAGATTGTGAGGAGATTTGTATAATGATTGTTACATGATCTCTATGACATATATAATATACAGATAGTTGGGGGTTTTCAGCTTTAAGCTTTCCCGTTACATATTGTGTTCATATGTGTGAATTTTTATGGCTTTAATGTGTGCATGCAATTGATTTTATTTCCGCATGTAATGATCAATGGTAGAAGAGATTCTGTATTGTGCATGAAGTCAAATAGTGTGTGATCAGGAGAATCTCGATGAATAATATATCATTTATTCAAATTTCTACACCTAGTTCCTACAGTATGAGATCGAGTAGCCCTAGCCAGAGGAGTTTGAGATTCGGTCTGTGATGTGGTCTAGGGAGGCACCTTCTAGGTGTCATGCATGGGACTTGACATAGAAGTAGGTAGCTCATGAGCTCTAGCTGATCCAACATCCTCTTGAGTTTGAGTACCCACATGCACCTATGCCTTGCGATGTTCCATGCTAGCCACATTAATTAGAGGGCACTCCTTATATAAATGTCCCACCTCATGGAAACAACGGCATTGGAACAAAACCCCCTCGTAGTCCATCTTTTTCCATCTTATGACATCCTTGTATTTGAGGCGATATCCTTCCACCAAACCTTCGCGTGTATCTGTAGAAATTATACAACATGCATGTATATCTTGGATTCACCCGATATAACAATGTACTAAAGTTAAATACTGAATCACTTCTACAAATCTTTTGCGGAATTAAAAACACAATCGCTAATCACATGAAGTAAAGAAGAATCAAGTCACATACAGCGCAAATAATTTCTCGGGGAAAGCTTGCTGCTCAAAACCCCACTATATTATATTGTATATTCAACATGGATCATGAAGCAATTACATAAAAAACTCTTCTCACAAGAGCCCTCCAGTAATCATCTAATTGTCTCACACTGTCATACAAAAACTGACCAATACTTAGCCAATTTACTGCCTTCAGACAACCTGCCTTGCTTGCGCAATCCCTGATGAATGCAATCTATAAAGAATAGGAATTTTAGCCTTACTTGAATGCGCAAGTATCATGGGCACTCCAATGGGTGTTTGGTTGCATTTTTGCAACCCAATAATCCTACAACTGATAGTCACCTTCCTTTTCACCTAGATATCAATTGGGTCTCCACTAGATCTGACATGCATGTAGATAATAATAGTAAATCCTCATTTGCATGTGAGATCACTGATTGTGAATTAATTAATATTTAATTCACTTGATCTCTCACTAGTGTATCAAGCAGTTACAACTAGCACAACTGATTTTAACTCACTTAACTGAGTTAAAAATATTACAACTTGCATTAACTAATGCACCACTGCACTTCGAACTCATTGCAACTAGAATTACTCTACATGCCTCACCAACTACCTCTAACTCGAAATCCACTAGCTAACTGCACTCTCAGTTAACTATTTCAAGTTATTAATGAGAATGGATTATAGTTTATTGTCCATCTTAATTAAGGGATAAATAAAATAGACATGCACCAAAAATAGCACTGTGGGCCCCACCCTAGTTGTAATGTTCCTAATTAGAACTAAGCTAATAGGAATATTCATTTTGTTTTGCTTTCTTTGTTTAAAGAATAAATATGTAAAGGAGGTTCATAAAACTCCTAATAAAAGAATAAATCAATGCCCAATGTGAACAAGGCTAAATCTGGGCCACTTTTAAAAACACACTTGAGTGTGAAAGAGACTGAATCTATTGACCAAGTCAAATAGGACCAAATCAACCACACTGTCCAGATGCAATGAATCTCCTAGAAGGATAGCGCAGTCAAGTTGGAGGCTACACATGTGAATGGGGCTAAATCATTGAAGGTGGTTTAGGGTTTTACAATCTCTTAATATTATAAAAGGAAGAGGAGGGCAACATATTGAGGTTGTTCATGATATGATTTATGAATTGTTTTCTATTTAGACAAAAAAATTTCTAGGTTGCTTAGCCTAGATTGCATTGGGATTTCATGTTTAGGGGGTTCCATCTCTTCCCATTGAGGAGCTCTTAGGATATCTTGTATTGCTTGTCCACTATCAGGTTGGAGACCAAGCTTCTACTTCCAACTGCAGCGCAGATCCAATGAGGGTTTGCTTGATTTTGTAAGCTGCAGCAAGTGAAATACTAGATCTGCTCAGATCTAGCCTGTATTGGAGCCTCTTCTCAGTGAGTGTGTCTTTTAACCTCCTGGAAGAGTGCATCCCTTGGTTGAGCTTCAGTTTTTGATATTGGCATCAGGCCAAAGCGTTCTTAGAGCTTACAGTGCGATTTATCTCCCTGGATAGTGTTATTTGCAGATCTATAGCTGCAGGGTGTTTTGTCTACATTTTGGAGGAGATATCTTCGGTGTTGGGATTCTTCCTCTCACTGTGGTGAACCATGGATTGGAAATCCAATCCATGTGAGTTTCAGATATGATATATTGTACCATTATATTATTTATAAATTTCTGAATCATTCTGTAGATCTGCAACCTTAGATCTCAGATCTACTCTCCGTGCTTCATGTTTTGCACAAAGCCCCAAGGGGAATGTAATAGGTAGCCTATTTGGCTTCCAGATCTGTAATATATATATATTTTTATGCATAGATCTGTTCTAGATATAGCAGTGCTTCAGTCTTCAGACAATTATGTTGTCTATATTTCTTGGCAATTTCCAGTGTTGCAGCACCTCAATCTTGAGGGTTTATCCATGTAAAATCTCTGTTTTTATCTAGTAAATGCAGAAGTCTTACCCCAGGTCTAATTAAAAAATGATAATACTTATTTTCATCTATTAGCTTCAGAAAATCATGCTTCTCAAGCTTCAACAAATTCTGCATACTCTAGGTCATGGGAAATCGGCCTTTTTAAGCCCTTTTGGAAGTGGAGGAACTGTTTAACTTAGCCAGAATGATTTGTTTGACTTGAAATTCGGTATGGAAATCCATCACAGCCTAAGCTAAAATAAATTCTCACAATTTACCTTATTGTTACGTGGATTTCTGAATACACTCATTTTAGGGCATAAATCACCCCTTTTCCCCATCCTTTGTCAATGGAATTAATCCCTCTTCTTGTTGTTGTACATAAAATTGTTGTTGAGGTGTTTCTAAAAAAATTTCAAAGTTATTATCTCACTGATACTCTAGAACTGTGTTTTTATACTGCTGCAGCCCTTCATTGGGGAATTTTATGAAGGCAACTAGGTGTGGTGGATTTGTTTAACCCACCTAGAGTGATTTATTTTGAGCCTCCTCTTGGATTTCGGTCTTAGATACTCTGATATAAGGGATGCAAGGGCTGTTATTGGTTGCAGAAGCACACATCCCTGAAAAATGCATTTTTCAGGCCTGTTTTGTTGAGTAGTCTAGATTGGGAACATTACAGTGGTATCATAGCATCTTTCTTAGCTCAGCTTGTGAGTCTCAGCCCAAGAAGACATAAGGAGATCAGAATGATGAAGAATATGATATTACTCTCATCAGCTTTTAGATCCATAAAGGACCTCCCCTAGGAGGTTAAGCAGATGAAGAGTTGCAGTGAAACTCCTAGAGGGTTTCAAGAGGAGGAAGATGCACCAAAGGAGGAGACTTTGAGTGATTATCTTCAGGAGTATGAATCTAAATCTTGGGAAATCAAGGAGCACTTGAGCTTCCAAGAGTTCTACCAGCTCAAGGAGGAGAGAAGATCCAGTAATAGAAGAAGAAGAGGTAGATTCTTTCTGCCTAACTTTGATGGATCCTCCACATGCACAGCTAAAGAATGGATAGATCAGCTAGACTCATATTTGGATCTACATCAAGTTTCAGAAGAAGAAGCTCTTAAGGTAGCAGCGCTGCATCTTAAAGGTAAAGATTATGCTTGGTGGTTATTTGAAACTTTTTCTTTGAAGAATGCAAATATTTCCACTTATGCTAAGTTCACTAGGAGAATGGTGAAGAAATTTGATGAGAGGCAAGCTAAAACATCTGTGAAAGAGCTAGCAAAGCATGAGCACGCAAAACCCTTGCATGAGTTGGAAAGACCTACTATGAAAACTCCACTTCAGATTTCTGTTGGAGGGGATGAAAACTTGTGTGATGCCTTGCTAAGGGCAAGATCCCCATTGCATGAAGAGATTTCTTCTCAAAAAGAAGTCATGGAGATTCATCTTTCAAAAGAAGACCGAGATCCAAGGTCTCTTGTTGAGAGTGAGGTGTTCTCAAATATTGATGAGAAAGAGACTGAAATATGTAGCAAGGAAAGGGACACATCAGTCCAACCATTTATGCAGCCTACCTCAGATCTTGATGTCTCTTTACATGGAGGCATTTCACCAGGGATACCCCCTGATGAGAAGAAGAATAAAGTGTTCTCTCAACTTTGTGCATCAATGACAAAATTGGCTAAGGAGGGAGCCTTGAAGGAAGCTACCACAACACTAAGATCTATTGATAGATTTCAAGGAGAGCTGGACAGTTTCCTGAAATTTATTTTGTTATTTCTCACTCATCTATTTGCGCTGATAAAGAAGAAGTCAAAGACCTATGATGACATTAGCATGGTGTCAAGAGGCCACTCCATAGATTTGGGGCAATAAATGATATCTCTCCATAAAAATAAAGAAGATGAAGTGATGGCTACTTCATTTCATAACTCTACAACGTTGTCTTTGTTGAGAAGCCTTGATTCCTATTAGGAATCCCAACTCTTGGTAGAATATTCCAAGAACCTTTTCACATGTAAGGTTCTTGATGGAAAAAGGAGAGATAGGAGGTATAAGGTGGTTGATGGAGTCATTTACTTTCATATTAAGATCTATTTAACTAAAGAGTCAAGACTCAAAGACCAACTACTAGGTGCTGCCTATGATATCTTGCTTTCTACCCCCACTGTTTTCATTAGAACACACCATATTATCTCAAATGGGTTCATGTGGGAAGGCTTTGAAGAAGACTTATATCAGCATTATCAAAGATGCATGTATCACCTAAAGATGGATCAACATCCAATGATGATGAGCATGCACCCTTTTTTATTTCAATGGGTTTCTATTCATGAGGAAGGAGATAGATCTATGCACCTCTCCACTTGTTGGAGGAGGACTATCGGTGAAGAGCATACTTATGAAAATCATGTTACATTTTCTGATTGTATGCATTCTTTTATATTATATATCCATGCCATGACTCCAAGGAGGAGTTTCATATCTTATAAACTTCATTGCCAACTTTGGGCCAAGACTATTTCTGAACATGGCCACTCTTTTGATGGACTAAGGGAGATTTTGCTGCATGATGGGTGCTTTCCTAAGGCACCAAATATATCTTCCACTTTCAGCCATGGAGATATGTTATGGGCAGCAAGTAAGTGGTGGGGAAACCACTTACCACATCTGAATTTTATGCAAGTAGGAGATGTCCTACGTTGGTGGATATTGGGTGAGTATGGGTACTACCCAAGGTTTGATATTTTCTTGTCTCATGCCTTGTATCTCAATGAGAGGATGCATAAGAAGAAGAAGGCATGGTTGCTTCGGTTGACAAGAAGAGAGTTTGGACATCCCATGTCAAATTTCATGTCCATATATTTGCTTGTGATTGGGATGAGTCTCATGTATGTACATGTATTTTTGTTTGGAATGTATTTCATGATCATGTATGTACTGGGGTTTGGGGAAAATGTGACTCTCTCATGAGGTGGCATAAGAGAGATTATTTATATCATGATGATGGTGATGCTCTGATCATTGTAGGGAACATGAGAAGAGGGATGACACATTGGTTGAGTGTGTCCTTTGGGAATGAAATCTCCCATATTCATTCATGCTTCAAGAGGAGGATAACACATTGTATGGCTGCTACATCATATCCTTTGTTTTCTTATGCAAGGAGCCATATGTTGGGCTTATGTCATTGGAAGAAGTCTCTCACTTGGGAGAATTTGTAGCAAGACATGTGTTGCTTGAATCATATTCAGCCAACACCTATCATCCTCTACTATTTCCAAGCTTTGAATAAGCTTTTTGCAGCAAGAAGGTGGTGGGATGGCCACTTATTGTACTATGATTTGAGGCAGCAAGATGAAGGACAACGCTAGTATCAAGGGAGGAAATATTGTCACCATCTAATATGTCATATGACACTTAGTCCATGTTTATTTTGGAGCACACACAGTGAAGATCCTCTAATCACTATCTGCATGGAAGATTGGGCAAGGAGGCTCACTAGAATCCATGAAGGGAATCATGAAGTTCCAAGTCTTTTTTGGCTTCATGAGGACTATATTAATGTATCCCAGGATCATCAGCTCCATATTTATCATAAATGGAGGGAGAGACAACATTAATTGAGAATTATTATTTCTCATTTCCAGCCATGGAGCCCCTATACATTGCATATGGTGGGGATTGGAGAATATTTCTTTGAGCTATCAAGGATGGCTCACTTTGTTTGGTTGATAGCATGGAGATCGAAGTTTCTCATGGCGGTTGGAGTACCCAATATTTACGATCTCTCATGCCTTGAGAAGGCCAATGGACAACATATGATTCTTCTCATGTATCTCCCACTACTTCATGATGATAGCTATTTGGTTCACCCACCAAAGGCAAAATTGTATTCTTGGGAGGAGACAATTCCATTGGAGATCCTGCAAAGTCCTTGTGAGTTGCTTGAGGAAAAGCAACATTTTGGAGGGAAGGACTGTAATGTTCCTAATTATTCCTAAGCTAATAGGAGTATTCATTTTGTTTTGCTTTCTCTGTTTAAAGAATAAATATGTAAAGGAGGTTCATAAAACTCCTAATAAAAGAATAAATCAATGCCCAATGTGAACAAGGCTAAATCTAGGCCACTTGTAAAAACACACTTGAGTGTGAAAGAAACTGAATCTATTGACCAAGTCAAATAGGACCAAATCAACTACATTTTCCAGATGCAATGAATCTCCTAGAAGGATAACACAGTCAAGTTGGAGGCTACACATGTGAATGGGGCTAAATCATTGAAGGTGGTTTAGGGTTTTACAATCTCTTAATCTTATAAAAGGAAGAGGAGGGAAGCATATTGAGGTTGTTCATGATATGATTTTTGAATTGTTGTCTATTTAGACAAACAAATTTCTGGGTTGCTTAGCCTAGATTGCATTGGGATTTCCTGTTTAGGGGATTCCATCTCTTCCCATTGAGGAGCTCTTGGGAGAGCTTGTATTGCTTGTCCACTATCAGGTTGGAGACCAAGCTTCTACTTCCAAATGTAGCGCAGATCCAATGAGGGTTTGCTTGATTTTGTAAGCTGCAGCAAGTGGAATACTAGATCTTCTCAGATCTAGCCTATATTGGAGCCTCTTCTCAGTGAGTGTGTCTTTTAACCTCCTAGAAGAGTGCATCCCTTGGTTGAGCTTCAGTTTTTGATATTGGCATCAGGCCAAAGCATTCTCAGAGCTTACATCACTATTTCTCTCCCTGGATAGCGTTATTTGCAGATCTATAGCTGTAGGTTGTTTTGTCTACATTTTGGAAGAGATATCTCCGCTGTTGGGATTCTTCCTCTCACTGTGGTGAACCATGGATTAGATATCCAATCCATGTGAGTTTCAAATCTGATATAATATACTATTGTATTATTTATAAATTTCTGAATCATTCTATAGATCTGCAACCTTAGATCTCAGATCTACTCTCCGTGCTTCATGTTTTGCACAAAGCCCCAAGGGGAATGTAATAAGTAGCCTCTTTGGCTTCCAGATATGTAATATATCTATATTTTCATGCATAGATATTTTCTATATATAAGATCTAATATAGCAGTGCTTTAGTCTTCAGAAAATTATACTGTCTATATTTCTTGGCAATTCTAGTGTTGCAGCACCTCAATCTTAAGGGTTTATCCATGTAAAATCTCTATTTTTATCTAGTAAATGCATAAGTATTGCCCCAGGTCTAATTAAATGATGTTAATACTTATTTTCATCTATCAGCTTCAGAAAATCACGCTGCTCAAGCTTCAACAAATTCTGCATACTCTAGGTCATGGGAAATCAGACTTTTTAAGCCCTTTTGGGAGTGGAGGAATTGTTTAACTTAGCTAGAATGATTTGTTTGACCTAAAATTCGGTATGGAAGTCCCTCACGACCTAAGATAAAATAAACTCTTTCCATTTCCCTTATTTTTCGTGGATTTCTGAATAAACTCATTTTAGGGCATAAATCACCCATTTTCCCCATCCTTTGTCAATGGAATTAATCTCTCTTCTTGCTGCTGTACATAAAATTTCTGCTGAGGTGTTTATAAACACATTTCAGAGTTATTATTTCGCTGATACTCCAGAACTATTTTTTTATATTGCTGCAACCCTTCATTGGGCAATTTTCTGAAGGCAACTAGGTGTGGGGGATCTGTTTAACCCACCTAGAGTGATTTATTTTAGCCTCCTCTTGGATTTCGGTCTTATATACTCTGATATAAGGGATCCAAGGGCTGTTATTGGTTGCAGAAGCACACATCCCTGAAAAATGCATTTTTTAGGCCTGTTTTGCTGAGCAGTCCAGATTGGGAAAATTACACTAGTGTAGGTGCTTAATGCACTAGGCGCGGGGGCTGAAAATTTATTGTTGAATCTCAACACTCCCTCTCAAAATAAATGGATTATCCTTCACCTCGATCATGTCTCTATGGTATTCTAATTTTCTCCCAGTGAGCGCCTTCGTCAGAATATCTGCATCCTGATCTTTCGTGGGAATGTACTGAAGCAACAGTATCCTTATCTACACACAATATCTGAGATGATGGTACCAGATATCTATATGCTTGGACCTATCATGAAACACAATATTAATCGAGAGTTTAATGCAAATTTGATTATCACAATGAATCACTGTCGGATCCATCTGAGAACTAAACTAAACAAACCAACCAAGATATTTCTCATCCAGATAGCCTCATATGCAACTTGACTTGCTTCCATGTATTCCACTTCCACTAAACTGAGTGCCACAGATCGTTCTTTCTTGCTGTACTAGGAAAATTTTATCGATCCTATGCTGAAAATCCCTCCTGACGTGATTTTTCTCTCTGATGGGCTGCCCACCCAATCTGCATTCGTGAATCCTTGAAGCTTCACTCCCTATGTCCATATATACCATAGACCATAATTTGATGTGCCCCTTAGGTATCTCAAGACATTCTTCCTCGCCTTCAAAAAGAACTTGGTAGGCTTAACCATAGCTTAACTCAGCTGGTTAACTTCATAGCAAATGTCTAGTTTGGTGTTCATTAGATACATCAGTGAACAAACTAACTGCCTGTAGACAGTAGCATCCAATACCTCTCCAGAAGTAGCATCCTCTTTCCTCCAATTTCCTAAAAGAGGAGTATCCATGGGTTTGGAGCTCTCCATGTGAAAATTACCCAATATCTCTTTTGCATACTTGCCTTGAGACACAAAAAGTTCAATATCCCACTACCATATTTCCAATCCAAGGAAATAATGAAGGAGTCCCATGTCCTTCATTTCAAACTCCCTTGCAAGATCATCCTTGCATGAGTGTATCGGATGCTCATCACCAGTCAAAATTAGATCATAAACGTAAAGAAAAATAATCAATATCTTACCCTCAACCACAATTTGGTACAAGTTTTCATCTGCTTCACTTTTGGTGAAGCCCAGTCCAGTGAAATAACTGTCTATCAGAGTGTACCAAGCACATGGTGCTTTCTTTAGCCCATACAGTGATATTTTGAGTCGGCACACATGCGACTCACTGTTGAATATTTCGAAACATTCAGGCTTCTCTATGTACACCTCTTCCTCAATGATCCCATTGAGAAACACAATTTTCACATCCATATGATGAATGCGCCAGCCCATCTGTGTTGAGAGTGCAAGGATGGATCTTATGGAAGAGTACCTTGCAACAGGTGCAAAAATCTCATCATAATCCATCTCCTCAATCTGTGAGAATCCCCGAGCCACAAATCTGGCCTTGTATTTCTCCACACTCCCATTAATAGCTTGCTTTACCTTGTAAATCCATCTCAATCCAACCACTGATTTGTCGACCGGTCTTGGGACTATCTCCCATGCATTGTTCTTGACAATGGAGTCATACTCCTCCACCATTGCATCAACCCAAGTTGGTTGCTACACTGGTTCCTAAAAGGAAGATGCTTCAGTCACAATACATTTGTTCATAAGAGCCATGTATCCAGTAAATTGGTCAGGAGACTGTCTATGTCTGTGCTATGAAGTAGGGGCTCCTATATTCTCTGCATCATCAAGTCTCAATCGATCAGCTTTTGTGATGCACCTTCTGCCATTTCTGATGGATGTCTCTGCATGAGTTTTTTCCTCCACTCCATGATCCTCCACATGTGGATGATCTGCATCTTAAGGCTCCTCCATGGGAACCAACAATTCCTCCTCTGCATGCAAGTCCAACACCCTCTCAAGGGACAACCACATGGCTTTCTCCTCTTCAAGTTTTATATCCCGTCGCACAACAGTCATTTTGCTGTTTGGAAAATACACATGATAATTAATGGGTGTTTTAGTGTACCCCACAAAAATCCCGATCTCAGCTGTCGGTTCCACCTTCTTCCTAGCGTCCTTGGTCACATGCACATAAACAGATGAGCCACAAACCTTAAAGTGTGAAACATCAGGTTTCTTACCAGTGAAAGCCTCTTCAAGTGTACTCATGCCAAGTATCATATGAGGACAAAGGTTTTGAAAAAATACCGCAATGTTGCATGCTTCTGCCCACTTATGCATTGGTAGGTCTTGATCATGCAACATCGATCTTGTTGCACCCAAAATCATTCTGTTCTATCTTTCTGTGACCCCATTCTACTGTGGGTTATAAGGCACTATCAGTTCTCTTCGAATTCCTTCTTTTCTACAAAATTTCTTGAATTCGTTAGAGATGTATTCACTATCATTATTGCTCCTAAGAGCCTTCACTTGCTTCCCTGACTCTTTCTCCACCAGTGCCTTAAAATCCAAGAACTTAGAGAATGTCTAATGTTTCTTCTGCATGAAGAAGATCCAACACTTACGATAAAAGTCATCAACAAATATTACATAGTATTTATGTTTTGCTGTCGAAGCAACAAAGAATAGTCCACACACGTCTGTGTGAACTCTCTCAAGGATCCCTGAAGCTTGGTTCTCCTTCTCATGAAAGGTGGATTTTACATATTTTCCCATAGTACATCCCTTGCATGTGTCTGACTGCGCAAGTGTATACTGGGGAAGACCAGTAGAAATATGCTGCATGACTTTCAAGGCTCCATGGTGAAGATGGCCCAATCTCCTGTGCCATAATTTTCCCTTATCTCGGCTCACTACTTGATCTGCCTTGCCCATCATTGATGCACATCCACCTACCTCTAGCTTGTAGATATCCTTAACTCAAATACCTATCCTCTTGGCTTGTCCCATTGTTTTTTGTCGCAGGAAGGATTTTCCTTCACTAAAAACAATAGCATAGCCTCTATCCTCCAACATTGCGACTGAGAATAATTTTTTATTTAAACCTGGTACATGCATTACATATTTTAATTGAAAGGGTTTACCTGACTACCTCTGGAAGGTAATGGTACCAATCCTGGTAGCACTGTACCACCCATCATCGCCCATTTCAATATGCATCTGGAGATCCTTCTCCTCCAAGTCAATGAAAATTTCCTTGTCTCCCATCATGTGAAAGGAAGCGCCATTATCCAAATAACACACAAATCCAAATTCACTTGACACCATGCATGCGATCAATGAGAAGTCAAGCTCAAATTGTGAGGCAAGAGCCTCACCAGCTGCAAATCCTCCAGTCTTATTGTTCTTATTCTTTTGTGGACAGTTAGTAGCAAAATTCCCATGCTCCTGACAGTGAAAACACTTCACTTTGGACATGTCCTTCTTCTTTCCATTCTTGGGCTTGGATTTGGAATGCAATTTCTGCCCTTTCCCCTTCTTCACCTTGGCAGCCAAAGAAAAATCCTCTTCATCTTAATTCTTAGATGAAGATCCATCCCTAGTGTTTCATCTAAACTCCTCCTGCACCAAATCCGACCACAGTCGTTCCCAATCTCACAATTTTTCCCTTCCATTGACAGAGTCTTGATAACTGCGCCAAATCTTGGGAAATCCTAGGAGAGACAAACTCAAAATATCGTCATCAGTGACTATTATACCAATTCTCATAGTTCATCCTGACATTGGACAAATTTTTTTAGATATTTTGGCATGGAGTTGCCCTTCTCCATCTTGATCTTCCTGAGTTTATCTTTGAGTGCCAATTTCCTATGGTCGTTGCTGCTCTGGAATAGATCCTTCAAAGCCTTCCACATTGCATATGGTGTGGATTTCCCATGGAGGCTTGAGACAATATGGTTTCATACTCCCTCCAACAGGATCCTCCTCGCCTTTTCCACTTTATTTTTCCATACATCAAGATTTGCAGCATCTGTCACAACGAGTTTAGGAACATCATTGTTAATGAATTCCTTCAAGCCATTGTCTTCGAGTACTGCCTCCATCCCTTCCTTCCAAGAAATATAGTTTGAGCTGCCCTCGAGTACATACTCCAACCTCAAGCCATTGAAATCCATTTCGATCCTTAATCAGTTGTAGCACCAAGAAAGTTTTTCTGCAAATTCGAATTCTATCCCCTCACAAACTCAACTCCTGCTTCACTTCTATAATTTCCCGTGGTTTGATACCATGTAGAAATTATACAAAATGCATGTATATATTGGATTCACCTGATCTAATAATGTACTAAAGTTAAATACTGAATCACTTCTACAAATATTTTATAGAATTAAAAACATAATCGTTAGTCACATGAAGTAAAGAAGAATCAAATCACACACAACACAGATAATTTCCCGGGGAAAGCTTGCTGATCAAAACCCCACTATCTTCTATTGTATATTTAGCATGGATCATGAAATAATTATATAAAAAACTCTTCTCACAAGAGCCCTCTATTACTCAACTAATTGTCTCACATTGTCATATATAAGCTGACCAATACTTAGCCAATTTACTACCTCCAAACAACTTGCCTTTCTTGTGCAATCCCTGATGAATGCAATCCATAAAGAATAGGAATTTTGGCCTTCCTTGACTGCAAAATTATCATGGGCACTCCAATGGGTGTTTGTTGCATGTGTGCAACCCAATAATCCTACAACTGATAGTAAACTTCCCTTTCACCTAGATCTCAACTGGGTCTCCATTGGATTTGACATGCATGCAACTAATAATAGTAAATCCTTAGTTGCATGTGAGATCACTAATTGTGAATTAATTAATATTTAATTCACTTGATCTCTCACTAGTGTATCAAGCAGTACCAACTAGTACAACTAAGTTTAACTCACTTAACTAAGTTACACTGATTACAACTTGCATTAACTAATGCACCACTGCACTTCGAACTCTGTTACAACTAGAATTACTCTACATGCCTCACCAACTACCTCTTACTTGAGCTAACCGAGTTTATCACTCCCAGTTAACTATTTAAAGTTATAATTAAGAATATATTACAATTTATTGTCCATCTTAATTAAGGTATAACTAAAATAGACATGCGCCAAAAATAGCACTATGGGCCCCACCCTAGTGTAGGTGCTTAATGCACTAGGCGTGGGTGCTGAAATTTTATTGTTGAATCTCAACAGTATCAAGGTGCACCAATATTATGGCCATAGAAATGTTCCTGATCTCCATGTAAGACCTGTCATGATCCAAGTATATTCCCAAGTCTTCACCTATACATCGGAGGACATCCTCCATCCATAATTGGAGAGGTAGGCCAAGTAAACGAACCCAGATGGGTACAACGCCCATTTTTTCCTTATCAGGGTCGAAAAGTGGAGTCCAGCGCTTAAGCAGGACCAGGGTCAACTCACTGTGCCAGAATTTAGAGAGGACCCAATTAGCCATATCCAGGTGTGGGAATATGAGTGCAAACCATCCCCTGTTCATGGTGAGCACAACTGGTAGCTGGTCCAAGATGTTTCCCCAAATCTCTAATGTCCATTTTTTCAGCCTGGAAGTGGAGTAGTTTATGCCTCTAGCCTGGCCTACCAATACCATTTGTGTTGTTTCCTCCTCTTGTGCCATGATAATGCCTTCCTTGAAGAACAATAATTTTCCATGTTCTCGGCTCTTGGTGCACTTGTTATTCTTCCTTCCAGTCCTGTGAGGATGGTTAGCTTGCGTGTGTCCATCTCCCTCAGGTTGATTTTTGTCTGAGTTTGAAGCCCTATTTTCTTTAGGAAAGGGTATCTGCTGGGTAATACCCTAAAAAAAACCAGAGGCTTTTTCGGTAGGTGAGTTCCTCAGGATGTCATCAGTGATGTTGATATCGTCAGTTGAGTGTAACCCGAGTTGTTCAAACCCAAAGGATTCATGAAGAGCACCACATAGCCCCCCCGTCATCACATTTGTAGCACCCAACACCTCAGGGGGTATCTTTTGTTGTCCCCATAGTTTAAGCATCGACAGTGAAAAAATAGAGAAGGAGGGCGATCCCTGTGCCTCCAAGTTTATATCTGCAAAACTCTCTGTATTAACAGGATTAGTAACCCTAAACCCTAGACAACCGTAAGATGACTCATCGACTTCCATATATATAATCCCTTGTTCCACCTGTGCCTTTGAGCTATGCAAGAAATTTGGTGGTGGCCCAACTTTCAGCTGATGTGGGTAGCCAGCCCATATCTGCGACGGTTCTAGTGTATCTGAGGAATAGTCTACCTAATCCTCATCCATAAAAGAGATTTTGGGTGAATCACAACCTCAACCAGTTAGCAAACCAATCTCCTGTATCAACTTTTGAGGGTTTTGAGGAAGGTGTGACCTTTGAATGTAACCACCTTTTGTCTCAGCTGGGGTCCAAAGAAACACAAACAACTTTAATATTCACCTATATGTCGGGTTGTTGGAGATCGTGAAAACCATGAGCACCGGTTCCCATTCAACCACTCCCTAAGTTTCCCATTGCAGTCATAGTGCCTCACTCCATGCAGTGAAAACCCCCTTCAATCCGCCATTGATGCAGCTGCGGCTAGGGTGTTGGCTAGGGTTTCTCTCTTGAGCTCTGCTTTCTTCTCAAGTCAAGCCTAAACCTCAATGGTCATATATCATTTATTTTGTTACGGTTTTATATTATTTTCTTTTGTATGATTAATTCTTCACTAAAGAGTATATTTTATTCAATATTTTTAAAAGTTTAAATTAGTTTGTAATTGTAACTATACATGGAAAGTTTTAAGGAATTCAGATCCTCAAAAAATGCAAGAAAATATAACTTTTATATTTGAGGAACTCATCATTAGTTATATCCACAACTTAGGGGAGGGACACTAGTAGTGGTGCACCTCCTTTTTCCCACTCGAAAAAGTGGAGAAGTCATTTTGGCATAATACAACATCCATGTTGCAAAAATTACAAGTCTTGGTGGTTGTGGTATTTACTGCAATGTTTATTGTAATGATGTATCACCCATCTAATAAATTTCCTACACGTTGTTCATTTCCCCATGTAGTTCACTACAAGAAAAAAATACATTGGTGAGGGTCATGCCTATGACGAACCTTTAAGGTCTGTTACCAATGTCAAATATGGTGAGAGTCCCTAAAAAAGCATTATTGTAACTACATATAGTAACGGTCCTTTAAGGTTTGTCACCAAAGCCATTTTCAGTGAAACTTTTGGTGAGGGTTGTTAAAGGCCCGTCACTAATTCTCTCTTTGGTGACACTTCTAGCTGTGACGATATTTTATTGACCGTCACCAATGCTCTTTTTGGTTACTTTTGGTGACGGTAAATTTTTTTTCATCATCATTGATCATTCCAATGAGTTTTTGATGATGGTATGTGCATTCTACTATATTTTTGGGCAAAAGATAATGATTTAAGACCATTATTGTGGAGTATTTTTCATTATGTGTCCAAGGCCATATAGTGGTTAGAGTCAATCAATTTGTTAAAAATTAATTAGTGTGTATCATTTCCCTCTAGTAATGATAATATAGTTTTGCTATGATTCAATACGCGATTAATCTATATTAGGTTTATTATCTAACAAATTCCCTTTAAATAAAGTTCCACTAGTGTGTCTAGAAACTATATTATTTAATATATAATCAAGATTTTTCAATTCTATTAATGAGAGAGATCTAGCACTCCTCAACACTCTTGGCATGGGTTGGCAAGCCCTAGCATAGCGTAACACTCTCCTAGCATGTGTTGGCATGCCTTGTAGTCCCTAGCATGTCTTGAAACACTCTGGTATGCATTAACATATATGAACACTTGCCACACATTGGAACTTGGCATGTATTGGAACCTATTATAAGTGTGCCTAGCATGCCCCTTTTGAAAAAGATAAAGTCTTGACTTATTAACCCTCTTATGTGTTCATTTCCTTGAATTTTAGCTTGGTTCTTCTTTTTATTTCTTTGATATTCCTTGAAACATATTGGCATACCCTGACACCCTCCACATCCTAGAATGTATTAGCATCTTGCATGTCTTGGCACTATTTGGCACATGTTAACACACACTGGAACTCCGTAGCACACTCTATGTAATATTCCCAAATTTGAACATCATACTTGGAATATTCGAGTCCTTAATTTTCTTCATGAATTAAGTAATTAAAAGGGTGGAGGGACCCACAAACCCCAAAGATGAATAATATCCACTTTTTGTGTGTGAATGTGGACTAATTAAGCCTAGATCTACAAAATGAGGTAGTTGAGCAACTACTAATGTGAATGAGATTGGAAATCATGTCTCATTTAATGAGAAAGATCATGGAGGGTTGATTCAGTCAACTAAGATCTTGAAGATGTCAAACAAAGGATCATTGAGCATTCATGATCAAGTGATGGAAGATCATGTGCAAATGAAGCACACATGATGGAGGAGGTGTACATTGCACCTAGACTTGTTGGTTGATTTGGTCAAAAAACACAATCCCACTTGGAGGATCTTGTCCACATGTGACTGCGCAGTTGAGATTAGGGCGAAGGCTTGGGAAGGCTCAAACATTATAAAGGCGATGAACGCAAAGGTGAAAGGCATCTTGGATTATTTGATGTATGATCTTTTAGATCTAGAATTGTCAAGTGACATTCCACTGCATTCTTGGGATGTTTAGTAGAGATTGCAGGTGCTGTTTAGCACGGGTGTTCCCGGGCGAGAATCCCACCTATTTCTTGAGTAGCTATAGAAAGAGGATTTATCTTCATTCTACATCAGGCATTGGTGCCACATCTCTTCTCTACTTTCTGCAGAACATTGTTATTCAGAAATCTTCAGATTTTTGAAGATCAGTTTGGAAGGTGGAAGTTGTCTTCAATACTTCAGTTGGAGAACAAGGTGAGGGATTATTCCCATCACTTGGGATTATAGATAAACACTTCTAGAGCCACATTGTAGATATGGCATCAGGCCAAAATTTATTGACCTCCCATTAGCATTACTTCCTTCAGGAATTACGCTGTCTACCTTGTAGATCTAAAGGGAGGAAGGAAGTTGCTAGTATTTCAGCTAGAAATCCTGCGAGGGATCATTCCCTCACATTGCCATTAGTCTTAACATCAACTTGGAGTTTATGGCAGAATTTTTTAGCAGGCAGAAGGCCTCTCTTCCCCTCACAGCCTAGTTTCTAGAGGCAGTTGTGTTGCAGCAGCTATAATCATAATTGGAGGATTGAGAAGCTAGATCTAGAGCTTCTAGCTCATAGATATAAGGAAGGGACCAACCCTTCAAGCATAGATCTGATCTGATATAATATTTCAACCCTCTATTTGTCAGATCTAGATTTAGATCTGTATTTCCCAGTAGATCAAGGATCAAATCCTAGGGAGGTGATTTTCCAAAGTTGCGGATCTGGAAAATCCTTTCAGCGTTTTCTTGGGAATCCATCACATTGGCCAAATCTTGAATATTGGCATCATCTGAGCTCTAGTTTTGAGTAGAACTGCATTTCCCTTTTCAGCCTGCAACTATATGTTCGTATTTTGCTGAAGGGATAGCGTAGTATTTACTGCAGAGCCTCTCCAGTTACGCTGTACCTGTTGCATACATGTTTTCAGGGTGATCCTAGCTCATATTCTTGGCTAGATATACCTATATTCTGTACTTGTGTAACTGAATCATCTCCAATATAATAAAAATGGCTCAGCTTCTCTGTAAATTCTGATGTTGTCTTAAGATTTATTGTTTATCTTGATGTAAGTGCTTATATTGTGTGAAGTATTACTACATTCTCCCTTTTGGGATATTACAGTGGTATCAGAGCATGATCTTTGGCTTAGATTGTGGACACTTCATATTTTTCATCTAAAGAAGAAGCAGATAGATGAGATCTATCATGGAGGATGAAAAATCTGTCACTCCTTTCTTTAGATCCATGCAAGATCTCTCCAAAGAGGTCAATGAAATGAAGAAGGAAGGACAGAGAGAAGATCCAAGAAGAATATGTGATGAGGAAAGTACTTCCTATCAGCAGAAAAGAAGACTGGAGGATCCTAGATCTCCTCATAGATACACTATGCCCACTTTCTTTGAAGAAGGTGAGAGGTATAGAAGTGAAGAAAGGAATGAACCTGAGACTCATGAGACTCTCAGTCTATATCTTGAAGAGTAAAAAGCATATTCTAGAGCTTTCAAGGGGAAGCTAACTCTCCAACAATTCTTCCAGATTAAAGAAGAAAGAGGATCCTATAGCAACAATAGAAGAAAGAGGCATAATAGATTCTATTTTCCTACATTTGATGGGTCTTCCTCAAGCAATGTCAAGGCTTGGAGGAGGGAGTTAGATTCATTTTTCAAGCTACATATTGTGGCTGAAGAAGATGCTGTTCAAATTGCAGCACTTCATCTCTTAGATGAAGTAGAATATTGGTGGTTTGGACACCTAGAGCATGCAAAGGTGACCAAGTACTCAAATTTCTTTCACAATTTGAGGAAGAAGTTTGATGTAGAGAAGAAAGAGATGTGCTACAAAGAGAAATCTCCCAAGGAAACCAAGGAGAATGTAAATCTTGTCACTCTGGACAAGAGGTCACTACTTTCACCACTTGCTGCAGAAGTAATTGTATCTAGAGAAGAGACACTTGCATCTTTGCAAGGTAGTCTTGAGCCCTTGACATATGGAGTCCCATGCATGGATCAGGAGATGCATGAGGAGGTGGAGGAAGATACCATCACTAGTACACTTGAAGAAAAGAGACCATCACTCTTACTAGAAGTTGGAGACACTATTGTCCTGGTTGGAGGAACTCTTGTGTTCTGTCAAGAGGTTCCCACATATCAGTTGATCCAAGGTATGCATAAAATTTCAACACATATTGTTTCAAGATCAATGCATAACCAAGGGTTAGAGAAAAATGCTGATTTGATGTCTCCTCCTTGATGAAATCAAGGGTCCTCTGTGCTGATTTGAAGCAGAGACATATCACAGCATAGAGGACCCTTGATTTCATCAAGGAGGAGACTATAAACTATCCATGTTCATAATTTTTGAGCTACATTCAACCCTTTGAGTTGAGATGTAGAGTTTTAGAAAATGGGATTAGCGTTATCCTACATACAATGGATGACTATGAGATCAGTATTGTGCCTTACTTTGAGACAACATATGTATTACCTTGAAGATCTACAACACTTTCACTTAGTGGCTGTGACAAAGAAAGGGCCCCATTATTCTTGGATCATTTTGGAGAAAGCTTCACTCATGAAGCAATGGAGGGCAAGATGATGGATGGTAGACATCTAGATATGAGAAATATTTTCTCCTTTCTTGATGACAATTTATCCATGAGCATCTCACAGCTCAGAGAGAGACTTCTACCTACTACAGATCCAAAGCCTCATTGGTTTTGGAAGGCCATAGATGAGAAGAAGATCTCATTAAGAGACCTCATTGGAGGCGCACTTCAACATTTCATGAAGTGCAAGGTTCTTCATTGGTTTGGGGGAGATGGTATTCTAAAAAGGGAGGATACCATGATTCTACAGCACATCACTCATCTCCCATATTGGGGTGAGTGGATGAGGATGATGAGAAAGGGGTCACATGATCACTTGCAGAATTACATGGGCCAACAAGCTTGGTTACATTGGTTGCCATTGGGAGATTTCTATCACTTTCCAAAGGCTCCTATTTTTCTGATCCATGCCTTAAAAACACATATGAAATGAAGAAGGAGGCATGGCTGCGCTGGTTGCTCTTGGGTGAGTATGGTTACCACCCAATAGCTCATCATTTTATGAATCATGCCTTGTGTGTCAATGATAAATTTCAGAAAATGGAGGCATGTTCATTTTGGTTTCACTTGAGAGAGTTTGGCCACCACATAACATCTCCTATGTCTATGTGTTTTGTATTGTGTGAAATTTGGCATAATGATCTCATGTTGTGCATTGATGATGACTCTTTGTATTGGACTGATGTGACATTTCATATGTCCATTAGTATGGTTCTACTTCATAATGCACATGAGGAGGAGAGAAAGCACCAAGATCTCTTGTTGCTTTGGTTGCTTTTGGGGGAGTTTGGCTTGTCCATCTTACATGGAGGAGATGGAGGATGGCAAAAAAGGGCCTTACTCCGATGGTTGTTATTAGGAGAATATGGTTTTACATCTATGTATACCCATGTTTCTCCTTCCCTTCTTCTTTTGCATAATGCTGGAATGGTGAAGTTTGGGTCCAATAAGGCCAACAGGACTAATAATGAGAGCATGATAATGCTCAATCAAATTCATGAAACATGGGATGGAGGAATGTATTGTATGATGAAGCTTTTCCTTTATGGAGGAAGCTACCTTATTTTATGTATCTCATGTATTTATGATGTTGTTGGACATCATGTGATTATCAATTTGTGCTTCTTGATTGGAGGAGGACATCTAGCCATGCAGTTAGAAGTCTTCCCATATATTTCTAAAAGATAACTATGGAACCAAACATGCATAAAATATTGTAGCAAATGGAAGAAGCCTTCCTTATGTGGATTCCATTTGGAGGGGAATAGATGGCTGGTGCATCTACCTTTTGAGTTGCTTGAGGACAAGCAACATTTTTCCGCGGGGGGGGGGGGGGGACTGTAATATTCCCAAATTTGAACATCATACTTGGAATATTAGACTCCTTAATTTTCTTCATGAATTAAGTAAATAAAAGGGTGGAGGGAACCACAAACCCCAAAGATGAATAAGATCCACTTTTTGTGTGTGAATTTGGACTAATTAAGCCTAGATCTGCAAAATGAGGTAGTTGAGCAACTACTAATGTGAATGATATTGGAGATCATGTCTCATTTAATGAGAAAGATCATGGAGGGTTGATTCAGTCAAATAAGATCTGGAAGATGTCAAACAAAGGATTATTGAGCATTCATGATAAAGTGATGGAAGATCATGTGCAAATGAAGCACACATGATGGAGGAGGTGTACATTGCACCTAGACTTGTTGGTTGATTTGGTCAAATAGCGCAGTCCCACTTGGAGGATCTTGTCCACATGTGACTACGTAGTTGAGATTAGAGCCAAGGCTTGGGAAGGCTCAAAAATTATAAAGGAGATGAAGGAAAAGGTGAAAGGCATCTTGGATTATTTGATGTATGATATTTTAGATCTGGAATTGTCAAGTGACATTCCACTGCATTCTTGGGCTGTTTAGCAGAGATTGCAGGTGATGTTTAGCACAGGGTGTTCCCGGGCGGGAATCCCACCTCTTTCTTGAGTAGCTCTGGAAAGAAGATTTATCTTCATTCTAAATCAGGCATTGGTGCCACATCTCTTCTCTACTTTCTGCAGAACATTCATATTCAGAAATCTGCAGATTTCTGAAGATCAGTTTGGAAGGTGGAAGTTTTGTTCATTACTTCAGCTAGAGAACAAGGTGAGGGATTATTCCAATCACTTGGGCTTATAGATCAACACTCCTAGAGCCACATTGTAGATCTGGCATCAGGCCAAAATTTATTTACCTCCTTCAGGAATTACGTTGGCTACCTTGCAGATCTAAAGGGAGGAAGGAAGTTGCTAGTATTTCAGCTAGCAATCCTGTAAGGGATCATTCCCTCACATTTTCATCAATATTAACACCAGTCTGGAGTTTATGGAAGCATTTTTCAGTAGGAAGAAGGCCTCTCTTCCCCTCACAATGCAGTTTCTAGAGGCAGTTGTGTTGCAGCAACTGCAATCATTATTGGAGGATTGAGAAGCTAGATCTAGAGCTTCTAGCTCATAGATATAAGGAAGGGATCAACCCTTCAAGCATAGATCTAATCTGATATCATATTTTAGCCCTCTATTTTTCATATCTAGCTTCAGATCTCTATTTCCCAGCAGATCAAAGATCAAATCCTAGGGAGGTGATTTTCCAAAGTTGCAGATCTGGAAAATCCTTTCAGCGTTTTCTTGGGAATCCATCACATTGGCCAGATCTTGAATCTTGGCATCATCTAAGCTCCATTTTTGAGTAGATCTACGTTTCCCATTTCAGCTTACAACTATATGTTCATATTCTGTTGAAGCGACAATGCAGTATTTACTGCAGAGCCTCTCCAGTTACGCTGTACCTGTTGCATACATGTTTTCAGGGTGATCCTAGCTCATCTTTTTGGCTAGATCTACCTATATTATATACTTGTATAACTAAATCATCTCCAATATAATAAAAATGACTCAGATTCTCTATAAATTTTGATGTTGTCTTAAGATTTATTGTTTATCTTGCTGTAAGTGCTTATAGAGTGTGAAGTATTACTACATTCTCCCTTTTGGGATATTGTGTCTTACTTTGAGACAACATATGTATTACCTTGAAGATCTACAACACTGTCATTTAGTGGATGTGACAAAGAAAGGGCCCCATTATTCTTGGAGAATTTTGGAGGAAGCTTCCCTCATGAAGCAATGGAGGGCAAGATGATGGATGGTAGACATCTAGATATGAGAAATCTTTTCTCCTTTCTTGATGACACTTTATCCATGAGAATCTCACAGCTCAGAGAGAGACTTCTACCTACTGCAGATCCAAAGCCTCATTGCTTTTGGAAGGCCATAGATGAGAAGAAGATCACACTAAGAGATCTCATCAGAGGTGCACTTCAACATTTCATGAAGTGCAAGGTTCTTCATTGGTTTGGGGGAGATGGTATTCTACAAAGGGAGGATACCATGATTCTGCAGCACATCAGTCATCTCCCATATTGGGGTGAGTGGATGAGGATGATGAGAAAGGGGTCACATGATCATTTGCAGAATTACATGGGCCAAAAAGCTTGGTTACGTTGGTTTCCATTGGGAGATTTCTGTCACTCTCCAAAGGCTCCTATTTTTCTGATCCATGCCTTGAAAAACACATATGAAATGAAGAAGGAGGCATGGCTACGCTGGCTGCTCTTGGCTGAGTATGGTTACCACCCAATAGCTCATCATTTTCTGAATCATGCCTTGTGTGTCAATGATAAATTGCAGAAAAGGGAGGCATGTTCATTTTGGTTTCACTTGAGAGAGTTTGGCCACCACATGACATCTCCTATGTCTATGTGTTTTGTATTGTGTGAAATTTGGCATAATGATCTCATGTTGTGCATTGATGATGACTCTTTGTATTGGAATAATGTGACATTTCATATGTCCATTATTATGGTTCTACTTCATAATGCACATGAGGAGGATAGAAAGCAACAAGATCTCTTGTTGCTTTGGTTTCTTTTGGGGGAGTTTGGCTTGTCCATCTTACACGGAGGAGATGGAGGATGGCAGAAATGGGCCTTACTCCGATGGTTTTTATTAGGAGAATATGGTTTGACATCTATGTCTACCCATGTTGCTCCTTCCCTTCTTCTTTTGCATAACGCTGGAATGGTGAAGTTTGGGTCCAATAAGGCAAACATGACTAATAATGAGAGCATGATAATGCTCAATCAAATTCATGAAACATGGGATGGAGGAATGTATTGTATGATGAAGCTTTTCCTTTATGGAGGAAGCTACCTTATTTTATGTATCTCATGTATTTATGATGTTGTTGGACATCATGTGATTATCAATTTGTGCTTCTTGATGGGAGGAGGACATCTAGCCATGCAGTTAGAATTCTTCCCATATATTTCTAAAAGACAACTATGGAACCAAACATGCATAAAATATTGCAGCAAATGGAAGAAGCCTTCCTTATGTGGATGCCATTTGGAGGGGAATAGATGGCTGGTGCATCTACCTTTTGAGTTGCTTGAGGACAAGCGACAATTTCCTGGGGGGGGGGGGACTGTAATATTCCCAAATTTGAACATCATACTTGGAATATTAGACTCCTTAATTTTCTTCATGAATTAAGTAAATAAAAGGGTGGAGGGACCCACAAACCCCAAAGATTAATAAGATCCACTTTTTGTGTGTGAATGTGGACTAATTAAGCCTAGATCTGCAAAATGAGGTAGTTGAGAAACTACTAATGTGAATAAGATTGGAGATCATGTCTCATTTAATGAAAAAGATCATGGAGGGTTGATTCAGTCAAGTAAGTTCTGGAAGATTTCAAACAAAGGATCATTCAGCATTCATGATAAAGTGATGGAAGATCATGTGCAAATGAAGCACACATGATGGAGGAGGTGTACATTGCACCTAGACTTGTTGGTTGACTTGGTCAAATAGCGCAATCCCACTTGGAGGATCTTGTACACATGTGACTACGCAGTTGAGATTAGAGCCAAGGCTTGGGAAGGCTCAAACATTATAAAGGAGATGAAGGCAAAGGTGAAAGGCATCTTGGATTATTTGATGTAGGATCTTTTAGATCTGGAATTGTCAAGTGACATTCCACTGCATTCTTGGTATGTTTAGCAGAGATTGCAGGTGTTGTTTAGCATAGGGTGTTCCCGGGTGGGAATCCCACCTCTTTCCTGAGTAGCTTTGGAAAGAAGATTGCTCTTATTTCTAAATAAGGCATTGGTGCCACATCTCTTCTATACTTTTTGCAGAACATTCATATTCAGAAATCTACAGATTTTTGAAGATCAGTTTAGAAGGTGGAGGTTTTCTTCAGTACTTCAGTTGGAGAACAAGGTGAGGGATTATTCCCATCACTTGGGCTTATAGATCAGCACTCCTAGAGCCACATTGTAGATCTGGCATCAGGACAAAATTTATTGACCTCCCAGTAGCATTACTTCTTTCAGGAATTACGTTGGCTACCTTGCAGATCTAAAGGGAGGAAGGAAGTTGCTAGTATTAAAGCTAGCAATCCTGTGAGGGATCATTCTCTCACATTGCCATCAATATTACATCAGCCTGGAGTTTATGGAACCATTTTTTAGCAGGAAAAAGGCCTCTCTTCCCCTCACAATGGAGTTTCTAGAGGCAGTTGTGTTGCAGCAACTGCAATCATCATTGGAGGATTGAGCAGCTAGATCTAGAGCTTCTAGCTCATAGATCTAAGGAAGGGATCAACCCTTCAAGCATAGATCTGATCTGATATCATATTTTAGCCCTCTATTTTTCATATCTAGCTTCAGATCTCTATTTCCCAGCAGATCAAAGATCAAATCCTAGGGAGGTGATTTTCCAAAGTTGCAGATCTGTGTTGGGTATGTGTTATATTCTTTCCATGACTAAGCACGCGCGGGGGGGTAAGAGGGGGGGCGATAGCCCCCCCTTTGCGCTGGGAACAATGGGGAGGTCATAGGGGGGGCGGTAGCCCCCCTTGTCGGGGTCCGGGGCAGCACCCCGGCGAAAATTTTTTGGTCCTTAATTTCCGGTGGGTAGTCTGCACCCATGGTTTTTGTGCATGGTTTTGCACATGGTTTTTGGGTACGATGGTTTTCGGCCCCTGGTATTTTGTAGATCCTGTCAAGGGAACTACGGTTATGTTCTAATCCAGGGTTAATGGATTGGGGTTTATGTATGCTTCGGCATGTATATATATGTGTTGTAACACTAAAAGGAATATAATGAAAAATCAAGCTGGTCGTCCCGATTTGGGATCCAGGGGAAAATCTCTGGGTTTATCTATTTTATGTTTTATGCTCTTGCTATTGTTTATTTTCTGTTATAAGAATCGTGTGTAGATATTTCTGTTCAGGGTTAAAACCTACATTTGGTATCAGAGCTATTTCGGCTTCAAGGGGACGCCTTTGTTGTTGAGGGTTTTTTTGCTCGGGCCTGTGGTAGACCCTGTGCAGTGGGAGATCTGCGGGATCGATTCTTGCGGTGAAAGAATATGGCGAGCGGCGGAAAGATAGAGATTGAGAAATTTAATGGTCAGAGTTTTGAGTTGTGGAAGCTCAAGATGGAGGATCTGCTGGTGGATAAAGATCAGTGGATCGCGGTAGATCCAGGTACTAAACCAACGGCAATGTCAGATGAAGACTGGAAGAAACTGGATTGGAAGGCTAAGAGCACAATACGGTTGTGTGTCTCAGATTTAGTATTGTTGAATGTATCTGGGGAAGCTACGGCGAAGACCTTGTGGGACAAGCTAGGGAATTTGTACCAATCTAAGTCTCTAGTGAATAAATTGTTCCTGCGGAAAAAGCTGTATAACCTGAGGATGAAGGATGGAGACTCGGTGACAGAGCATCTGAACGCCTTCAATACTGTGGTAAGTCAGCTGTCATCTGTTGATATTAAAATCTCAGATGAAGATAAGTGCATCAATTTTTTGTGTTCTCTACCAGACTCATGGGACAGTCTGGTTATTGCAATAGGTAGCAATACAACTACCTTGAATTTTGATGACATTGTCTCAGCCTTGCTGTCGGAGGAAATGAGACGGAGAAATATGGAGGGTCAGAATGGAGATGCCTTATCTGTACGAGGAAGGTCCCAGAATAGAAACAAGAATAAGGTTTCGAGTGGGAGATGTAAATCTAGAGGGAGATCTAAATCTCCTGGAAAGTTTGTAAAGGTATGCTGGAAATGCGGAAAGGAAGGGCACTATAAAAGTGAGTGCAAATCTAAAGCTCCTAAGAAAGGAAAGGGATCTGATGATGCTCCTTCTGCAGAGGCAAAAACCACCTCAGATGAAGGTGGGGATGTGTATTTGGCTTCTTCTTCAAATACACATGTAGATCATGAGTCATGATTGATTGACTCAAGTGCATCCTTTCACTTCACTCCCCATCGGGAGTGGTTCTGCGAGTATGAGAAATATGATGGTGATGTCTTCCTAGGGGATGATAGGAAGGCCAGAATCGTCGGACGTGGAAAGGTCAAGCTAAAGCTACAAGGTGGAAGGATTAGAACACTTCCTGGTGTTCTACATATTCCTGCATTGGCCAGAAATATGATTTCTATAAGCAAGATGGATGATACAGGTGTAAAAACAATGTTCGAGAAAGATGCCTGCAAGATGGTTCGGGGAGCACTGGTATTAATGCAAGGAGTTTGGACTGGAACTCTATACAAGCTACAAGGTAGCACTGTTATTGATGGGTGTAATAGTTCTGTGGTTCCTGAAAGTGGAGTGGAAAGCCTAGCTGTCTCTAGAGAAAATACCATGCTATGGCATCAAAGGCTTGGACATATTGGAGAGAAGGGCCTTCGGATACTGCATAGAAATGTTATGGTAGAAGGTATGTCTAATTGCTCTCTAGATTTCTATTTCTGTGAACATTGTGTATATGGGAATCAGACTCGGGTGAGTTTTCCTTCTGGTGCTAAGAGGGCGAACAAGATATTAGAACTTGTGCACAATGATGTGTTTGGACCTGTGTCAGTTCCATCACTGGGAAAGTATGTGTACTATGTTTCTTTCATCGTTGAATTCTAAAGGAACACATGGATATATTTCTTGAGGAATAAATCTGAAGTCTTTGACAGATTTAAATAATTTAAAGCTCTGGTGGAAAAACAGACAGAGAAGAAGATAAAGGCGCCGAGGACAGATAATGGTGGGGAGTTCTGCAAGAAGGAATTTGAAGAGTTATGTAAGAAGTGTGGTATAACACGACAGAAGAATACTCCATACACACCTCAGCAAAATGGAGTTGCAGAAAGAATGAACACAACACTGATGGAAAAGGCAAGAAGCATGCTCAGTGGTACTGGGTTAGGACAAGAATTCTGGGTAGAGGCAGTAGAGACTGCATGCTATCTGGTTAACAAATCACCTTCATCAGTGTTGGAGGATAAGACTCCACATGAGGTATGGACTGATAAGAAACCCTCTCTTTCACATCTAAGGGTATTTGGATGTGATGCATATGTACATGTTCCAAAGCAGAAAAGGACCAAGTTGGATAATAAATTTGAAAGGTGCATCTTTATTGGGTATAAGGATGGTTTAAAAGGTTACAAGCTTTGGAACCCGAAAACAAGGAAGGTTGTGTACAGTCGAGATGTGGTGTTTAGAGAGGTGAAAGATGCTGTTAAACATGAACTCATACCAAAGGAACCTGAGAAGATAGAGTTTGAGCTAAAGGAGGATGAATAAGACTCTACAACAGAAGAAGACTCAGAAGATGAAGAGCCACAAACTCCAGCTATTATAAGATCAACTTGTGAAAGAAGGCAACCAGAAAGGTATAGTCCATCTGCTTTCTATTCAGGTTTTGCCTTAAATATAACTGATGATTATCCCAGAACTATCAGGGAGGCAGTAGATTCAGAGGATGGAAAACTCTGTAAGTAGGCCATGGTTGATGAAATGGCATCCTTGCATAAAAATGAGGCATGGGATCTGGTGGAGTTGCCGGCTGGAAGGAAGCCCATCGGGAGAAAATGGGTGTTTAAGAAGAAGATGAATGTAGAAGGCAAGATGGAGAAATACAAAGCTCGGTTGGTAGCAAAAGGTTATTCCCAGGTGCCGGGAATTGATTTTGGTGATATTTTTTCTCTTGTTGCCAAAGTTACTTCTATTAGATTACTGTTATCTGTTGCTGCTGCATTTGATTTCAAGATAGAATAGATGGATGTGAAGACAACATTTCTTCATGGGGATCTAGAAGAGGAGATCTACATGAAGCAACTTGAAGGATTTATGGTGAAGGGTAAGAAAGAACTGGTATGCAGGTTGAAGAAGTCTCAGTATGGGTTAAAATAGTCACCAAGGATGTGATATCAGAAATTTGATACCTATATACGGGGACTTGGATTCACCAGAAGCAAGGAGGATCATTGTGTTTATTTTAAATTAATTGGTGACTGTGTTATTTATTTGGTCTTTTATGTGGATGATATGTTGTTGATTGGAAATGACAAAGAAATTAACCAAGATTTTAAGACCCAACTATTCTCCAAATTCGACATGAAGGATCTTGGTGTTGCAAACTATATTTTGGGCATGGAAATTAAGAGAGATTGGGCAAAGAGGAAGATGTGGTTAAACCAGAGGAAGTATGTTGAGACTATATTGTAGAGGTTCAATATACAGGATAGTAAATCGGTGAATGTTCCTATTCCTGTAGGTGTAAAGCTGTCTGTTGAACAGTGTCCCAAGACACAAGAAGAAGAGGAGGATATGTCCCGTGTTCCATATGCAAGTGCAGTGGGTAGCCTGATGTATGCAATGGTCTGTACTAGACCAGACATTGCACATGCAGTGGGAGTATTGAGAAGGTTTATGTCAAACCCAGGGAAGGAGCATTGGACAACAGTGAAGTGAGTTTTCAGATATTTACGTGGCACTAGTGATTATGGTTTGTGCTACCAGGGAAGACCAAGATTGGAAAGAATGTTGGACATTCGTGGTTTTGTTGATGCAGAATGGGATGCAGATCTGGACCAAAGAAGTTCTATAAGTGGGTATGTGTTTAGCCTATTTGGAGGCGCAGTCAGTTGGATGAGTAAAAGACAGTCTGTAGTGGCTCTTTCAACTACAGACGCAAAATACATGGAAGCCACTCATGCAAGCAAGGAAGCAGTTTGGTTGCAGAGATTGTGTTCAAGTATGGGGTTGGTACATCAAGCTATAAGGATAGACTGTGATAGCCAAAGTGAAATTTTCTTGGCTAAGAACCTGTTGTAACCAACAATAACCCCTCTTTTTATTTAATATTAGTAATAATACTAAATAAATGAGAACCCTTAGTTAAAAAATCCAAAAAATCAATTAGGATTTGTTTGCCTTTTCAAATAAAACTTTCTATCATAAACCTAATCCCTTAGAAAGAATATCAAGAAACACTTAAGTTTATGATAGATTATGATAAAATTGCTCTTTAAACAAGATAGCGCATTCATAACAAAAATGGTATATATCTTTTATAAAACGCATTGGTCGCAGATCGCATAGCGCAGAAAACAGAAATGATTAATGAATATCTTTTGCGCTTTTTTCAATTATGCGCTTTTGCGATTATGCGATTTTGCGATTTTGGGATAATGCGATATTGCGATTTTGCGCTATTTTGCGATATGCGCTTTTGCGCTATTCGCAATTTCCGCTTTTGCGCTATTTTCATGACTGCGATGACTTCATTTTGCGATATTGCGACATTACGATTTTGCGATATTGCGCAGCAAATCACAGATCGCAATGTCGCAGATTCATGTAGGCGCGCTATCCCAAGGCAATCTTCCCATATGTCAAATCTGTTATGCGCTTTAATGATTAAATTAAATGATTGGATTGATTATTAATGGTAAATGAGATTGTGTTTGGATTGAAAGTCATTTCACGATTAAAATATCATATTTCATCCGCTTTCACATTTTAAACAGTCTCATCACCTTTCTTATGCCATTACTCTCATTTATTCGTAAAACGCAGGCACGAAGGAGAAAACGTCTATACAAAGCTTCGCTAAACACTATGGGAAAGAAGGAGAAGAGCTCGAGTTCTGAAAACAAAGAAACGGCTTCGTTGTATGCAGACACCGCTTGTAATAAGGATGCCGGTATATCCACTTGGGAAGGAATGTATAATCTGCTAGAGGAAGAAAACCCTGTGGTGATAAAAGTTGTAGCTACAGCAGGTTCCCAGAATACGTCTGAAGCAACTCTTAGAGACTTGGCTTGCTCATTTCTGCATAGAATAGCAGCAAGGCCAAGGATTCTCCCATATACAGACATGGTGAGATGGGTGCTGGATAGCACAGACATTTCAGACAGACAATTCAGAACTCCATCTGAAGAGCTAATCGAGTCATTCATCATAGAAGATCTGAGATTAATGTACAAGTTGCCACAACCTCAGGCGAATTTCAACAAACAATTCATGGAAGATTTTGCCAAAGAACATGCAAATTTGGCAGAATGCACAAAGGAGTGGACCAAAAGAAGTGAACCATTGAAGAAAAAAAAACAAGGTATGTACAGCACGGGTTCACTTACCTCTCCTTATTGTTTTACTGCTGCCATGTTATGCAGGCTTTTTGGAAAGCCTGACATAAATATGATCTTACCCGAATGGCTTCCCTTGTTGAATGCGGCTGTTAATTCTACAATTGTAGACTGGGCCAAAATCCTATCTGATAATCTCACCACTGCTATTTTTCACTACCGGTCTAAACGAAATGTTTCTCAGTGGGTTTATCCGCCTTTTTATTTATCTGCTTATGTCATGGACGCCATCTGCTATGTCTCTAAATTCCCTGTGATGGGCTGGAAATGGACTATCCACGACCCTTTGCCCATTCATGTGTACCATAAAGAACTATGGGAGTCTAAGTTTTTCCCCCATTTTTACCAAATTTGTCATGGAATAATGCTGCCACTGTACAGAACATTGTATAATAAGGATGCCCCAAGGTTATCTTTAGAAACAGAGGTTGGTATTCTCCCCGTCGCAAGATTTTTTGGAGAAGAATTGTTCACTTATATTAGGGTTTTTGGAAGTTATGCTTCTCCCCATGTTTTACCCCTTTATGTTCCAGATAGACTTGTAGCTCGGGAAATTGCTTATCAGACCCGTGGCCAAGGAGGTATAACAAAAGATTTAAAAGAGAAGAAAAAGGGCATTTGGCCACAATTTCCCGTAAAATGTGGAACATTTTCACTGTTTGATATTGGTCATGCATTTCAAGAGATAGGCAACGTTACATGCCTACAGCTGTTCAAATTCTCGAGAAGGTTATTCGACCCAAATGATATTGTTAAGAATTTTACCAATGCAATCAAAGTAAGGGAATTTTCCGGGGAACAGGATCTTTTTGATGATATGTTTCAAGCAAGAAATTCATTCAAAGAAGTTTTGAATTCAGCTCAAGCACATCTATCTCCAGAGGAATTCCAGGAATTCAAGCTTTACAGAGAAAGAAGATTAATTCCTATTCCTTTGGATAATCTACGCTTAGAGCCCGCAAGGGAACAAACTCCTAGTGTTAGTCTTAACGGCAGTTCAAGTACAGGTAAATCTAAATCAAAATCTGACAAAGATTCTGAACACTCCAATAAGTCTAAAGAAAAGGAAGATAAAATGGAAGAATCCATTAAAGATTATGCACAATCTAAAGAACTTACTCAACAGCAAATTTTGACTTCTCAACAGACAAATCCTCCTCCAACCAATGTACAGCAACAGCCAGTCACCATTGAGTTAGACAAAGAATGGGAAACCTTTAACCAATTGACTAATGTAGAAGGACAGAATGTACAGACCCCTGTCCAGACAACCAAAGTTTTGAATACGGGAACAAGCAGCACAGTCGCAGTGACATAGCACATACCAATCACACCCTCCTCTGAAATTGTACTTAATGTAGAGGACATTCCTCCTCTAGATGTATTCTACAGCCCAAAATACAAAGCAGTAGTGAAGAGACAGAGAAAAAAGAGAAAAATAGAAAGTGCAATTGCTACTGAAGCAGAGCAAGTAGATGTTTTGTGGAAAGATCCTGCCACAGAGCCTACTCATAATCTCACTAAGTTATCTCAAATAACAGGAGCTTATGCTTCTGCAACAATTGATAAAGCAGTTGAGATACAACTTTTGTTGAATGAAAAAGAAGAACAGGTAAAAGCTCTGCAACAGCAATTGCAACAGGTACAATCCAATAAGGAAGCACAATTGAAACTTGAAGAGTTACAACAACAACTTCAAGAAATGCAAACAGGACATCAAAAAAGCCTGGCTGATAAAGACAAAAAAATACAGATTATCCAAGATCAGCATAAAGATGATCCTAAGCTTCCAGAATTCATTTCAAAAACCATCTCTTTGAACAATCAACTACTGCAACAAGAGGAAGTTTTCTGCCAAAAAATCTTGCAATGGAATTCTTTGTGCCAAGAGAGCGATAAAATCACAAATCATGTCGTAGATTTACGAAATGATTATGATTTTATTAATGAAAAGATCAATGATTATCTGGCATGGAAAAAGACAGAAGAAGGAAGAAAAGCTGGTGCACCCATCGTTAATGAAAACCATAAAGAAATACTGTTCAATAACTGGGATGCACAGATCAGAAGGGCAGAAAAGGCAGCAGAGGAGGCGGCTACAGCGGCAAACACTCTCACTGATTGTATAAATGACAATTTACACAAAGCTAATTTGATCCCAGAAATTGTTCCAGGATATCTCCCACAGGCAAATCAATTGCAAACAGAATGGAGGCAAAAGGCAGAAGAAAGAGCAAAATCCATCCAAGGGCTGACAAGATTGAATTGGGACTCATACTGGATGTACTTGGTAAAGCCACACAGTTAGCACAGTGCGCTCAATTGTATCATCAATGCTACAGAGAAGATTTCTCCTACGCTTGCCGACTCTGTCTTTTCAGGACAGTTGAATTCTGAAGTCGGTCAACCGCATCTTCTCAAAACTATGCTGGATGCCTGCAAACTTAAAGATCAAGTTAATAGATAGATAGATTTAGTTTTAATTTCACTGTATTTTAGCCTAGGAAAAGGACGGTCATTGAACCGAATCCTTAATTTTTGTAATAAACTATTTTTAGATTTAGCTAAGTAGTATTTAAACCCCTCTCATGCATTTAGAGGGGGGTCCTGGATCTTAATATTTTTGGACTTGGAGATTACATTTCTGTACTCCATTGTCTTATATATTTTTAAAAAGGATCACATCTGGTGATTTTCATGCGGAATTATCTTTGAAGTGTTGCATTTTTGTACCTTGGAATTTGATTTTGCATCATAGTTACTAGATAGAGTATCAGATTTCATTTGAAAGTCTTTAAGATGAACAAGGTATTTCTATCTGTTCACTGTTGATCTCTTTTGTCTTATGATATTCGACTTAAAATTTCTATCATTTATATGTATATTTTTTTTCACAACGCTTCCTTTTATATATCATTTCTGAGTATAATAGAAACATTATTTTTCATAGTTACATGTAAATGGTATACAATGATGAATGCAATATGCTAATATAACTCTGTTTAATTTCTTAAACAGAGTTATCTTTATTTGTTTCTGCACATTTCAATTTAATTAATAATACATTTTCATGGTTATTGTTGAATTGGAACAATCTTAAGTTGTATTCACATATAATTACTCGGGTTAGTGTTAGAATTTCTTTATCAGTATTTAGCTTAAATTAGATAGTTTTACTTCAGTTAATTTAGTCCCATTTCCACCCATCCAATCCAATCCATTTAGTTACAAGGAAACTGGTCCTTTAAATCCAGTCGGAGCCACCATACCAAACAGAAAAGGAGCTGTCTTAAGGTCCCGACCGGGTGGTTTTCCCCGATGTTTGAAGCAGAGATTTTCTAGGCTTCAACATTTTTGGCACTAGAAGGAGGGCCTGAGCTATGAATCGCAAGTAAATCTTTATCCACAAGCCATTCCGAGAGCAAAACACCCTCATTAACTTCTTCAATTTCTTCTGAAATTCAAAATCCTAGAGAAGAAATTGCAGAAAATATTCAGACACCCACTACCAAAATCCCAAAACATTCAGACAATCAACATCCTGAGTCTCCCGAAGTTCAAGATCTAATTCATAAATTGAAAGGATTCTCATTATCTCTTGAAGAGTCTGAAATATCTGAAGGTAGTGTAACTTCAAAATTTATTCCTTCGAAACCTCTTACTAGGTTGCAAAGTGAAAAACTTGGTATTCCTCCGAAAGAATTTCCTTTACCTATTAAGGGAAAAACAAAAAGAATTCAATCGGAAACAGAAAGTGATACAAGTTCATCATATCATATTCAAACACCTGTTTCCAAAACCACAACTCAACAAAGTACAGTTGTTTCATTACCATCTCTTCAATCATCATCTCCACAAACATCTTCTACTCAATCCTCATCAATCTCAACATCATCTATTCCAACCACTTCTATTCAAATACCACCAGTTTATACTATTCGTCCAATAGTCATCCCAATAATGGCACAGAGACCATGGTCTACTCTAGGAGCAGTCAACATAGCTGCACCTTTACATGATTTACCAGACAATCCTGGAAATTGGCTTCCAAAGTTTAGCCCAGATCTTAACATCCAGGCTGAAGAACATATCAATAACTTTATGCTGGCTATTAATTTGAATGGAGTCATACACGAAGATGTTGTAGTTAGATTATTCCAATATACTCTTCAGGGAGTAGCAGGATCATGGTATTTTTCATTACCATCAGGATCCATAACGAGTTGGGACATTTTTGCAGATCATTTTTTGACCAAATTTGGAGATGACCGATCAATTGCAACTTTACTCAATGATCTCTCAAATTTGAAGATAGAACCCAAGGAACCTATAAAAGAATTCAAAGCTAGATTCAATAAACTCTTGAACAAAATTCATACAGATTCACAACCCAGTGAACAAGTCAGAATTGAATGGTATATATCTGCCTTACCCTCAAACATAGAAATTTTCGTGGACAGAGCTGCAAAGCCTACATTAGCTGAGAATATGAAAGAAGTTATTGTAGTGGAAAAACGTATCACTTCTCTGGAAAAGAAAAATGCTATCGAGGAAAGGAAATTAAAGAAGGTCAGCTTCAGAGATGATTCAAAGAAAAATGCTAAAGATCCATATGACATGGAAGGTTTACAGAAAGTTCTTAAAACCATGTCAAATGAAATGGTTGAAATTAAAAAACAAGTGGCTGAAACTTCTACCAAGAAACCATTCCGAAATTTCAGAAGAAACCAAGTTGAATCCAAACCTCCTAATGCAATCTCTAATGCAGAATCAGAAGAAGAGGAAGAAGAAGAAGATACATCTATAGTGTCAGATCAAGAAGACGAAAATGAAGAAATAGCTGAATTGAATGGAATGTGGGATTTTATTCTCCCTAATTCTGATAGTGAAGAAGCTATGCCTGTAAGTACTAGGAGTAAATCTACAGCAGAACCAGTGCAAACAGTTCCAAAAAAGAAAATTACAACTCCAAGTACCAAAGACAAACCCACTGTGAAGAAAACTTCTCCATCACCTACTCAAAATCAGCCATCTTCTTCTAATCCTCTCACATCAACAACGAAAACTTTAGTAGTGTCAGATCCTATGGAATACAACATTGTAGAAGACATGAAAAAGATCAAAGCCAACATTTCCTTACATGAACTCAGCAAACTAAAACACCAGCAAAAGTTGCTATTGAAAGAATTAAATGCTACACCAATTGCTCCTTTACCAAGCGGTGTAGTTGCAAAAGCAGCAAGAGGAACTGGTAAGCCACCATATAAGGTAGATGCTACTGATACTGTGCTCATTGGGGAAAATTCAAATTCTCAAACTCCCCCTTTTCCTTTGACTTATGAGATGTACAATAAAAATCTGCACAATTGTTTGATTGATTCTGGAGCTTCCTCCAATATAATGCCTACTTCTGTCTGTGCCAAATTGAATATTGAACCACAGAAATCAGCAGTTCATATCGTTCAGTTGGATCGCTCTAAAGTCCAAGTGGTAGGAGAAATCAATTCAGTTACTATCAGATTAGCCTCAGACCCTAGGATTGTCCAAAGAATTGATATTCTGATTGCTGATATTCCTGAATTCTATGGATTAATCTTGAGCAGGGACTGGTCTGCGAAACTTAACGGTTATATCTCAACCGATTATTCACACATGTGGCTTCCCTACAAAGGGAAACCAAATCAAATCAAAATTGAATGAGAAAAACATATGACGCACACTGTCACTGAATTTGAACAACCTAATGAACCTATAGCATTCAACAACAATATTCTTGGAGGTTATTCTGCTGAATCATTTCTTGGAAATTTCAAGGCTCCTCAATCACCGTTTTCTGTAAATACTTTTGTTTCTCAGATAGAAAATTTTTCACAATCTGATTCTTCCAGAATTGTAAATATTTTTGATGTAATTGTAAATAAGCCAATAGATAAGTCTTTATTTTGGTCATTATATTTTGATGGATCGAAATCTAGTGATGGAGCTGGAGCTGGATGCATCTTAATTGATCCAAATGGGGAGAAAACCATGTTGTCATGTATATTAGAATTTGAGTGTACTAACAATACCGCAGAATATGAAGCCTTGGTTCAAGGACTTTATAAAGCTATAGGGTTAGATGTTAAATACTTGAAAGTTTTTGGTGATTCCGAAATTGTCATAAAACAAGTTAGGAATACTATTCATTGCCTTTCAGGACATATTAAACACTATAAAACCCTAGTACAAGACCTCAGCACTCATTTTTTAGCATTCAATATTTCTCCTATTCCTAGGAATCAGAATACATCAGTTGACTTGTTAGCTAATGTTGCATCTAAACTCCTACCTGCTGAAGATTGCAGTCCTGATAGGTTTACTGTAGAATTGATTTTTCGTCCATCTGTCCCAGATAATGTTACAAATTGGAGAGTATTCTATCATGATCAAGATATTCTAAATTTCATGACTTAAGAGAAATCATATGATGAGCAAATTATTGACGAAGATGATCATGATTTACAAATTGCTTTAAAAGGTAATGAAAACCCCATTCCAAAATCTGTTGTTAAATTAGAGGATTTATATGACATTACAGACAGATTCAAGAAAGTCACTAATACGAAACTTCAAAGTTCCACTTTGAAGTTTGAATTGGTAAATCTTGGTTCTGATTCCAAACCTCAAAATGTTAATTTAGGACTCAATTTAACACCAGACGAAAGGAATGCATTCATTAAACTGCTGAACAAGTATAAAAACGTTTTTGCTTGGAATTATGATGATCTAAAAACATATAATACTTCGATTATTCAACATACAATTCCAATGCTTCCTGATATTAAACCTGTTCAACAGAAGTTGAGAAAGATCCATCCAAATCTCGAAAGTCAAATCAAATCAAAACTTAATAAACTTTTGAAAGCCAAAATCATTTTTCCAGTCAGGCACTCTAATTGGGTTTCCAATATGGTACCTGTAAGGAAGAAGAATGGTGATATAAGAATCTGTATTGATTTCAGAAATTTAAACAAGGCATGCTTAAAAGACAATTTCCCATTGCCAACCATGGAACAGATACTTCAAAAAGTAGCTGGTTCTGAACTTATGTCTTTTCTCGATGGATTTTCGGGCTATAATCAAGTTTTAGTTCATCCAGATGACAGATTGAAAACAACTTTCAGAACAAAATGGGGAACTTATGCTTATCAAAAAATGCCTTTTGGTCTAATAAATGCAGGAGTAACTTTTCAAAGAGCCATGGATATAGCATTCAAATGTCTGATCAATAAATCAGTTGTTGTTTATCTTGATGACATAACATTATTCTAAAAAAAGAGAGCCAATCATCTACATGATTTAAAACAAATATTTAAAAGATGTAGAAGGTTTGGTATCTCCTTAAATCCAAAGAAATCTTTCTTTGCTTTAGATGAAGGAAAAATCTTAGGATTTGTTGTGTCAAAAGATGGTATATATATTGATCCAGATAGAGTGAAAGAAATTTCTGATATTTATTTACCACATAACAAAAAATCCATGCAATCATTTCTTGGACAGATCAATTTTGTTAAAAGATTTATTCCTGATTTTTCTTTAATTGTTTTACCTATGCAAAATATGATCAAGAAGAATTCAATATTCAAATGGGCGCATAAAGAAAAAGAAGCTTTTGATTCAATCAAACGAGTGATCATTAATGCACCAGCATTGAATACCCCAGATTTTTCTAAAGATTTTACTTTGTATACTCTGGCCACTGAAACATCCTATGCAGCCGTTTTAACACAACTCAATGATCAAAAAATCGAAGCACCAATTTCCTTCTTTAGCTCAAATTTGCAAGGAGCTGAGCTTAATTATTCCGATGTTGAAAAACAAGCCTTTGCTGTGTTTAAATCAATTAAACATTTTAGACCTTTTCTCTTGAAGACACATACAAAAATCATTGTCCCATTCTCTGCAGTGAGGCAATTATTAATTCAAAAAAAAGTAGGAGAAAAGAGAGCTAACTGGGTAACAGCCTTGCAAGAATATGATATTGATATTAAACCAGCTAAGATTGTTAGAGGACAAGGTTTTTGCAGATTATTGGCAGGAGCTCATAACATACCGGAAAATCAAGAGTCAAATCAAGATATTCAAGTAAGTCAGATAAATGTTACAGATTCCAGATCTCAGTATGTTGATCTTATCTATTACTTGAAAAATGGGTATGCTCCTTCTAATCTCAGCTATAAGAGTAAACGCGCTTTAAGGTTAAAGGCTATTAAATATGAGATCATTGATAATGTGTTGTTTAGAAAAAATTATGATTCAATTTTTTTAAGATGTTTGGAAAAGACTAAAGCTGAAAAGGTTTTGCGGGAATTGCATGATGGACCAGCAGGAGGTCATTTTGGAGGTGATACCACAGCTCACAAAATAATTCGTGCTGGTTATTACTGGCCTACCCTTTTTAAAGATACGCATGATTACGTAAGGAAGTGCCAAATTTGTCAAACTGCAAGTGGAAGACAAAGAAAACCAGCTTTTCCTTTGCAACCAGTGACTATTGAGCAACCATTCGAACAATGGGGACTTGACATTATTGGTGAGATAGTACCTCATTCTTCCAAACAGCACAAGTACATCCTTACTGCAACTGATTACTTTACAAAGTGGGTAGAGGCAATCCCCTTGAAGGTAGCCAATTCTGATGCAATTATTGATTTCATAGATCAATTCATCATAACCAGGTTTGGTATACCTCAAGCTCTTGTCTTTGATAATGCATCTTACTTCTCTGGAAATAGTTTAATTGAATTTGCAGTCAAAAGAGGTTTTAAATTAAAATATCCAGCAAATTATTATCCACAAGGTAATGGTTTGGCTGAATCCACTAATAAAAACCTTATCAAAATTATTAAAAGGACCGTTGATCAAAATCAAAAGAATTGGCACAAATCTTTAATCTTTGCATTATGGGCTGATCGTATCACTGAAAAAGCTTCAATAGGGACTTCACCTTTCAATCTGGTTTATGGAAAAGAAGCTGTGATACCATCAAATTTAACTCTTCCATCATTAGCCCTAGTGCAGTTTATTGAAGAAAATCCGTCTTCATCCATTCAATTGAGATATGATCAAATCCTTAAATTAGAAGAAGATAGGGATAAAGCAAAAATTACTCATGAAAAACATCAACAGCTTGTAAAATCTTCTTTTGATGCAAGTTCTACTGGCTCAAAAATTTTGTCAATTGGTGATCTTGTTCTGAAATGGGATAAAGCACACAAAGAAAAAGGTAAACATACCAAATTTCAGAAAATGTGGCTTGGACCATTTCAGATCGTTGAGAAGATAGGCTCAAATACATTCATACTCCAAGATCTAACGGGTAAGAGAGAATCTCTTCCTGTAAATGGGCTTATCTTGAAGAAATTCTTTTCATAAGGAGGTAACCCCTTCTTAAACTGTACATATTTCTTTCTGCAAAGTTTTTGATTGTTTTTGTTTTTGCAAATAAAGGTTGTTTATGAGTCTCTGATTGAATGTTTACTATTTGTGAAAATTTCTTCGGAAAAATATTATAAATATTTATTTTGTGTAAATAAGAATTTTTAAAGTAATGATCACAGTTTTTGAATAGTTTAAAATAAGATGTTAAACTTTGAAAGATTATTTCAATCATTTACATGATCTTTTGAAAACTTGAGAAGAATGTAAATCATTATAAGTTTATTAAGCAGAGAAAGGTTATCTATCAAAGTAAAGATTTTTTCAAAGTTTTGGAACTCAAAAAACTCTGAAAATTGTCATCCATTGATTCTTAAGGATAAAACTATTTCACCCCATCCATTTAAGTTGTGATTTTTTAGAATGTAATTCTAAGAGATTATACGAAAATTTTAAGAGATAAGAGGTCTCATTACGAGCCGACTTACCATGTTCATAAGGAGTAATAAAACTAACATTACCAATACTACATACCAAAACAGGGTAATGGCTTATAAATATAAGACAAGGGGTCTCATCACGAGCCAACTTGTTCAGTTTAATTATAACTAGTGAATGGCATTGTTATTAACTGGCTGCCAAACCAGAACAATGGCTCTTAAAATAAAAAATAAATATAAGACAAAAACATGAGATAATAGGTCTTATGAATTTATCTTTTAAAAAGTCATAATTTTAGTTGGATGGGACAATGAATGGTTAATGGTTTAAAGATAACCCTGTCGAGACTATGAACATTTGCTGGCAGCAGAGACAATACCTATGGCAATAGAGTATATTATAAAACCAAAACTTGGAGAGATCCACTTACTTCATTATTAACACCAATCAAAGCTTGAGATAACCCAAAATGTTTTTATCTCTTAAGGAATTAGAAAGGAATTATGAAATGATTTTTATTTCTTTTTCATAGTTACATTTTATTTGAATTATCCTAAGATAATTTTCATTATCTTTAAAAACCTTTACTTACTAAAGATAGAATGTTCATTTTATTTTTTCAGAGAAAACTGTTTCTTTCAGTGAATCGCCAATTGTTGTAACCAGCAACAACCCCCCTTTTTATTTAATATTAGTAATAATACTAAATAAATGAGGACCCTTAGTTAAAAAATCCAAAAAATCAGTTAGGATTTGTTTGCCTTTTCAAATAAAACTTTCTATCATAAACCTAATCCCTTAGAAAGAATATCAAGAAACACTTAAGTTTACGATAGATTATGATAAAATTGCTCTTTAAACAAGATAGTGCATCCATAACAAAAATGGTATATATCTTTTATAAAACGCATTGGTCGCAGATCGCATAGCGCAGAAAACAGAAATGATTAATGAATATCTTTTGCGCTCTTTTCAATTATGCGCTTTTGCGATTTTGCAATATGCGCTTTTGCGATAATGCGATTTTGCGATTTTGCGATAATGTGATATTGCGATTTTGCGCTATTTTGCGATATGCGCTTTTGCGCTATTTTCATGACTGCGATGACTTCATTTTGCGACATTGCGACATTGCGATTTTGCGATATTGCGCAGCAAATTGCAGATCGCAATGTCGCAGATTCATGTAGGCGCGCTATCCCAAGGCAATCTTCCCATATGTCAAATCTGTTATGTGCTTTAATGATTAAATTAAATGATTGGATTGATTATTAATGGTAAATGAGATTGTGTTTGGATTGAAAGTCATTTCACGATTAAAATATCGTATTTCATCCGCTTTCACATTTTAAACAGTCTCATCACCTTTCTTATGCCATTACTCTCATTTATTCGTAAAACGCAGGCACGAAGGAGCAAACGTCTATACAAAGCTTCCGCTAAACACTATGGGAAAGAAGGAGAAGAGCTCGAGTTTTGAAAACAAAGAAATGGCTTCGCTGTATGCAGACATTGCTTGTAATAAGGATGCCGGTATATCCACTTGGGAAGGAATGTATAATCTGCTAGAGGAAGAAAACCCTGTGGTGATAAAAGTTGTAGCTACAGCAGGTTCCCAGAATACGTCTGAAGCAACCCTTAGAGACTTGGCTTGCTCATTTCTGCATAGAATAGCAGCAAGGCCAAGGATTCTCCCATATACAGACATGGTGAGATGGGTGTTGGATAGCACAGACATTTCAGACAGACAATTCAGAACTCCATCTGAAGAGCTAATCGGGTCATTCACCATAGAAGATCAGAGATTAATGTATAAGTTACCAGAACCTCAGGCGACTTTCAACAAACAATTCATGGAAGATTTTTCCAAAGAACATGCAAATTTGGCAGAATGCACAAAGGAGTGGACAAAAAGAAGTGAACCATTGAAGAAAAACAAACAAGGTATATACAGCACGGGTTCACTTACCTCTCCTTATTGTTTTACTGCTGCCATGTTATGCAGGCTTTTTGGAAAGCCTGACATAAATATGATCTTACCCGAATGGCTTCCTTTGTTGAATGCGGCTGTTAATTCTACAATTGTAGACTGGGCCAAAATCCTATCTGATAATCTCACCACTGCTATTTTTCACTATCGGTCTAAACGAAATGTTTCTCAGCGGGTTTATCCGCCTTTTTATTTATCTGCTTATGTCATGGACGCCATCTGCTATGTCTCTAAATTCCCTGTGATGGGCTGGAAATGGACTATCCATGACCCTTTTCCCATTCATGTGTACCATAAAGAACTATGGGAGTCTAATTTTGTCCCCCATTTTTACCAAATTTGTCATGGAATAATGCTGCCATTGTACAGAACATTGTATAATAAGGATGCCCCAAGGTTATCTTTAGAAACAGAGGTTGATATTCTCCCCGTCGCAAGATGGTTTGGAGAAGAATTGTTCACTTATATTAGGGTTTTTGGAAGTTATGCTTCTCCCCATGTTTTACCCCTTTATGTTCCATATAGACTTGTAGCTCGGGAAATTGCTTATCAGACCTGTGGCCAAGGAGGTATAACAAAAGATTTAAAAGAGAAGAAAAAGGGCATTTGGCCACAATTTCCCGTAAAATGTGGAACATTTTCACTGTTTGATATTGGTCATGCATTTCAAGAGATAGGAAACGTTACATGCCTACAGCTGTTCAAATTCTCGAGAAGGTTATTCGACCCAAATGATATTGTTAAGAATTTTACCAATGCAATCAAAGTAAGGGAATTTTCCGGGGAATAGGATCTTTTTGATGATATGTTCCAAGCAAGAAATTCATTCAAAGAAGTTTTGAATTCAGCTCAAGCACAGTTATCTCCAGAGGAATTCCAGGAATTCAAGCTTTACAGAGAAAGAAGATTAATTCCTATTCCTTTGAATAATCTACGCTTAGAGCCCGCAAGGGAACAAACTCCTAGTGTTAGTCTTAACGGCAGTTCAAGTACAGGTAAATCTAAATCAAAATCTGACAAAGATTCTGAACACTCCAATAAGTCTAAAGAAAAGGAAGATAAAATGGAAGAATCCATTAAAGATTCTGCACAATCTAAAGAACTTACTCAACAACAAATTTTGACTTCTCAACAGACAAATCCTCCTCCAACCAATGTACAACAACAGCCAGTCACCATTGAGTTAGACAAAGAATGGGAAACCTTTAACCAATTGATTAATGTAGAAGGACAGAATGTACAGACCCCTGTCCAGACAACCAAAGTTTTGAATACAGGAACAAGCAGCACAGTCGCAGTGACAGAGCACATACCAATCACACCCTCCTCTGAAATTGTACTTAATGTAGAGGACATTCCTCCTCTGGATGTATTCTACAGCCCAAAATACAAAGCAGTAGTGAAGAGACAGAGAAAAAAGAGAAAAATAGAAAGTGCAATTGCTACTGAAGCAGAACAAGTAGATGTTTTGTGGAAAGATCCTTCCACAGAGCCTACTCATAATCTCACTAAGTTATCTCAAATAACAGGAGCTTATGCTTCTGCAACAATTGATAAAGCAGTTGAGATACAACTTTTGTTGAATGAAAAAGAAGAACAGGTAAAAGCTCTACAACAGCAATTGCAACAGGTACAGGCCAATAAGGAAGCACAATTGAAACTTGAAGAGTTACAACAACAACTTCAAGAAATTCAAATAGGACATAAAAAAAGCCTGGCTGATAAAGACAAACAAATACAGATTATCCAAGATCAGCATAAAGATGATCCTAAGCTTCCAGAATTCATTTCAAAAACCATCTCTTTGAACAATCAACTACTGCAACAAGAGGAAGTTTTCTGCCAAAAAATCTTGCAATGGAATTCTTTGTGCCAAGAGAGCGATAAAATCACAAATCATGTTGTAGATTTATGAAATGATTATGATTTGATTAATGAAAAGATCAATGATTATCTGGCATGGCAAAAGACAGAAGAAGGCAGAAAAGCTGGTGCACCCATCGTTAATGAAAACCATAAAGAAATACTGTTCAATAACTGGGATGCACAAATCAGAATGGCAGAAAAGGCAGCAGAGGAGGCGGCTACAGCGGCAAACTCTCTCACTGATTGTGTAAATGACAATTTACACAAAGCTAATTTGATCCCAGAAACTGTTCCAGGATATCTCCCACAGGTAAATCAACTGCAAACAGAATGGAGGCAAAAGGCAGAAGAAAGAGAAAAATCCATCCAAGGGCTGACAAGATTGAATTGGGATGCATACTGGATGTACTTGGTAAAGCCACACAGTCAGCACAATGCGCTTAATTGTATCATCAATGCTACAGAGAAGATTGCTCCTACGCTTGTCGACTCTGTTTTTTCAGGACAGTTGAATTCTGAAGTCGGTCAACCGCATCTTCTCAAAACTATGCTAGATGCCTGCAAACTTAAAGATCAAGTTAATAGATAGATAGATTTAGTTTTAATTTCACTGTATTTTAGCCTAGGAAAAGGACGGTCATTGAACCGAATCCTTAATTTTTGTAATAAACTATTTTTAGATTTAGCTAAGTAGTATTTAAACCCCTCTCATGCATTTAGAGGGGGGTCCTAGATCTTAATATTTTTGGACTTGGAGATTACATTTCTGTACTCCATTGTCTTATATATTTTTAAAAAGGATCACATCTGGTGATTTTCATGCGGAATTATCTTTGAAGTGTTGCATTTCTGTACCTTGGAATTTGATTTTGCATCATAGTTACTGGATAGAGTATCAGATTGCATTTTAAAGTCTTCAATATGAACAAGGTATTTCTATCTGTTCACTGTTGATCTCTTTTGTCTTATGATATTCGTTTTAAAATTGCTATCATTTATATGTATATTTGTTTTCACAATGCTTCCTTTTATATATCATTTCTGAGTATAATTGAAACGTTATTTTTCATAGTTACATGTAAATGGTATACAATGATGAATGCAATATGCTAATATAACTCTGTTTTATTTCTTAAACAGAGTTATCTTTATTTTTTTCTGCACATTTCAATTTAATTAATAATAGATTTTCATGGTTATTGTTGAATTGGAACAATCTTAAGTTGTATTCACATATAATTACCTGGGTTAGTGTTAGAATTTATTTATCAGCATTTAATTTAAATTAGATAGTTTTACTTCAGTTAATTTAGTCCCATTTCCACCCATCCAATCCAATCCATTTAGTTACAAGGAAACTGGTCCTTTAAATCCAGTCGGAGGCACCATACCAAACGGAAAAGGAGCTGTCTTAAGGTCCCGACCGGGTGGTTTTCCCCGATGTTTGAATCAGAGATTTTCTAGGCTTCAACAGAACCCTGCTTATCATTCAAAGACAAAGCACATTGATGTTCAATATCACTTTGTTAGAGATATGGTTGAGGCTAAAAGGGTGTTGCTGGTAAATGTGGACACTTTGAAGAATGTTGCAGATGCATTGACGAAGTCTGTGAGCACTCAGAAGTTCTCTTGGTGTAGAGAAACAATGGGTGTTGAAGAATTGGGCCAATGACTAAGCTCTCCTATGGCCCCCTACGGAAAGAAAACAACAAGTGGGAGAATGTTGGGTATTTGTTATATTCTTTCCATGACTAAGCATGCGCGGGGGGGGGCGCGATATCCCCCCCTTTGCACTGGGCGCAAAGGGGAGGTCATAGGGGGGGCGGTAGCCCCCCCTGTTGGGATCCGGGGCAGCGCCCCGAAGAAATATTTTTTTTCCTTAATTTCCGGTGGGTAGTCCGCACCCATGGTTTTTGTGCATGGTTTTGCACATGGTTTTGGGGTACGATGGTTTTCGGCCCCTGGTATTTTGTAGATCCGGTCAAGGGAACTACGGTTATGTTCTAATCCAGGGTTAATGGATTGGGGTTTATGTATGCTTTGGCATGTAATATATGTGTTGTAACACTAAAAGGAATATAATGAAAAATCAAGTTGGTCATCCCGATTTGGGATCCAGGGGAAAATCTCTGTGTTTATCTGTTTTATGTTTTATGCTCTCGCTATTGTTTATTTTATGTTATACGATTCGTGTGTAGATAATTTCTGTTTAGGGTTAAAACCTACAATCTGGAAAATCCTTTATGGGTTATCTTGGGAATCCATCACATTGGCCAGATTTTGAATCTTGGCATCATCTAAGCTCCATTTTTGAGTAGATCTGTGTTTCCCATTTCAGCCTACAACTATAAGTTCATATTCTGTTGAAGGGACATTGCATTATTTACTGCAGAGCCTCTCCAGTTACGCTGTACTTATTGCATACATGTTTTCAGGGTGATCCTAGCTCATCTTCTTGACTAGATCTACCTATATTCTATACTTGTGTAACTGAATCATCTCAAATATAATAAAAATGGCTTAGATTCTCTGTAAATTATGATGTTCTTTTAAGATTTATTGTTTATCTTGCTGTAAGTGCTTATATAGTGTGAAGTATTACTGCATTCTCCCTTTTGGGATATTACACTCTGGCACTTCTTGACATGCCCTGATATTCCCTATCACACCTTACTAGTCCTTAACACACCTTGTCACTCCATCCTTGGTATGCTAGCTAGCACTCATTGACACTCCCTGGCACACCCTCATATTCATTCACTTCCATGCATTTTTACCTAGTGTTCCCTTGTGTTTCCCTAGTAGTCCATAACACTCCTCAACATGCATTAGCACACTCTGTCACACCTAATTAACACTCTTTGACATGCCCTTCCACTTCATAACATGTGTATCACTCCCTAACACACTTTGGCACTTGGCATGTGTTGGTGCTTGGAAAGTATTAGCATGTCTAGCATTCATTAAGATGCCTTGGTATTCTTTGGCATGGTTTAATATTAAAGTTATTTGAGATCAATTATTGGAAAGTAGATGAGAAGTAACAGAGGATTATTTGGCACTTAGAATTCACTAACGCTTGGCACTTGACACCTATTTCCACCTAGTGTTGGTGTGCCTAGCATACCCCTCCTAGAAAAGGTAAATTGATGACTTATTAACCCTCTTAAGTGTTCATTTCCTCGTAGTTTAACTTGTTTCTACATTTTTTTTCCCTTATGGTCCCTGGAACGTATTCTTAAACCTTTGCACATCTTGGCATGCCTTAACACTTGACACATATTAGCTTATTTGACAAGCCTTCAAACTATCTGACACATGTTAGCATTCCCTAACATGCCTTGGCACTCATGCCCTCACAACTAGCCTTACATTTTTTCACTACTTGGGAACTGAATCGAGTCCTTAGCTACTGCAGTTCATGTGACATTGGATTGATTCAACCACAACAACTTGACCAATTGCACCTACTACAAGTATATTGTGCCTTGTTCACCTAATAACTTCTTATACTTCATCTTAGGCCACTTATGTCACACACTCTTATTCATTCATTTCCATGCATTTGAAACTAGTGCTCCCTTATTTTTTCCTGGCACTCCATAACACTCCTTGGCATGCATTGGCACACCCTAGCACCTGGCACATCTTGGAATGTTTCCCTGGCCTCTAGCATGCCTTAGCACTGCCTAACATACCTTTTCACTCCCTCCTTAGCACACATGGAACTCACTAACACTTCCTGTCACAATCTCTTAATCGTTCATTTGCATGCATTATTTTCACCTAATGCTTCCTTTTGTGTCCCTAGGACTACCTAACACTTCCTAGCATGTGTTGGCACACCCTGACACATGGCACATCTTAGCTGCATGCCACTCTGGCACATTGGCATGATTTAGCATTGCTTAGCATACCATGTCACTCCCTCCTTAGCACACATGGAACTTGCTGAAACTCCCTATCACAGACTCTTTTTCATTTATTTTGATGCATTTTAACGTAGTTCTCCCTTGTGTTTCCCTGGAACTCACTAACACTCAGCACACATTGGCACTTAGCACATCTTGGTACGCTTCCCTAACACTTTAGCATGCCTTGGAACTATCTAGCATATCTTTTCACTCCCTACTTAGCAAACCTAGAACTCCATAGCATGCCCTATAACTCCCTGGCACATATTGGATCTTGGTACTTGGTGGCACTTGAAAATTATTTGCATGCATTTGGATGCCCCGGAATGCCTTGGCATGGTTTAAGAAAAAAATTATGTGAGATCAATTATTCACAATTAAGAGAGAAGTGATAGAGGATGATTTGGCACTTAAGACACGCTAGTACTTGGCCCTTTGCATGTATTGGCACTAGTGTTGGTATGCCTTGCATGCCCCTCTTGAAAATGTAAGGCCATGAATTATTAACCTTCATATGTGTTCACTTATTTTCGTTTTAACTTAGTGTTCCATTTTGTCGCTTGACACTCCTTAAAACACATTTGCATAGCCTTGTTGAAATTTGCAACAAAAAACAGTGAAATTAGCAACCAAAAAGGATAAAAAATGCACCCACTCATTGGTGAGGAAATTATGTTTCACATTGGTGAGGGATTTCTGATGCACATTGGTGAGGAAATTCAGTTACACACTGGCGAGGAATGTGGGCGTCTAATTTATTTTTCCCTTAAATAAATTGGACAATAAATTGTAATTTCATCTCGTAACAACTTGTATAAGTTAACTAAGTCATGATGACTGAGTTACCTCAAGAAATTTGAGTTTAGGGTCTAAGATGAGGCATGTAGAGCGATTCTAATATTTTAGGGGTCCAGCTGCAGTTAATGCACTAGGGGGGTGCAGGTGTAATCAGTTAACTCAATTAATTGAGTTAAAATCAATTTAACTAGTTATAATTGAGTTATGAATTAGTGATGGGTCCAATGAATTAAATAGATTTAATTCAAAAGTAGTGATCAATCAGATAACTGATGATTCACTATTAATATCTGCATGCATGTTAGTTCCGAGGAAGACCCAATTGAGACATAGGTTAAAGGGAACATAACTATCAGTTGTATTTTTAGAAAACTATGCATGTGAAATTATAAATCCATGAGGAAGTCATAATGGTTTGTGCAATCAATGAAGGTTGATTTTCCTATTTAATAGGGGCCTAATTATTTAGGAATTGTGTGAGCAAGGCAGGCTGAAGGAAGGTTGAGAATTGGTTATGTGTTGGTCCAATTTTTCCTAGATCAACGGGAGACAATTGGTGGAGTGATGAAGAATCTCATGAGAGATTAAGAATTTTATTGTTTCATGATTCATCTACTTTATATAATATAAGATAGCGGGGTTTTGAGTAGTTTCTTTCCCCAAGAACATCTTGTGTTGTGAAATTGATTTAATTCTTTCTATTACTTGCATGTGATTGAGCGATCATATTTTGTATTCCGCAAATATTGTAGAAGGATTCAATATCTTGTTTTAGTACATCACAATATTGGATTGAATCCATTGATATAGAATTTATGTAAATTTATAAATGGTATAAGAGTGCCATGAATCATAATAGAAGAGAAGAAATTGAGTTTGTCTTGAAAAGGTTCAAATTTGCAGATTTTTTCTTCAGGATCCAACAACAGATCAAGATGTCTTTTAATGACTTGAGACTCGAATATGAAATCTAGGTAAATTCGAATTATATTTCATCAAAGGACAGAATGGAGGCAGTGTTGGAGGACAATGGGTTGAAGGTATTCATAGATACTGATATTCCCAAGCCCAGAGCAGCAGATGCCCAACTTCTTGATGCATGGCAGAAGAAGGTAGCAAAGGTGAGAAAGATCTTGTTAGAGGGAGTTCGAGATCATATTGTCTCGAGTCTCCATGGGAAGGTGACTCCATATGCTATGTGGAAGGCATTGAAAAATATGTTTTAGAATAGAAGTGACCATAGGAAGTTGGCATTAAAGGACAAGGTCAGAAATATCAAGATGGAGGAGGGAGAGACAGTACCAACATACTTGGCAAAGTTCATTCAATGTCGAGATGAGCTTGGAAGTGTTGGTGTGATAGTATGATTAGGAGCTTAGTATTTAGCTAAAAAATGAAAGTTATAAGAAATTATTTAGACCTAAATGACAGGATAGAGATTGTCACTAGGATTCCAATGCAACTCGTTTAATCAAAATCTGAGTTCGTATGAGTGAGTTATGGTCTACTGTTCATTTTTCCAAACAGGTAAAAGTTGTGTAGAATAGGGACATCCATGGAAAGGTTGGAAGGAGCATACATTACACTGAAAGGTCAAGGTTGGTCGCATATTTATTTAAACAAAGGTTGGGCCTAATGGCCGAAACCATAGTCGAATGACAATACAACATATATCTACGACATATTTCATTAACCCAAAGTATTAAACCTTAGTCCAAAGCATCGGCGTATTCAACCATCTCGCATCAGCATTTTAGGAGCGGAGGACATAAGTCAACAAAAAATGATTTGCGATTGCGCGGTAAGTGATGTGGAGATAAGGTGGGTCCTATCAATTGCATTGGGGTATCACAATCGCAAAACGGATCAGGAAACATAAAGCGTTAACAAGGTGGAGAAATTGCGGTGCGATATATCGCATCGGGGTATCAAAATCGCAAGACGCAGCATGAAACATAGAATTATTTATAGCGGGGTTGTGATCTACGATCTGGGATCTGCGATGATCTGCGATCTGGGAAAGTGACTGCACTGCGATGCGATCTGTGGAGATTTATGTAGAAATTTGAATAACTGATATATTATTCACCGAGATTCTCCTGATCACACACTATTTTAACTTCATGCACAATACGAAATCTCTTCTACCATTGATCATCACATGCGGAAATAAAATCAATTGCATGCACACATTAAAACCATAAACAATCACACATATGAACACAATATTTCATGGGAAAGCTTAAAGCTGAAAACCCCAACTATCTGTATATTATATGTCATAGATATCATGTAAAAATCATTTTACAAAGCTCCTCACAAGCTCTCAGCACAACCTCCAATTGCTACACACTAATGAAGCTAGATCTAGCAAAACACATGCTCCAATCTCTGCCACCTGATAGCCATCCTCTATTGCGTAATCAATGCTGTAGGATGGCTCATTAAATAACTTGAACCACCTGGCTTGTACTGCACAATCCTCATGGGCTTCTCCAATCACTGGTTGTTGCAAATATGCAACAGTATAGTCACAACTGATAGTTAACCTGCTCTTTCACCTATCTCTGCACTGGTCTCCACTGAAACTGTCCATGCACTGAAGTTAATTGATGTATTCTTTAGTTGATTAATGAGTTTATAATTAGTGAATTAATTAATAATTAATTCACACCACTCTCACTAATTGTATCAATCAGTTAAACTAGATACAAATAGCTCAATTATGTTTAGATTAGTTAAACTGAACACAACTCCATTAACTCCTCAATCAACTCCACCAAACTCTGTCACATGAGTTCTAACTGAAGTATCCATGCAATAGCTCCACATAACCCTCAGGAATAATGAAATTCCTTCTATCAACTCCTGTGCCACATTTGTGCACTTAACTGAAGTGCTCCAAGAGAATAAGATAATGTTTATAGTCCAAATATTATTAAGAGCTAATACTATTCGACATATCTATTTTTAGAATGGCAATCTAAAAATAGATTCCACCCAGTATGTCTAAAAATAGAAGTCCATCTATTTTTTATGACTTGACCAACCATCCACAAATAGCATCCTGCAACTCATAGAACATGATCCATATGTCTAAAAATAGACATAGTCTAAAAATAGACTTTGCGCCAAAAATAGCCTGCGGGCCCACTTAGTGAAGGCGACTTCTTTCCACTAAGCTCTTCATCTTGTTGCAATCTCAACAATTTAAATGCGTTAAGCCATGTATTAATACAAGATTTGTGGATAAGTGCGGGTTAGCACTAAATGCTCTTAACCCCACTTAACACATACTTATCTTAGCATTAATCGCATACTTATCTTGGCGGCGCCTTTGGTGGACCCTCCAGATTCAACAAACTTTCACATTTAGTGGAGTTAGCTGGTCAGATTCCATATTTAGTGGAGAAATAGTAGGATAATTTCTTTTTTCCATAACTGAGACAATGTTTGACCAAAACGAGCTCAGGAAGAGTCATTCTTGGTATATTTTGATGTTTTGGAGCCATTGGAGCAGGTTTCAGAGGCAACAGGAGACTGTAGAGGCAACATGAGACTGTAGAGGCAACATGAGACTGTAAACAACACTTTTTCACAATTGAAGCTAATACAAAGGCCCACAATATGAAGCTAGACCAAGGAGATGTAGCCAAGGATGGGTGAACTCCTTCATCAAAAACTTGTGTATTTGTCTCTATTATTTGTGCTTGTTATTTTTATTATGTTTTTGTTCAGCATTGAGTTCCCATGCTTTTAAGTTCATGAAAAACACTTAATCTCACCAAGTTCAATGAATTGGCAATCATAAAAACATGCTTATACCCTTGTATGGTAAGAAAACCAAAGCAATTTCATGTTAATTTTGAAACTGATATTAGCACAACATTAACTAACAATCAATTTCAAATCAATTTGGTATCGGAGCACAAGGCTGCTAAAGGTTTATTGCTTTCTTTGCTTGATATTGTGAAAAAATGGTTTTAATAGTTTCAATTTTGTGATTCTTACAAGGTTGAAGTTGCAGAGAGGAGAAGGGAAGTTATTGGTTGTTAGTCCTGAGATTAGGAAAAGGATAAAGAGAGTGGAGAAAGAATCATATTCACCCAAATTTCCACTCAAAGCTACACTTGAAGCACCTCAAGTTCCATCTCTAGCAGTTGAGACTAAAGAGGTACAAATTGCACAAGACGCTGAAGTGATTGAGAAGGTACAAGCATCAGAGGTTGAGCTTGAATCCTTAGCCATTATGTCAAGATTTGGAGAGACTCATGGACATTCAGAAGAAGAGGATGTTAAGGGAGACTTCAAAGACATACAAATAATGGTTAAAATCATGTTTGATGCATTCACTCCAAAAAGAGCAGGAGAAGGTTCAAAGCCTCCATATGGAGAAGGATCTTTAGATGGTAAGAAGGATGAAGAGAAGAGTTCAAAAGGCAGTGGAGGAAATCCACCTCCATCTCCACCATCCTCATCCTCATCATCTTCATAAACATATTAATCTTCCACATCCACCATAAAAGCCACTCACACTCTTTCAAAAATCCCAAAAGGAAAAAATACATTACTCAAGTTGGACATAAAGTTTGAACTTCCCATGCACAATGGTGAGGTAAATGCAGAGAATTTAGAAAATTGGATCTATAAATTGGAAGTATACTATAGAATTCAGAATCTACAAGAGGACGACATAAATATCAATTAACTTCATTAAGACTAGAAGGAGCAACCCTAGTTTGGTGGGAGGAAAAGACTCAAGAGGAAATGAGAATCCATGGTATGATATCCATTTCTTGGGCTGAATTAGTTTCTTCCATTAAAAGACAATTTAATCCATTAGCCTATATGCACAAAGCAATAATGAGTTGGCAAAACTTTAGGCAACTCAAATGCTAAACAGTTCAAGAGTACACACAAGAGTTTAGAAAGAGGGCTTTGTTGTTGGGAGTAAACTTGAATTCACAAGACAAACTCTTGAAATATATTGGGGGTTTACATTCCTAATTAAAACATATTATCCTTATGTTTAACCCAAAAAAATTAGATGAAGTATTTGTGCAAGCCACACATCTTGAAGAAAGGGGAAAGAACATTCACGAAGAGGGTATTAAGAAGAAGCCATTCAAGGGTAAGGTAGAAGAGAAGGGAGGAAAATGGAAGGGAAAGAGGAATGCAAGAATCAAGAAATAAGGGGAGAAAAATACATGCAATTTTTTTTCCAAAGAGGGGCATCATGAAGCCCAATGTTGGAAACTACATCCCAAACTAAGGCCAAAGAAACCAAATAACAAAGGGAAACAAAAGATGACTGCCACCACACAAAAATATCTTGGATCCGATTCAGGAGATGAGACCAAGATAATAGCCATGGTTAACAAAGGAGAGGAAGCCATAGCAAGTACTAGTTCCTCAAATAGTCACAACAACACTCCAAATGAAGACACACGGATATAATTGTTCCATGTTAGAGTGATTTAAAATCATACAAAGATTGATGCATTGTTTGATAGTGGGTCACAAGAAAACCTGATTTCAGAAGACTTGGTCAAAAATCTTAACCTTGAAACTGCACCACATCATAAACCATACCCTTTGGGTTGGATAGTTAAGAATGCCAATTTACAGGTTACAAGGAATTGCATATTTAGATTTTCTATTACTACAAACTTTGTTGATGAAGTCGAGTTAGATGTGGTTCCACTTGAAATTTCCGGGTTTATCTTGGGAATTCCATATTTGTATGACAAGAAAGCGATGTTTTATCACCATGAGAAAAAATATCATTTTCTTAAGGATGGGGTGGAGTATATTGTGAGAGCCATCGCAAGAAAATGAATATTTCTTTAGTTAATGCAGGGCAAATGAAGAGGCTAGTTAATGCAAATAAAATTTTTGTGCTTCTCATGATCAAGAAAAAGGATGATGTTGACTATGAATCTTTTGAAGGATGTGATGAAAAATTGAAATCTTATTTGTTTGATGTGGTAAGTCAGCATGGCGATATGTTTCAAGAACCAAATGGGTTTCCTCCCAAGAGGAGATTTCGGCATGAGATTCAGTTGCAGCATGATGTTCCACTTCCAAACATTTACATGTATCGCATGTCAATTATGGAGAGTTTGGAAATCAAGAAGAAAATTCAAGAATTTATGAACGAAGGTATCATATGCCCATCTACTTTTCCATGTGGTTCACCTTTTTTTTTGGTACCAAATAAGGACAGGACTTGGCGCATGTACATCGATTTCTGTGCACTGAATAAAATCATGGTAAATAATCACTATCTACTCCCACACATTGATGATTTTCTATATCAATTTAAGTATGCAAGATATTTCACTAATTTAGTCTTGCGAAGTGGTTATCATCAAGTTAGAATAGTTGAAGAGGACATTTGGAAAATTGCTTTCAAAACTAGACAAGGATTGTTTGAGTGGTTAGTTATGCCATTTGGTCTAAAAAATGCTCTAGCTACTTTCATGAGAGTCATGAATGATGTAATTAGACCATATTTAGATGAATTCATCATTGTTTACTCTGATGACATACTTATATTCAGCAAATCAAGAGAAGAACATGTCATGCATGTGAACAAGGTACTTGATGTCTTGAAAAAAGAGAAAATGTTTTTAAAGATGTCAAAGTGCAAGCTTGGAAAGGCTTCTTTGGTGTATTTGAGACACATTGTTGGAGGAGGTGAGTTGAAGATCGACCCTTCCAAAGTAGAGGTCATTTTGAATTGGCCCAAGCCCAATACAGTTACAGAGGCAAGAAGCTTTCTTGGGGAAACACAATATTAGAGGAAATTCATTGCTAATTTTTCTTCCATTGCAACTCCGGTACATGCATTGACAAGTATCAAGAAAGTCTTCCATTGAGGAGATGTACAGAAAAAATCATTCGATGCTTTAAAGAAAAATATAAGTTCAACACCGGTATTAGCACTTCTGGATCTTAGACAACCATTTGAGATCCAAACAGATGCAAGTGATTATGCTACAGGAGCAGTGCTCATGCAGCATGGTAAGCCTATTTTGTTTCATTCTGAAAATTTTAATGGATTTGTGACTAATTTTCCTACCTATGATAAAGATTTATATGCATTGGTACAAAGTGTAAAGAAATGGAAGCATTATTTGATGGGGAAAGAGACCATTATCCATACTGACCATCAACCATTGCTATACTTACAATCACAGTCAAAGTTGCAGCAATAAAGACATTTCAGATGGATGAGATTTTTACAAAAATTTCATTTGGTTATTAGGTACAAAAATGGAATCTACAATAAGGTACCTGATATGATCTCTATGCCTATTGTAAATTCATCTATTATAATCAAGCACAATTCAATTATGCATGAAAGTTACATTGAACAATATGCATATGATAGTGATTTTCAAGATGTGTATGAAAGCTTGAGTCAAGGAAACCAAAATGAAGAGTTAGATTATCATGTGCATAATAGTTTGTTGTATCACTTGGGAAAGTTATGTATACCATAGGGAGAAATAAACAATATCATAAGAGAGGCACAAACATCATTGATTGCTGGACATTTCGGTGTAGGCAAGACAATATTGAACCTCCAAAGGTATTGTTATTAGCCACACATGATTGATGGTGTATCTCGTTTTATTAGAGGATGTTATTTATGTGCAACAAGTAATCCTAGCAATAGGAAACTTGGATTTTACACTCCACTTCTAGTTCCTTCACATCCTCGGGAGAGTATCTCAATGGATTTTGTAGGTGGTCTACCTATGTCAAGGAAAGGTCACGATTATTTGTACGTTGTAGTAGATAGGTTCAGTAAAATGTGTCTTTTGATGCCATGTAAGAAAACAATTACAGCTGAAAAAACCATTAATATTTTCTTTCAAAATGTATGGGTTAATTTTTGTCTTCCTACTTCTATTGTAAGTGACCGGGATTCTTGGTTTGTTGGGAATTTTTGGTCAAAATTATGGGACATGATGGACACAAAGTTGAAGAAGAGTACAAAATTTCATCCGCAAATAGATGGTCAAACTGAGGTGGTAAACATGATGGTTATTCATATTCTTAGAGGTTATTGCAACAAGCATCCCAATTTGTGGGATTAATAGGTGCATTACATTCAACATGCATACAATAGGGCAAACCATTCTTCCACAAATACATCACCATTTGAGGCATGCTATGGTTACTTACCAAGATTGCCTTTGGACTACATATTTGAGAAATATATCACTATAGATGGTCATAGTGACATAGACAAGGCAATAAAGGTCATTGAGAAAATTCAGTTGAACATCACACAATGCAAGAGAAAATTGAAAAGAGTCGAAGCAGCTACAAGGCAAGGCATGAAAAACACCGCGTTGATAAAAAATTCCAGGTTGGAGATATAGTTTGGTTGTATATCAGCAAAGAAAGATTGCAAGGGTAAGGTAAAAAGCTCAAGTCAATCCCTTATGGTCCATTTAAATTTCTGGAAAAGATTGGTACTAATGCATTTAAGCTAGATTTTCCTCCTTATATGCAAATATATTCTGTCGTTAATGTTGAGAATTTGAGATTGTTTGAGGCTCCTTTGATTGATGACCAAGGAGAGCATGTTAAGCTTCCATCAATAGATGATTTCTCCCCAAAATATCTTGATGAACTTCAACAACATCTCATACTTGACAGAAGAAACAAAACTTCAAGAAGAGGGAATGTCAAATACCTTAGAGTGGGACTCAAGGGAAAAAATCCTTCAAAGGAAAAATTGATGGAGAGTGAAAGGGTGAGGGAGCTATAACCTCACCTAATGAAAAATCGATAGTATCTTTTGGGGTCCAAAAGGCTTCTAGTAGGGAGGAATGATCAAGAGCTCTGTATTTAGCTAAAAAATGAAAGTTCTTAGAGATGCTTCAGACCTGAATGACCAGATAGAGCTCGTCTCTAGGATTCTAATGCAACTTGTTTCATTAAAATCTGAGTTTGTATGAGTGAGTTATGGTCTGCTGTTCATTTTTCCAAACAGGTAAAAAACGTGAAAAACAATGAAACCCATGGCAAGGTTGGAAGGCACATACATTACATTGCAAGGTCAAGGTTGGTCGCATATTTATTTAAGCAAAGGTTGGGACTAATGGCCGAAACCATTGTCGAATGACAATGCACCATATATCCGTGACATATTTCATTAACCAAAAGTATTAAAACTTGGTCCAAAGCATGAACGCATTCAACCATCTCGCATCGGCAATTTAGGAGTGGAGGACATAAGGAAACAACAAATGATTTGTTATTTGTGATTGCGTAGTAAGTGACATGGTGATAAGGTGGGTCCTACCAATTGCATCGGGGTATCATAATCGCAAGACGGAGCATGCAACATAAAGCTTTAATAAGGTGGAGAAATTACGATGCGATATATCACATCGGGGTATCACAATCGCAAGACGCAACAGGAAACATAGAATGATTTATACTAGGGTTGTGATCTGCGATTTGTGAAAGTGATTGCACTGCGATGCGATCCGCAGAGATTTAAATGCGTTAAGCCATGTAATAATACAAGATTTATGGATAAGTGTGGGTTAGTGCTAAATGTGCTTAACCCCACTTAACACATACTTATCTCAGCATTAATCTCATGCTTATCTTGGTGGTTCTGTTGGAAGACCTGCCAGATTCGACGGACTTCCACATTTAGTGGAGTTAGCTGGCTGGATTCTAGATTTAGTGGAGAAATAGTAGGAGAATTTGTTTTTTCCATAAGTGAGGAAAAATTTGACCAAAATGGGATCAGGAAGAGTCATTCTTGGTAGATTTTGATGTTTTGGAGCCATTGGAGCAGGCTGTAGAGGCAACATGATACTATAAACAATTTTTTTGCATAATTGAAGCCAATACAAAGGCCCACACTATGAATCTAGACCAAGGAGATGTAGCCTAGGAGGTGTGAAATCCTTCATCAAAAACTTGTGTATTTGTCTTTTTTATTTTTGCTTGCTATGTTTTAGTATGCTTCTATTCAACATTGAGTTTCCATGATTTTAAGTTCATCAAAAACACTTAATCTCACCAAGTTCAATGAATTGTAAATCATAAACACATGTTTATACCCTTCTATGATAAACAAAACAAAGAAATTTCATGTTATTTCTGAAACTAATATTAGCACAACATTAACTAACAATCAATTTCATATCATAGTAGCCCAGGATGATTTGGTGAGCCTAGCACTTCTGGGCCTTCCCAAGAGCTGGCATAGTTACCAGGAATCTATGAATGGGAGGGCGAAGTTACCAGACTGGGAGTGTTTGTGGTTCGACTTGGTAATAGAAGAGATAAGGCATAGCACCAGAGATGGGACCTCCAACACCAACAAAGAAGAAGATTGTGCATTAGTCAGAAAAGGAAATAAATCTAACGGAAAGAAGTCCCAAGGAAAAGAGGGCAAGAGAGACTTGTCCAAGATCAAGTGTTTTCATTGTCACAAGCATGGGCATTGTGCCTCGAATTGTGCACATAAGAAGGCAAGCAAGAAGGAGCCTATATTTTCAGTGGGTGAAGCTCAAGCTTCACAATTAGAGCTTGATTTTAATCTCATTTCATGCATGGCCAACACTGTAATGGGATGGATGTGGTATCTAAATAATGGTGCGTCATTCCATATGAAATGGAATATAAATATCTTCAGTTACTTGGAGGAGAAGGACCTCCAGCAGAACATAGAGTATGGAGATGACGAGAGGTATATTGTGACCAACGTAGGTACAATTACCTTTCAAAGGGAGTCTGGCTCCCCTCTTAGACTGGAAAATGTTTTGTATGTTCCAGGCATAAGTAAGAATCTTGTCTCTGTAGTGATATTGGAAGGCTATGGTTATGATGTGATGTTTAGAAAAGGAAATGTTTTCCTTAAACACATAGACATGGGATGGGTGAAACAAATTGGTGTAAGAGTCAAGAACCTGTATGAGCTCGAGGTCGAGGATGCATGCAAATATTTGAGGAGAAAATTAGAGGTTAGTTACTTGGTGGTTGAGAGGGATTCTCTCAACATTCAGCCTCAGAAGAAGTCTTAGAAGGTTGTGGAGCAACCACAACTGGAGAAGTAGAGAGGAGACCGAGTGGAACCGTCCATTCAAGAAGAGACCTCCAGGAGGGGGAAATTTAGAGCCAAATGGGCAGAGGGAGCACATGCAACCATACCTCTAGGTGAGAGGTGGGGTGATGTGCAGATATAATATCAAGAAGAAATTTAGGCAGGGTCCATTGAGATGGTGTGTCTCATGGATCAAACCTAGCTATGAGGAGCCCATAGTACAACAGTAGTAGGAAGGATTGGTTGAATTGATGTAGTCATATGTTAGGCAGACATAAATTAGAGTGACATATGTCAAATATTGGAGCGTAGATCAGAGTTTCCAGTAGTGCAGAGGGCATGGATGTAGATGTCAGTAACAATGCAGAGAGCCTAGTAGGTAGATGTAGTAGCTAGAAATAGTCAGAAGACTCTGATGACGAATGCATTATAATGATTCAATTGTTCGAAGGCTATTCATTTTTAGGAGTTGCAGGTGCAAACAACACTAGAGAAGTGTTGCATGCAGAACATTCCAAAGGTACCCAATCGGTATAGATCGAATTCCTTTCTTGTTGAGAGGGAGTATTGAAATTTGCAACAAGAAACAGTGAAATTGGCAACCAGAAAGGACAAAAAATGCACCCACACATTGGTGAGGAAATTCTATTGGACACTGGTGACGAATTTCTGATGCGCATTGGTGAGGAAATTCAGTTACATACTAGTGAGGAATTTCAGTTACACACTGTTGAGTAATGTGGCCATCTAATTTATTTTTCCCTTAAATAAATTGGACAATAAATTGTAATTTCATCTCATAAAAACTTGTATCGGTTATCTAAGTCATGATGACTAAGTTAGCTCAAGAAATTCGAGTTAAGGGTCTAAGATGAGGCATGTAGAGTGATTATAATATTTTGGGGGTCTAGTTGCAATTAATGCACTAGTGGGGTGCAGTTGTAATCGGTTAACTCAATTAATTGAGTTAAAATAAGTTTAACTAGTTTTAACTGAGTGATGAATTAGTGAGAAGTCCAGTGAATTAAATTAGATTTACTTCACAAGTAGTGATCAATCAGATAACTGATGATTTTCTATTAATAGCTACATGCATGTCCGTTCCGAGGAAGACCCAGTTGAGACAGAGGTTAAAGGGAACATAACTATCAGTTGTATTTTTAGAGAATTTCACATGTGAAATTATAAAGCCATAGAGAAAGAGTTTTTGTAGTTTGTGTAGAGAGTTATTTTTTTCTCGAGATATATTTTTTAGAGAGATCTATAATTCTATTTCTAATTATGAAATCTATCTCACTAGGGGAAGCCTCTGTTGGGGAATTTATTGCTGGCATTTTAGGCTTTAAAGTGAGGGAAAGGTTAGGGTAACTTGTTTATACCACCTGCTATGCTGATTAGGATTAACATTCACACCCAGACTTATGATTATGACCAGTACTCCTTTGATCTGCTAACCCTCTAACCAACAGGCTTGATAACTTTGCTTCCCTTCATAGCCCCTAATTAAGCTGACTAGTTATAAAGCCACGAGGAAGCCATGATGGATTGTGTAATCAAGGAAGGCTGATTTTTCTATTTAATAGGGGCCTAATTCTTTATGAATTTTGTGAGGAAGACAAGATGAAGGAAGGCTGAGAATTGGCTATGTGTTTGTCCATTTTTTCCTAGATCAGTGAGAGACAATTGGCAGAGTGCTGGAGAATCTCATGAGAGATTAAGCATTGTATAGTTTCTTGATTCCTTTACTTTATACAGTATATGATGGTAGGGTTTTGAGCAGTTTCTTTCCCCAAGAACATATTGTGTTGTGTGATTGATTTAGTTATTTCTCTTACTTGCATGTGATTGAGTGATCGTGTTTTGTATTCCACAAATATTGTGGAAGGATTCAGTATATTGTTTTAGTACATCACAAGATCAAATTGAATCCATTGATATATAATTTCTATAGATTTATATAACCCTAACACCTGGCACATCTTGTCATGCCTTAACACATGGCATATCTTGGCATGCATTGGCATGGCTTAGCACTATCTGGCACTATATAGCACATGTTAGCACACCCTGACACTTCTTGACATGCCCTAACATTCTGTAGCATGCCTTGTCACTCCCCCTTTGGCATGCCTGACACTCGCTGACACTTGCTGATACTCGCTCTTATTCATTAATTTTCATTCATTTTGACTCGATGTTTTATGTTTGATGTGGTGCATGTCTAGAAACAGTTCCTTTAAGAGAATAAAAAATTGAGCGCACCATTACTGACATAAGTAATTGTGATATTATACTTGAATGACAATTTAGGGTTTTTTTTATGGTGTGGGAATGGTAAGAAGTGAGTGGTAAATATTGTTAAAATGATATATTTGAGTTGTTAAATTTATACAATTCGAATGCCCCAATTTTTTTTCAAAACACTAAATCTATTTATACATTTGAAATTATAATTTTAACAACAATAAATTGTAATCTAACAAAAAAAAAACATATCACCAAATTCTAATAAAAAAATAAAACATTTTAAATTCACCTTTATTTTTAAACACATTTTAATTATACCTTGAGTGGGACTAATGCTTAAGAGCATGTGTTTCCTCCTAAGAGGTCACATGTTCAAAATCAGAGGGGGTAGAGTATGTATGCCTTCGTAGACTTAGTAGCCAAATCGCTACGCAGAGGTGGGTCCCTTGTCCCATAAACAAAGGGGTCGGGTCCCTTGTCCCACAAACAGGAGGGTCTTATACACCAATTTGATGTGTGTCATGACCTTAAAATTAGATAATAATATAATAATAAACTACACAATGCAACTAAAAAAAAACTTCATAAAAATATAATTTCTTCATTTCCATAAGTTGATGGGACAAGCCAACTTGCACATATGGGATTAATATTTTGTATTGATTAATACCATCCTAGATCCATCTTAACTCTGGATCTATCAAGTGGTGAGAGGGATCAAATCTCTCGAGGTTCAAATCTCTTGTTTGAGTGTAAAACTTGAGGAAAGGTTTGCATCTCAAGAGATTTGATCCCTCTCGGCGCTTGATAGATCTAGAGTTAAATTGGATCTAGGTTGGTTTCAGTCGTGTGAGGCCAAGGAAAATATATCAAACATATGATTGATTTTATTAATAATATGTAAATAAATATAATATTAATTTAATAATTTTAAATATGTTAAATATGTCCGAGATTAATCTGGTAATTTTAATTTTAAATTTTCTTAGTTAACTCAGTTTTTTGAAATGATAAATATTGTTAATAACTTTAATGATGAAAAATTCTGAAATAAAAATTTTGAATGCAAAGTGACAATGTAATAGTGTTGAATGATATAAAATGTGAATAATAGTATTCATTGTGATCAATATCAAACTATTTTCTTCTACTATTCTTATTGTCATCTTCTTATATCGATTATATGAAAAGGGTAGTTGAAATCGTAAACCAATTTAAATATTTAGCTCGAGCTGTTGTAGTAAACATCATACGTTGTCTCTCTTGCTCTCCAATATTAATAGGCTAAATTACTATAACAAAAGAATCAATGTACATTTCCAAAAAAAAATTGTGCTTACATTGAAATCAATGAGCATTGTTAATCCAATCACTTTAAAATTAATGTACCATCACACATCCAATTACATCAAATCATAAATCAACATATACACTGAAATCAATGCATCTAATGCAATAAATTAAATAATATTAGAAAACAACTTCTACATGAAATGAATGCATCTAATGCAAGAAATCAATAGGATTAGAAATCAACATCTACAATCAAATCAATGCATCTAGTGAAAGTAAGAAAATAGGATTAGAAACCAACATCTACACTGATATCAATGCATTTAGTGCAAGCAATCGAATAGGATTAGAAATCACCATCTACACTGAAATCACTGCATTTAGTGAAAGAAATCAAATAGGATTATAAATCATCTACATTGAAAACAATGCATCTAGTGCAAGCAGTCAAATATAATTATGAATCAACATCTACATTGAAATAAATGCATATAGTGCAAGAAATCAAGTAGGATTATAAATCACCACCGACACTGAAATCAATGCATTTAGTGCAAGAAATCAAATAGGATTAGAAACCAAAATCTACATTGAAATCAATGCATTTAGTGTAAGGAATCAAATAGGATTAGAAATTGCCATCTACAATGAAATAAATGCATTTAGTGCAAGAAATCAAATAGGATTATAAATCATCTACATTGAAATCAATGCATCTAGTGCAAGCAATCAAATAGGATTAGAAATAAACACCTACACTGAAATCAATGCATTTAGTGCAAGAAATCAAATAGGATTAGAAACCAACATCTACATTGAAATCAATGCATTTAGTGCAAGGAATCAAATAGGATTATAAATCGCCATATACACTAAAATCAAGGAATCTAGTGCAAGAATTCATCTTCCCTCTCTCCCCTCTCCATCTATATCTATATCTTTATTCACCTCTCCTTCTTTATATCTCTATCTCACCCCCCAAACACACATGTTTTCTCACTCCATATCTATCAATCTCTTTGTCCCTCCCTCCCCCTCTCCATCTCTTTCTTATTCCCTCTCTTCACCTTCCATTAATATCTCTATCTCCCCTTGTCTCTCTATATCACCCCCAAAACATACACTCTCTTTCTCCAATATATCTATCTATCCGTCCCTCCTCCTCTCCCTCTCTCTCTCTCTCTCTCTCTCTATCTTTCCCTTATCTCCTTCTACCCTGCTTCTCTCTCTTTCCTCTGATTGTCCTCTCTCCGTCTCTCTCCATATTCCTTATCACTGCCTCTCTCTCCACCTTTCTCTCTCTGTATTTCTTCTTATCTCCCTCTCTCTACCACTCCAACTTCATCTCTCTTTCCCTCCCTCTCTCCACTCTCTCACATCCTCTCTCTTCCTTCCTCTCTCTCCTTTTCTCTCCCACCTCTTTCTCTCTCTCTCTCTTTACCCTCCAACTCTATTACTATATCACCCCTCTCTCCTTCTCTCTCTGTCTCTCCTCCCTTCTCTCCATCTCTCCTTATTTGTCTCTTTGTCTCACCCCCAAACATCCACACTCTCTCTCCATATCTCCCTTGTCACTACCTCTCTCTCTCTCCACTTCTCACTCTCTATGTCTTTCTTATTCCCTCCCTCTCTCCCCCTCCAACTTTATCTCTCTATCCCTCCCTCTCTCCTCCTTTCTCCCTCCCTCTCTCTTACTCTCTATTTCCATTCCTCTCTCTCCCCTTCTCTCCTACCTCCATCTATCTTCCCCATCTCTCTCTCTCTCTCTATTTTTCCCCTTCAATCTTATTTCTCTCTCTCTCTTTCTTTGCCCTCCAATCCTATATCTCTCCCTCTCTCTCTTCCGCCCAATACTCTCACTTATCTCTCTCTCTCTCTCTCTCTCTTTCTCCAACTATGTTACTATTTCCCTCCCTCTCTCCTTCTTTGTCTCTTTATCTTACCCCGAAACATACACGCTCTCTCTCCATCACGACCTTGTAACTCCCTCTCTCTCTCTCCACTTCTCATTCTCTATGTATTTATTATTCTCTCCCTCTGCCCCCCTTCAACTCCATATCTCTATCCCTCCCTCTCTCCTCCTCTCTCTCAAGTCTTGTCTCTCGTCCTTCCTCTCTCTCCCTTTCTCTCCTACCTCCCTCTCTCTTCCCGCATATCTCTCTCTCTCTCTCTATACCCTCCAATCTTCTCACTATCTCCCTCCCTCTCTACTTCTCTATTTCCCCCTTCCATATTTGTGTCTCCCTCTTCGTCTCCTACCCTTCTCTACCTCACTCACTCCTCTCCCTCTCTCTCTCTACATTCCTTCTTTCCCCTCTCCTTTAGTTTTTCTCCATCTCTCCCTTGTGACTCCCCCTATCTCTCCACCTGGATCACTCTATGTCTTTGTTCTTCCTTCTCATATATATCTACAGTTAATATATATCATGATATATTAACATATATTATAATATAACAAAATTTAATATTGTATTAATCCAAATTTATAAAATTTAATAATATTAATATTATAATATATTAATATGAATATTAGAATTAATAATAATAATACTAATTTTCTAATCTTAATATTAGGGTTAATAATGTTTTTTTTGCATGGTATTAATAATAATTTGGCCCATGGTATTTGTCTCATAGGCTAATAATTTGGCTCATGGTATTAATAATAATTTGGCCCATGGTATTTGTCTCAAAGGCTTCACCTAAATAAAACCTCTTTTTTGAGTGTTCTTTAAATATAAAGAAGATTATGGAGTAAATATAAAAAGAGATTTTAATTATTTACCATACCTCTGGTTTATTTATATTTTATTTATTTACAATGGTATTTGGCCCATAGGCTTGGTATATAATTAGATGTTGATTTATAATCCTATTTGATATATTTTATTTATTTACCATATCTCTTTATTCCTATTTTATATTTATTTATTTACCATACATTTTTTATAAATATGGTATTTATCCCATGGTATTAAAATGGTATTTTGGCCATAGGCTTCACCTAAATAAAACCTCTTTTTTGAGTTTCCTTAAATATAAAGAGACTTATGGAGTAAATATAAAAAAAGGTTTTATTTATTTACCATACCTTTAGTTTATTCATATTTTTATTTATTTACCATAATTTTGGAGTAAGTATAAAAATAGGTTTTATTTATTTACCATACCTCCTGTTTATTTTTATTTTAATTTATTTACCATACCTCAAATACCTATAAAAATAGGTTTTATTTATTTACCATACCTCCCGTTTATTTTTATTTTTATTTATTTACCATACCTCTCTTATTTGAGTGTTCGTAACCCTCCTTATATTTTAAATTTATTTTGTGTTTATCCACAATAATAATTAAATTGATTTTTATATAGGGTGACATTATATTAAAAATGTTAAATATTTAAGTGTTTAAGTTTGCTGGAAACTCATAATCATGCTTGTTTAGTGAAATGTTTACTGCAAACCCTTACACATATTATGAATGCACTTCCAATTTTAAAATCCTTATTTTTTATTATTTAAAAAATTTATAAATAATGTTTTTTTTTTTTTTTTTTTTTTTTTTTTTTTTTTTCATTTTCCCTCCTAAAACACTGGTGAGCTATCGAAACACTAAAACCTTTTGACACTCTTATTAATCTTATGAATTTATTTTTGAATTCTAGATCTAGTGGATGATGGCAACTCTGAAGTTCGCTAATTTTTTTCACATTAAGATATTTTTCTCTCTCGTAAGCTCAACATAATCAACATTTTATTACCTTTCTCCATATATAGGTAATATTATTTTGGTACATTTATGTATTTGAACTTATATTTTAAGTCATCTCCACCAAGTTCAAACCCACAATGTTTGAGGTAGAACAGAATATAACAATTCGTATCTTCATAAGGATTTCAAAAAGAGAATGCCTAGAAGTATGTCATGAGGTTTTGTTCTTGTATTTTTTGAAATTATAGAGATTAAATCATTGATTTTAAGTAGAAATCTTGAAAGAAACAAGACATCAACGTTGATACACTGGCGAGGGGAGATTTTTATCCAGAGAACATTTTGCAAGTTGATATCCCCAATGAGGTTTCATGCACAAAACCTACATCTCATATTTTGTTACTTGCACATAGTTTTATTACATAATTTGTGTAAATCATTTATTTTGTGGTCGGTAAAAAACCCTAATTTATTTTTTCCTTATTATATGATTAATTTTTTGGCCTTGCCTTTATCATAGCTCCATGATGCATATAAATATCGATCCAGATTCTAGAGTAGAGAAAAATGAGGAAAACTGGGTTTAATTTACTACACTTAGGTTTTAGTTGAAAACACAATGGAAGTATGATATTATTTGAAAATTAGTTGTTACCTCGATGATAAACTCACTAGCACCAATGTAGGGAGAGGGTTGCTAAAGTTCATGGGTAGGTGGAGTTTTTTAAGACTATGGATTAATGAGTGAAAGAAATATACCTTCATTTCCCCTTTCGATCCGAACTAGCCAATTTTGGGTAGCTTCACACTTGGTGGGAAATGATATCTTCCAATGAAATAAAACTTTCTTTTTGGAACTGCTTCAATTTTTTTCCCAAGGGAATGCACTACAAACTATGGATTACCTTTTTCTTAGTTGACAATTCTAAGGGATATTTCTCTCGCCAAAGTTAACTGGAACTTTCATTTAGTATCACTACTCTAAATGAAATTCATGGTGCATGAATTGGACATATTAGTGCAATGATATAAACTTTTCCACAACTTATCATGCCACATGAATATGCTAACCTCTCCATGGAACCAATGTACCATTAGAAAATTTATGAGTTTAGTTGTTGAATTTTGGGTGCAGGTAGAGATTCACTAGGAATATGAAGTAATGAAGGAAAACAATATATATTCATCACTCCTTTCAATTTTAACGATATGAAGCAATGAAGGAAAACAATATATATTCATCACTCCTTTCAATTTTAACGACCCAATTTAGGGCAGATTCCCACTTCACAGGAAATGGAATCTTCCATTGAAATAATTTTTTTTTAGAACTACTTAAGAAAAATTTCCCAAGGGGGCTTGTATTACAAACTGCAGATTTCCTTTGGGTTAGTTCCCAGTTTTGAGGGGTAGTTGTCCCGCCAAAATTGTGTGGCACTTAAATTCAGTCTCATTGATTTGAATGAAATTCATGACAAATGTATCATAAAGATGATGGAAAGATTGAGACCCTTATCCATGGCTTATAATGCACATGAGTATGTTAACCTCTCCGTTGAACCAATGCAGCATTATAAAATTTACCAGGTTAAAATTTTTTAAAGCCTATAAATTTTTTTAAGCTAATGTCAAAGAATACAAGCATGCCTCATATTTCTGCACTTAAAGTGGTGCCTTTCCATCACTATTGCATATTAATAATTTTCCCCAAAGGATACATCATCATTCAATAGCCACATCATGTAAACCCCACATAAAGGAGGAGTATGCCAGGTAGGATTTAATTTTGGGTCATTGTCACAACAACTGTTCTAGATTTCCATCAAAACATAGGTTGAAAGATAGTATGTTGTTTCTGTATCTAAGGATGTAAAGATTTTGTTCCTCACTCCATGCTCACAAAGGTGGTTTACTCTCTATAGGCATTTGGATTGACCTTAACAAGGTTGACCTGGGGGTAGCAATCATTCTAGAAACCTTTGGCTAATCAACCATAGGTAGAGGGGATTTTACTAGCCCAAAATTTCCTAGGCACATATTTCAACCTAATTGTAAGCATGAATACAAGCTGTTGAAAATGCAACAAGATGATGGAGCTTAGTGAAAAGAAGTCGCCTTCACTAAGTGGGCCCGCAGGCTATTTTTGGCGCAAAGTCGATTTTTAGACTATGTCTATTTTGAGACATATGGATCATGGTCTATGAGTTGTAGGATGCTATTTATGGATGATTGGTCGAGTTGGTAAAAATAGATGGACCTCTATTTTTATACATTGGGCGGTTTCTATTTTAGACTACCAGGCTAAAAATAGAATAGTCAAATATTATTAACCCTTAATAATATTTAGACTATAAACATTATCTTTTCCTCTTGGAGCACTTCAGTTTGATGCTTGGATGTGGAACATGCAGCTGACAGAAGGAAATACACTTTTCCTAAGGGTTAGTTGAGCTATTGCATGGTTGACTTCAGTCCATGGCAGTGTGGCGAGTTTGGTGGAGTTGATGAGACGGTTAGGCAAGTTGTGTTCGGTTTAACTTAGTTGAACTAGTTGTATTTAGTCTAAACGACAAATACACTAGTGATAAGTGGTGTGAATTATTATTAATTAATTCACTAATTATTAACTCATAATTCAACTAAAGAACACATGGATTAGCTGCAATCCATGGACGATTCAGTGGAGACCAGTGTTAGAGGTGGGTGAAAGGGTGAGTCTACTATCAGTTGTGACTATTGGCTGTGCATGAGATTTGCACACACATTGATGGAGATTGCCAATGAGGATTGCACAGTACAAGCTAGGGGATTCGAACTTGGATCTCACTCATTATTCATCTTGGATTGCGCAGTAGAGGCAGGCAGACTTGTGGAGGAGTTTTGAACCTGTGACTTGTTCAAATCTGAGCTAGTTTGTGTGTAACTTTTGGGGATAGTACTGAGTACTTGTGAGGAGTATTGTACTATGATTGTTACATGTTCTCTATCATTATAATATACAGATAGTTGGGGGTTTTCAGCTGTATGCTTTCCCATTACATACTGTGTTATATGTGTGCTTGACTATTGTGTTTATGTGTGCATGCGACTGTTTCTATTTCCGCATATTGATGATCAATTGTAGAAGAGGTTATGTATTATGCATGAAGCTTATATAGTGTGTAATCAGGATAATCTCAGTGAATAATTCAGCTTTTATTCAAATTTCTACATGGTATCGGAGCAGAATTGATCATCGGATCTATTACAGTGATTACAATTTATTTCGGTAGAAAGAGTCTGTAAGCGGGCCAGGTAGCCTCTGGATCCATCCTTTCTCTGAAAGGTGATATATCCTGTAAATGCCCCTGCATTCGATCTCTGTGCTAGAAATACTTTGTTCTCACAGATCGGAAGCAGTTGAGTTTTGAGCTGGTGGAATTCGAATTTGCAGCAGAATTTGGAATTCGAATTTGCAATAGTTTTCTTGGTGTCGAAGTCAAAATGTCTTTCAACGGATTCCGACTGGAGTATGCCCTTGAGGGCAGTTCAAATTATGTTGCATGGAAGGACAGAATGGAGGCGGTATTAGATGATAACGGGCTGAAGGAGTTCAAAGAGGCTGAGATCCCAAAGCCTATTGATGCTGCTCAAGTTGAGGCTTGGCAAAAGAAGATGGAAAAATGTCAAAGGATTCTATTGGAGGGCGTGAGGGATCACATTGTATCCAGCATGCATGGAAAATCTTCTCCATACTTGATGTGGAAAGCATTGACATATTTATTCCAAAGCAAGAGTGACCAGAGGAAGTTGGCGCTCAAGGATAAACTCAGACACATAAAGATGGAGAAAGGCGACAGTATGCCGAAGTACCTCACAAAGTTCATCCAATGTAGGGATGAGCTGGGAAGTGTGGGGGTGACTGTCGATGATGAGGAATTGGTGAGCTTGGCTCTCCTTGGTCTTCCGAAGAGTTGGCATGCCTATCAGGATTCTGTCAATGGTCGAGAGAAATTGCCAGGATGGGAGCGACTTTGGTCGGATCTTGTGCAAGAGGAGATAAGGCGAAATACCAGGGATGGATCTTCATCGAAGGCATCTGATGAAGAAAATTGTGATTTGGTTGCCAAATCAAAGAAAGGGAAGAGCAAGAAAGCTTCTCATTCCGGTGCGAAAGGCAAGAAGCAGGACATGTCCAAGGTGAAGTGTTTTCACTATCACCAGCACGGACATTATGCCACAAATTGTCCGCAGAAGAAGAAAAATAAGCATGCTGTTGGATTTGCAGTGGGAGAGGCCTTAGCCTCGCAGTTTGAGTTGGATTTTTCGTTGATCGCATGCTTGGTCTCAAGTGTGATGGGATCAGTATGGTTCTTGGACAGTGGTGCGTCTTTTCACATGACTGGAGATCGAGATCTGTTTTCAGATCTGGATGAGAAAGATCTTGGAGTGCACATCGAGATGGGTGATGATGGTAGATATAGTGTGACCAGTATCGGTACCATTTCCTTTGAGAGGGAGTCTGGTAAACCCTTCGTATTGAAAGAAGTGATGCATGTTATAGGATTGAAGAAGAATCTGATCTCTGTGGCGATGTTAGAAGACAAGGGGTACGATGTTGTCTTCAGCAAAGGAAAGGCTTTCCTGCACAGTAAGACAACTGGAGAAACCCAGAAGATAGGGGTTCGAGTCAAGAACCTTTATCAATTGCAAGTAGATGGCTGCGCAGCAATGCATGCAAGGCGGAAGGAGTGGTGAGCCGGGATGATGGCGAGCTGTGGCACCGGAGATTGGGCCACCTACACCATGGAGCTTTGAAGATACTGCAACAGATTTCTACTGGGCTTCCTAAGGGCACTCTTGCGCAGTCAGATCAGTGCAAGGGGTGTACCTTGGAAAAATTTGTGAAAGCCACCTTTCACGAGAAGGATAGTCATGCCACGACGATCCTTGAGAGAATTCACACAGACGTGTGTGGACCTTTCTCAGTAGCTTCGACAGCAAAGCACAAGTACTATGTGATCTTTGTTGATGATTTTTCTTAGAAGTGCTAGATCTTCTTCATGCAGAAGAAGAGAGAGACATACTCAAAGTTCTGTGAGTTCAAGGCGCTGGTTGAGAAGGAATTGGGGAAGCATGTGAAGGCTCTTAGGAGCGAAAATGGTGGTGAATTCATCTCTGCTGAATTCAAGGACTTTTGCAGTGTAGAAGGGATTCGGAGAGAGCTCATCGCACCCCATAACCCACAGCAGAACGGGGTTGCTGAGCGGAAGAACAGAACGATCGTGGGTGCTGCACGGGCGATGTTGCATGATTAGGGGCTACCCCTTCACTTGTGGGCGGAGGCATGCAATACTGCAATATATGTGTAGAAATGTTGTCCTCACAAGATACTTGGCATGAGTACACTGGAGGAGGCGTTTTCTGGAAAGAGGCCTAATATTTCCCATTTGAGGATTTTTGGCTCACCTGTCTACATGCATGTGACGAAGGACGCCAGGAAGAAGCTAGATCCGACCGCAGAGGTTGGGATATTTGTGGGGTACACTGATACGCCCCACAACTATCATGTGTATTTTCCATACAGTCGTAAGACTGTTGTGCAACGGGATATCAAATTTCAGGAGGAGAAAGCCATGCAGTGTTCGCTTGAGAGGGAGCCACACTTGCATGCAGATGAGGAGCTATTAGTTCCTAAGGATGAGCTTCAGGATGTGGATCAGCCACAAGAGGAAGTTCATGGAGTGGAAGAGACCACTCATGCAGCGCCAACCATCAGAGGGCACAAGCGCACTACAGAAGCTGAGCAACTAGCTCAAGATGCAGAGAAGGTTGTAGGACCACCTACAGCACAGCGCAGACAGAGACAGTCACCGGACCGGTACACTGGATACATGGCTCTTGTGAGAAAATGTGTCGTGACAGAGCCATCCTCTTTCGAGGAAGCTGTGGAGGACCCTGCATGGGTAGATGCCATAGTGGAAGAGTATGATTCGATTGTTAGAAACAGTGCATGGGAGATTGTCCCAAGACCAGAAGGGAAATCAGTGGCGGGTTCGAGATGGATCTGCAAAGTGAAGCAGGTGGCTGACGGGAGTGTGGAGAAGTACAAGGCAAGATTTTTTTCCCGAGGCTTCTCACAGATAGAGGGGATCGATTATGAGGAGACTTTTGCACCTGTCGCAAGGTACTCTTCCATATAGACGATCCTAGCTCTCTCAGTGCAGATGGGGTGGCACATCCATCAGATGGATGTGAAGACTGCATTCCTCAACGGAGTCATTGAGGAGGAGGTGTACATAGAGAAGCCCGAAGGTTTCGAGATCTTCAGCAGTGAGTCGCATGTGTGCAGACTCAAGAGAGCACTGTATGGGTTGAAACAAGCACCTCGTGCTTGGTACACACAGATAGACAGTTATTTCATCGGACTTGGATTCTCCAAGAGTGAGGTGGATCCTAACCTGTACCAGATTGTGGTGGAGGGGAAGTTGCTGATCATTGTATTGTATGTAGATGATATGATTTTGACGGGTGATGAGCTGTTGATACTTTCATGCAAGGAGGATCTTGCTAGAGAGTTTGAGATGAAGGACTTGGGCCTCCTTCATTATTTCCTAGGATTGGAAATTTGGAAGCGCAGTGATGGACTGTTTGTTTCTCAGGGTAAGTATGCTCGGGAAATACTGGAGAAGTTCAACATGCATGGCTGCAAGCTTGTTGATACTCCTCTTCCTGGAGGTTGGAGGAAGGAGGATGCTACTTCAGCGGAGGTAGTTGATGCCACTGTTTATCGACAGTTGGTGGGGTCGCTTATGTATCTGGTCAATACACGACTTGATATATGCTATGCTGTTAACCAGCTTTCGCAAGCTATGGTTAAGCCTACCAAGCTCTTCTGGAAGGCAGGCAAGCATGTATTGTGTTATCTTAGAGGCACATCAGGATATGGCTTGTGGTACAGACAGGAGGATGAGGTGAAGCTTTGTGGCTTAACAGATGCAGATTGGGCAGGGAGCCCAACGGACAGAAAGAGCACATCTGGAGGGATCTTCAGTATCGGGTTGACAACAGTTTCTTGGTACAGCAAGAAGCAGAGATCTGTGGCACTCAGTTCAGCAGAGGCTAAGTATATGGCAGCAAGCTTGGCTGCATGCGAGGCCATATGGATGAGGAATATTCTGGTCGGGTTGTTCGGGTCACACTTGGAGCCTACTGTGATTTATTGTGATAACCAGAGTTGCATTAAACTCTCGGATAATCCAGTATTTCATGATAGATCCAAACACATCGACATCAGGTACCATCCTATCAGAGATTGTGTGCAACGGAGAATCATGTTACTTTCATATATTCCCACGGAGGATCAGGACGCTGATATCTTGACGAAGGCGCTCACCAGGAGCAAATTCAAATACCACAGAGGCAGGATAGGGGTTGCAGATAATCCATATCTTGTTGAGAGGGAGTGTTTAAAATGCAACAAGATGATGGAGCTTAGTGAAAAGAAGTTGCCTTCACTAAGTGGGCCCACAGGCTATTTTTGGCGCAAAGTCTATTTTTAGACTATGTCTATTTTTAGACATATGGATCATGGTCTATGAGTTGTAGGATGCTATTTATGGATGATTGGTCGATTTGGTAAAAATAGATGGACCTCTATTTTTAGAAATTGGGCGGTCTCTATTTTTAGACTGCCGGGCTAAAAATAGACCAGTCAAATATTATTAACCCTTAATAATATTTAGACTATAAACATTATCTTTTCCTCTTGGAGCACTTCAGTTTGATGCTTGGATGTGGCACATGCAGATGACAGAAGGAAATACACTTTTCCTATGGGTTAGTTGAGCTATTGCATGGTTGACTTCAGTTAGGACTCAAGTGGCAGAGTTTGGTGGAGTTGATGAGACAGTTGGTGGAGTTGTGTTCGGTTTAACTTAGTTGAACTAGTTGTATTTAGTCTAACTGACAAATACACTAGTGATGAGTGGTGTGAATTAATTATTAATTAATTCAATAATTATTAACTCATAAATCAACTAAAGAACACATCAGTTAACTGCAATGCATGGACAGTTCAGTGGAGACCAGTGTTAGAGGTGGGTGAAAGGGTGAGTGTGACTATCAGTTGTGACTATACCTGTGCATGATATTTGCACACACATTGATGGAGATTGCCAATGAGGATTGCGCAGTACAAGCTAGGGGATTCGAACTTGGATCTCATTCATTCTCATCTTGGATTGCGCAGTAGAGGCAGGCAGACTTGTGGAGGAGATTTGAACCTGTGACTTGTTCAAATTTGAGCTAGTTTGTGTGTAACTTTTGGAGATAGTACTGAGTACTTGTGAGGAGTATTGTACTATGATTGTTACATGTTCTCTATCATTATAATATACAGATAGTTGGGGGTTTTCAGCTGTATGCTTTCCCCATTACATACTGTGTTTATGTGTGCTTGACTATTGTGTTTATGTGCGCATGCGACTGCTTCTATTTCCGCATATTGATGATCAATTGTAGAAGAGGTTATGTATTATGCATGAAGCTTAAATAGTGTGTAATCAGGATAATCTCGGTGAATAATTCAGCTTTTATTCAAATTTATACACAAGCAATCGCAAAAGTATAGGCACATGCATCCCCAAAGGATTATGTCAATGGGAACAAAGTTATTAGCAATTGATTTGAACCAGGGTTAGAGAATGATTGGAATGGAATTGATCGAAATACTGAGTTTAAGAGTCAATCGCCTAAAAAATTATATAAGATATTCAAACATTGATGATAAAAACATAGAAGTTTGCACTTAGAAGTGTGTACCAACCCCTTACTAGGAAAGCATATTAGTACAAACGATCGATCGAATTTGTCATCTATTTTTTCAAATGTTATTTTCAAGAGAAGAATCTGTTGTGGATTCCTTTTCCCATTCCACACTTTCCCATGAAGTGAGCACTATATCGAAAACAAACTAATTCTGAATAAAAACCATTTATGTTGGGTCGATACAAGTTGAAACCAACTGAATTATTATGGTTAAGGCTTTGTCTAGAATATTGTATGATTCATTAAGAAAAACAATTGATTTCTAGGAGCTAGGACCTAATGGTGCACCTAGATGAATATTCTATGATTAACTTGATCATTGCAATTCCATATTCCCTATATTCTAGAATCTAAATAGTTCCCAAGGGCCAAGACATGTATTAACATGTCATTACCAATAACCTTCATATCTTGAAAATATCACAGGGAAGGCCATCTTTCCCAGGTATTTCTCATCTTTTATCCCATTCAGCACTAGGAGGACATTCTCTTATAATATGTGCTCCAAGCATATCTCATTCACTACTCCACAACTTAGTAGGGATAAAAATGCTCATCTATCAAGGGCCAAACCTCACTAACGTGATCCATCAAAGGAGTTTTCTATATAAATATTTTTTAAGTGGAATGTGAATGTATCTTTGATATTTTCCAGGTCCTCAATCAAAATTACCTCTGGATTATTGATCCTATGATTATTTATAGATATTTTTTTGTGCTTGAGAAATTATTGGAGGCTTCATCACCCTTCACCACTGTAAATGATCCTTGATTCTGATCCCCTTGGCTCTATATCCTTCCTTGAATTTGAGTATACAGTCATCCTTAGTCATCTTTTCCTATAGGTTGACCATGAAATTAGGAATATCCTCCTCAAGAAGCACCCACACCTTAATTAATTATGTTATTCCTTTTGTAATGTCTTCTTTTCTATCTAGCAATCGTCCTCCCCCATCCATGAAGGAAATTGACCATTCTTCAAACAGTTTCCTCCCACCATAGTATCTAGTCATAATTGTCTCATGGTCTAGGAAATAGATTGCATACATTTGTGATAAATGTACATCAGTGTTTAGCATAAACATAAGATACATTCAACTTGAAAGGAAGAGACATTGGAAGGTCACTCCACCCACTATGTTGATAAAGTGTTATTTCATATTTTGGAGAATAGATCCCATCTAATATAACTTGAATCTTTCAATATCCCGCCATACCAAGAAAAATCAACCTTTGAAATCCATATGTTTTCATGTCTAGTTCACATCAAATATTAAAATTCTAGATTTACAACTTCACCAACATCTGTTTACTCCTCCAGAGAGGATGAAAAAAAAGTTTTCTTCACTGCCTCCTCCCACTTTACCATATTAAAGTCACTGAAGATAATCCATTCAACAACTGGTAGTGAATTATCAATCCAATCCAACAATCATCTATAATCTATTGCAATAGACACATCAGAAATGGAACAAAAAATATTCACCTAACTTGAAAGCCACACTTATTATTAAAATCCATACCATGAGGTAAAACTGTTGAACTCAATTGAGGTGCTAATCCAAGAATAATATACATAGAGTTCGTTCATGGTTAATGGCCTAGAAAGAACCATGCCAAAAAATTCCTTTCATGATTGTTGAACAGAGCTCAAAGGTAGTACTCTTGACCTCCTACGAACACAAGACATCAACTCTTTTACTTGAATTAAATCCTTAATTAGAGTCGTTTGGAGGGGAGGGTTATACCCTTTACATTCCAAGATCAAAAAATAAGATTCATCTTGCAACATTTCCTTTCCTGTTTAATGTCTCAAACGTATTGTTGATTAACATCTCCTCAACACCTTGTTGGCCATACTATGTGTTGTTGGTTATTGCGCTATTGTAAGGAATATTATTCACAATATTTGAAGATTTGGGAGGATGATTGATTTTTTTTTCCATTGTTAGAACTTTTAATTTTACCATTTTATTGCATATTACAACCATCATGATTGTCAAAAATTTTGGATTGATTCTCTCTGTCTGATTATCAATATTCTTTGAAAATTCCTTTTTTCTTTCCTTCTGGACATGTCTACCTTTGTGCCTAATTGGGTTTCCCCTGGGATATTTTAGCCACCTTCTCTGAATAATTTTTTGTGCTAGTTTGATCATATTTGGACACTCTTCTATGAGGGAATTCCTTTACATGATGATATGGCACCTAACATGCAATAAATTTATTTGTAGGGTTAATCTATCTTAGTTGCTGATTAAAATTTCTACATCTGCCAACAAGATTAGTATATTGGTGTAATCTTTTTGTCAAATTGACATACAAACACACTCGAGGAAATTCTCGATATGTGGAACACTCTCTTAGAAAACACAAATAAAAACCTTCCCAAACCTCTCTGCTATTGGCTTCATACCTCTTAACTGGATCTAGCATGTTGGAAAACTCAATGAAAAAGGAAAATTTGGCTTGATTAAAGTTGGAATAATTGTAATCTTCACTCAAGGATTGAACATAAATGATGGATCCAACTATATTCCAAGTGCCTTGGAGTATAACAACGTGGGAAACCTATTTTGAGTCAAATATAAGTGACAAGTAGTGATAACCCAAGGCCATAATGGGATTATAGGAAAATGTTATTCTTTTTCCTCTAATGATGTTCAAACTTCACACCATTACTGGAAATCCTATTCTAAAGGAATTTTCTAAAGATAATACAGGAGAAAGTCTCTTTTTCACAATTCCCACTTCCTTTTGGTAAAGGAAGGGGCATGCTCAAGCAAGAAGGGAAGATTGGAAACAATGGAATATTATTCCATATTGGCATACATTGATTCTATTATATATATATACTCACTCATTTTCATCCCTGCCTTTAGCAATACCTTAAGGTCAAGAATTTGCAAGAGATTTTTTTTCGTGTTTAATCATCCCTTGAATCAATGAGTACATTATCCTCATCTGATTATTTTTTGAATGTCGTTGTCTAATATATACTCATTACAATCAATTATAAAATATTGAGTTTTTATAATGGATATGTGGATCAGTAGTTACAAAGGGTCTACTTGAAACCATGGTATTAATGGTTGAGTGAGAGGGAATATGTTAATTTATGCCTATGTTCTATGCCATTTCAGATTAGGGCACAATACTAAAGGAGATAGAACACACCATTAGATCGATGGAAGACAAGCCAAAACAGAGATGATGAATGGTGGCGTTACGACGATCAGCAGGATGCTTCTACCCATAAAGTCTCTAATAGGCCATTCACCCAAGCGTGTCACACGTAACCCAGAACAACCCAAACAAAGAATACGCAGCTCCAACGACATCAAGAGAGAGAGAATTCCTCCACAATAATGTGTCTCAAATGAAATCTAAGTCTCTCCAATAGATAGGAATATTTGGGGGTGTGTGACACGTCCTTTAAGACATTTAAGTCTATATTTTATTCCAGGATGACCTAGCACATAAGTGGAATAAATTCAAAGTACATGTTCTGCTCATCCGATCGAGATGATCTTTAGATCAATCTTACACCTCTCCGAAAGAGGAATCCAATAAAAATATTGGGATCGTCATCTGAGTAGCACAACTCAGAGTTTGGACCTAGTTGTCCAATTTTAACACTCCCTCTCAAGTAGGGAGAACTCCGTCCACTAGTGCAATCCAAACATCATGCGTCATCCTGCCGTAACTTGCCTTGCTGGCCTCTTTATTTCAGAATAGAAGTGGGTCAGTCACAATGACATCATACTCGGCTGACAGATTCAGCCCAGACGTCCGAAACCTCTATAAGACTCACAAAGATTTTCCAACCAGCTCGAAGTTGGTTCATCTGACCCGAAGTCACCAGGAGGTCCGAAACCTCACTAGACTTGATCCCAGATCAAGTGGTTGGACCGTGCCATCCTAGATATAGAGTACGGAAATTTCTGATGCATCCATCAGTCTTTGCTACTAGTCTCTAGCCTTTCCCATCTCATTGGCCAAATGAGAGGTACTTCCCATGAGCCCTGAACTCAATGGGTAGGATGCATACGAGGCATAGATAATGAGAGGTGAACCAACTCAATAATCAAAACGGTGGGGTCCAAGCACACCAACAAGGTTCGGCAAGCGTAGCCTTGTGGTTGCTCATAGCTCCAAGAAGCTGTCCCCAAAGCCCCCTAGAGCTCCCAGAGCTCATCGTCCAACAAGACCCTCAGAATAGGGTCGTTCCACGATACCAAGATTCTCACGGAAGGTTAGGAACATGACCTTCCCCAAGGGCATTGTGAGAATATCTGCGACCTACTCATCAGTTCCTATATGATCAAGCCTTATGGCGCCTCACTGTACCATATCCTGGATAGTGGTATCAACATGCTTGGATCGTTGGTGGAACACGGGATTATATGACAAACGAATCCCCCTCTAGTTATCACAAAGGATAACGATGGCATCTAGCAAATGCTTGAACAACTCACTAAAGAGCTTTTGCAACCAAGTGACTTCTCAACAGGCCATACATGTTACAATGTATTCGGCCTCAGCGGTGCTCAAGGCTACCAACTTCAGTTTCCTGCCCGAAGCATATCTACATGTGAAGTAGCATCCAGATGTGCTCTTGCGATCCACCACACTGCCAGCCCAATCAACATCAGTATATCCATGGAGTGTCATACTCTCGACAGTGTATCTCAGCCCATGGTATATCATGCCTCAGAGATATCTCAAGAGTTTCTTGGCACCAACCCAGTGAATGTTATGATCAACCATGTGTTGACTCAAAGTTTTCACTGCATAACATACGTCGGATGGGTGTTCACTAAGAACATCAAGGTCCCTATGAGTTGACGATAATTAGTAGGACGGGCCCAGCAGCACTGCCACTCAACTTCTTAAAGTTGAGTTCCATCGATGTCGACACAGGCTTACAGTCCATCATACCAGAAGCTTCATAATGTATTTTCCTTGAGAAAGGAAAATCTCGCCAGGTATCTGCTAGACCTCTAGGCCTAGGCATTAGTCCTAGGTCCTTCATCTCGAACTCAGCAGCGAGCTCCCTCTTACACTGATGAATGAGAGGGTCAGCACCTATTAGGAAGAGGTCATCCACATACAACACCGGAATGAGAGGCTTCACCTGGACATCCTTGAAGTAAAGGTTCAGATCAACATTACTTTGAATGAAGCCCAGCTTCATCAAGTAGCTATCTATCTTCTCGTACCAAGTTCTGGGTGATTGCTTCAACCCATAGAGGGCTTTCCTCAACCTGCAGACATGGGTGTACCTATCTTGGACTTCAAACCCCAGAGGTTACTCAACATACATCTCTTCCTTTATCGCATCATGTAGAAATGCGGTCTTTACATCCATCTGATGAAGACTCCATCCTTGCATAGCAGCAAGGGCTATGACAGATCAAATGGTGGTATATCAGGCCACAGGTGCAAATATGTCATCATAGTCTATGCCTTCCTCACAGGCAACGAATCTTGCCTTGAACTTTTCAGCACTTTCATTAGATCCATGCTTGATTTTGTATCGAGGTGACAATAGCTTTGATCTGTGGTCTTGGAACCATCACCCTTGCATCCTTGCAGATTTAGATACTTTACAGCTTCTTCACATGATCTAGGGTCATATTGTACTCATAGCTGCTAGATACCCCTGGTATTTATATGGCTTCTCGGTTTTCTTCTAGAATTTCCCCCTCTTAAGCCATATATATTTGAGCCATAAGGATCTTCTTTCGTTCAGTAATGATATTAGCTCAGGATTATATACAGAGATGTATTCTCCCTCTTAATGCCAACTTCTCTCTTGAGAGAAAAACATCTATTTCAAATGAGGCCATCCCAGACACCAACTTGGAAAGGTGACTTAATCTTCCACAGTCAAAGCCATCCAACAGGCTTTGTTGATTATGGTTCAAGATCTGAAAGCTGCCAAAACACATTTTACCATTACGCTTTAGTGTGAGACTGCTACTGTCACATGCTGACTGCTACATAGGTGTCTATCTATGTCACTATCCAACAAGGAGAATATATCAACAAGCCTCAGCTTGTTAGAAGTCTTGTTATTTTGAAAAGGTTTGCTGTAGCTTCCTCAACCAACCCTCTTTACTGTGACCCATAGAACTAGGAATCCAAACATGATTCCTTCTCTACACTTGAGAGCTTCATCTACTTCATCTGGCCTCTCATCCAACACTGCTTCTTATTTACAGATTTTCCCAAGACTGCAGATCCAAGTTTTGCGATTTTTCTCCTGAATTTCACAGATCTAGGAACCAATCATACATATTTTATACCCTTCTCCATGTCAGTCCATGCAGATCCAGCACAATCATAATGGTACCCCTGCTCATAAATGTTTCAGCCCCAACCATCCAACAAGATAAATCTGGTCAAGACTCTTTCTAAGGTCACTGCCAGTAGGTTAAGTTCAGGTATATGCTGGTTCAAAACCACTGTCACTTAGTTAACTATGTCAGTATCATAATACTGTTAGATGAGACACTGCACTGCTCCTCAAGTCATCAATACATAGGAGACCCTTAGTTGGGGCATTATTCAGTTCTGAGTGCACAGACTCCCAGGCCATTAAGCCTTCTATGTCATTCTGATATGTTGCCTTGTTTCTAAACAATAATTTCCAGACAACTCCTCCACAGTTGAAGCTTACAAGATAGTGTCAGTACCAGTCTTTTGCTTTTGAAGCAAGCTCCCTGAAAGTGGAGATAATCATTGATTCCTATTGAATCTGGAGTAACTGTTAATTCAAATCCACAGTGCGTTTCCCATGTAATTTCAAGTGGCCCAGCATTCATGCCTTAACTGGAATCTGTGTCTCTATCACTCTAGATGTGCAGAAATGGAAACAACGGTTATTTCCTGAAGACAGGTTACGTTTCGCCCAGATTAGTTGGCAACTTCAGCAGTGAGATTCATTCTACCACTTCACTAAAATCAATCACTTCTTATGATACGCTCAGCCATCAGCGCACAGGAATGGACGTGGTCCCCTCTGTTGCCAAAATTCAACCGAGGACTTGGAAAGTGATTTTGACTCTGGGAATGTAGAACCCGTCCCTCTCCGAGCTAGAGACTTCACCCCAAGTAACTTAACATGCACGGGCCTTCTTCCTCAAGAGCAATCGATTTCGATTTCTGGAAAGAAGGTGATTGCTTGGCTTTGTTCAATGCGTCGATATTCACAATTATATGAGTCAACTCCCTTTTAATAATCAAGCCCTCAACAAATGATCGTGCAACTCCTTCATATTAACACAATTTTTGTCACTAACTTAGCCTCTAATTTCATTGCGTTGCTTCCTCAGGCCTGCTCCTTCATTACGTCCTATCAGCGTGTTGCTTCCACTTCCTTAGCATTAGCCTTATGCTCAGACTCAGAACACAGCCTCTCAGATTCAACTGTGACCACCCTCCACAATGGAATCCCCACTCGTGTAATTCGAGCCACAGTATAATTCCACCCAAAGATGTTGACGGAAAATTTGTCGTGGACCACACAGTTACTGAATGTCGCCACTTCGACAGGTGACTTGGTAGTTTAAACGTGATGCAGCATCTGCCACAAATTCGTCCCTGAATATCACCACGGATTCGACTCATTTCCCAGGGAGCACGATGGTGTTATCCCCCGGTGCCGACGTGACCGACAGAGATGGTTCCCGAAAGTGGACCTGAGCTTGTACTATGAGAACATGAGCCAATTCAAAGGGAAGTTCGGCCTTCTGAAAAAAAACTGACGTCGCACTTCAATAATTCACAGGATTGAGGCACCAAGCCGACAGACGTCACGACCTGAGAACCCCGTGCAGCCATGAATCAGATAGGTTGGTAAGTGGGAATTCTTCGACCATGGTCTGTTTTGGTGAGGTTAGGCTTGCGGCCTACCACAGATAGCTGCGGCTCCCTAACCTCCCTTCAATTAGAATCAATATTGCCATGATAATAAAATATACACTCTGCTGCCGCAGAAGACACATCGCATATGAAAAATCTCTGGATTGAGCGTAAACCCTATTCTACCACAAAACCAAAAAAAAAACGAGTTTTGCCCAGTGATTACTCGAGCAGCCACCAGAGCCCACAAAAATTGTTACCTTACCACAAAAATTTTCTAGGTCTCCAGGAAGGGGTTCATTCACACCAGTAACCGAGTCCCTGTGCTCCACCAGCTGACATTCTAACTGTTTTTCTAGATTGTATTCCTCTTATACGACCATATTTTACATTAATTTGGCACCAAAATTCCAGACGTGCGGTCACTGTAACATCGAAAGCCTTATGGTTCGAATCACGGTGATTGCAAATGTTAGTCATAAAATTGGGCATTGTCTTCCCCTTAAACCTCTGATACCATGTTAATTTATGCCTATGTTCTATGCCATTTCAGATTAGGGCACAATACTGAAGGAGATAGAACATACCATTAGATTGATGGAAGACAAGCCAAAACAGAGATGATGAATGGTGGAATTACGGTGATCAGCAGGATACTTCTACCAGCAAAGTCTCCAATAGGTCATTTAGCCAAGCGTGTCACACGTAACCCAGAACAACCCAAACAAAGAATACACAGCTCTAACGCCATCAAGAGAGAGAGAATTCCTCCACAATAATGTGTCTCAAATGAACTCTAAGTCTCTCCAATATATAGGAATCTTTGGGGGTGTGTGACACGTCCTTTAAGACATTTAAGTCTATATTTTATTCCAAGCTGACCTAGCACATAAGTGGAATAAATTCAAAGTACATGTTCTGCTCATCTGATTGAGATTATCTCTAGATAAATCTTACACCTCTTCGAAAGAGGAATCCAATAAAAGTATTGGGATCATCATCTGAGCAGCACAACTTGGAGTTTGGACCTAGTTGTCCAATTTTAACAGAATACCATGCATTAATGTAGCAATTTCATCTGCCGAGGCAACTGGTCACTGCTATAGTATTGTGTAAATGTTAAATTAAGGAATGGTTTATGTTTTGATGTTATTCTCTTGAGATCTCTCTATATATGACATTTAATTGTTTAACATATCTTTTTCTTATACCTATTGTTATTAATTTACTCATTTCCCTATAGTTTCAAATGACCTAATGATCTAGTATGGTAGTTGTAAAATATTTGGCACAATTTGTAGGAAGTTACAATAATTTTCAAACTTTGCACAAATATTGGTTGGTCTACTTTTTTTGCTTCCAAATAAGCTCTGCCATCTCAGTTTTTTCACAAATTTGGGATAATAATCATTATATTTTTTTGTAGTTATTTTTCTCGTGAACATGCACTGACTAGGCATACGACTATGAAGGGTGATGTTTATAGTTACGAAATAGTGTTACTAGAATTTCTTACTAGAAGTAAACTAATTGATATGTCACAACCGCCTGGGAAGGAAAACGTAGTTACATGGGAGATGTCTCTCCTTACAAGTAAAGTGGGATTGGAAGCATTGGGGAACCATGCATTGGGTAACAATCTCCCCTTAAACAACAAACTTGAAACTATTGCTTCCATGTGTGTTTAGCCTGAATTTTACATCGAATATTTATGGGCTAGCTTGTACAAGCTTTGAAGCTTGTTTATAATGATACAAATGCAAGCAATGGAGGTGGATCTGCTAGTTTTAGTCACAAAGAGGAGTATAATGCTCATGATATAGTGGTCAAGGATAGCTCTAGTCAATAGTGGCCCCAAAGTTTTTAGTATGTACCTGATGGTAGTTATTTTGTAACAATTGATTATGATTTAGGTCCCCTCCAAACACAGGAACTAGAGGCAGAAAGACCACTTTCAACATCTTCTTTGTTGTCTACTTCTACAAGCTGATTAACGCAATGAGGATTGTTTAGGAGGCACAGTAGTTCTAGTCCCCTGAGAAAAATAAAAGTAAAAAATCCTGGTATGGAATTAGGGGTTTGGAACAGGGTAGCATAACTGAGCATGGGGTCAAAAGGCATGAATATGTAAATGATATTTGGCCATAATTCTTGTTTATATTTCTTTCACTTGGTTAAGAAATGTGTGGAATTATAATTATTAATAAACGATATACAAAATAAATTTATTTTTTTCCTCCAGGTGGCGACTTTTTAAGCCATCAGATACCTTAGCCAAAAAGTAATTTCCTTGTGTTGTTAATCTTCCCATTGTATGACATCATGTTCATATGCTAACTATGCTATTTACTATTGATGCGTTAATACAATGAACACTAATCACCAATTAATGTGAAGCATCAAGTTTGATGCTCTTTACAAATATTGTTGGAACACCTAATCCTCATGGGTAGGTGTGGAATGCGAAAAGTCACAATGGAGTCCAAGTGACCTTGGAATATGAAACCAAGAGTCACACCATTGTACTATAAATGTACATCTTTGTATAATGGAAAGTATGTGAGCTACACGCTTATCCTTCATTGTGTGTTTGAGTCTCTTGTGTGTGCATTCTTCTCCTCATACACCATGTGTGTGCTTCAACATGGTATCAGAGCGGGCGATTTCTGGCCCTGCTCCACTTTGAGTGAGCCATTTGTGTTTATGGCCTATGCATATCTGCAAAAATTGTTGGTTTTTTTGCAGCACTCAAGTGTTTGTAGCAGTCTTTTTGCCACATTCAGAAAGGTGTTTTGGAGAAGGAGCAGCATTCAGAAAATTTGCCCCATTCAGCATTGGTTTTGAAGAGAAGCAGCGGTGCCCATCTGAAGGTTTTCTAAATTCTGATTTTATCTCTGCATTTTTAAGTTGCTGAAAAATGCTATTTAAAGAGGGTTTTTGATGAAGTTTGTGGTTTCACTGCAAAAGAATTCTGAGTTTCTACTGGATTTTTTGCTGCTATAATATTCTGAAAAATTCTGGGGGTTTCATTGAAAAATTTCTGAGCTTCTGGACTACATATTTCCTGCTGCTGAGCTACTGGAAAAATTTTAAGTTTTCTCTCTACAATTCCTGAAAGTTATTCTGCTGAAAAATTACACATTGCTGTACATCTGTAAAATTCCTGCAAAAAAAAAAAAATCTCTACTCTCTACTCTCTGCTGTTTGAAAATTAAAAATAAAAATAAAAAATAAATAAAAAATAAAAAAATAAAAAATAAAAAATTTTGAATCAAACCCCACGGCTCTACACTCTTCCACGCTCTCGGCCTCACCACTATACTCAGCCCTCACCTTTCAACACTCGACCTCGGCCTATCCTGCCCACTACGCACCTGTAGCTTCAATATACGCCACTGAGCCTAAGCCTGAGCCACAATTCGCCATATCTTACTCCCTAACTTACGCTATTCTCCCAACACTCCATTCCATCTGCGCCTTACCCACGCATCTACCGCTCCATATTTCAAAACTCACCACCGTGGCCTTCGCTCCTCACCCTTTCTCCAACTCTGTCCGTCCTTCCCACACGCCCTTCCCACCCACGGCTCTTTAAATTCTCTTTTATTTATTTATTTTAAAATCATTTTAATATTCACCCCTCAGTCCTCACATACCAACCTCCCTCACATATCCCTATCCGCTACCTTTCCATACGCTTCACTCACTCCTTATACCGCCACTCCTAATTCACATTAACGCCCCTTCATTTTAATAATACCACTCCCTCCTTTTAATACGTTACCTCCCTTTTTTTTAAAGTTAATCCCCTCCCCATTTAATTTAATAAATCCCTTTCCATTTTAATAATCCCTTTACCATTTTATTTTATTTTTTAATAACCCTCCCTCACTCCACACTCCATACGCCGTTCCTACTCAACGCTTCCCCTTCCCCACTACATCCCTGTTTTATAATTTTTTTAAAGTCGACTTTTAAATTAATTTCCCCTCCATTGTAATTACCTCCCCTCTTTTTTTAAATATCTCCCCTCCTTTTTAAATACCACCACCCATTTTAAAATTCGATTTTTATATTCCCATTTCATATAATAACTATTCCCCTCACACCATTCGATTCCCTTCCCATAAATTATTCGACCCTTTTTAAATCACTTCTTTAAATATTCGATTCCTTTTTAAATTACTTTCCCCTTTTCCTTTTTAATTTTTTATTATTAAAAATTCCCTTTTCCCATATCTTATTAATCCTCTTTTTAATATTCCTTCCCCACCCCCATATAAATTTCCCTCTTCATTTTTTTAATTACCCCCATCCCTTTTAATTATTCCCATTTTTTTTAATTAATTTTTAATTAATTACCAAAAAAAAAAAAAAACAGCAGAGAGAGAGAGGAAAGAGAGAAAATTTGAACAACAAAAATGAAGAGAAAATGACATATCAGAAAATGAAGTGAACACATAGAGAAAATTGACATATATAAGACGATGATTTTTTGAAGAAATTTACAGTTGAAGACAAGTTTGCCATCATTTGAACAGCTCTTTGAAGAAAAATTTCAGCTGCTTTAAAGGTTTCTTTCATAGTGTTTTCAGCTGCACATATTTTGCAGAAATATTGTATTGAACTGACATTGATTTTCATCTTCATTCAGTACTTGAGTTGTTGGATTGTTGATTGCCCTCCATCATTTGAGGAGCACATTTTGTACTTTGAGATTTCCATAGTTGGAAGTTCTCTTGAGTCACTTGTATTTCTTGTTGCATCACATTGTAAACGGGTGCATTTTCGGTTGAAGCCGACACCCTTTCATTTTTTGAGCCTAAGTTGTTGAAAATGGCCAAAATCAATGAGGCATTAGTGTTGTTGAATAGCCTCATTCATTCAAATGTTGATGACATGATAAAAATGAGCAAGGATGCTCTTTGTAATATTCAGATTTGTTTACAAGATGCACAAGAAAAGATTGAGTTTTTGCAGTTGGAAACTCAGCTTCAGCAAGACGAACTTCAGCAAAAGAGTCACCATTCTGAACCTGTTTCTGTTCAGAAGATTGAGAAGGACTCTCATCAGAAGAAAGAAGATAAAGTTGCAGATGATTCACATTCAGTTCCTTGTACTAGAGCAGATGTACATGCAGATGCAGCAGTTCAACCTGCACTTCTCAAGCCCATCATCAGACCTTGGGAAGAGCTTGTCCACAACAAGCACCGAACTGGTCTTGGATATGACAAGGATGTGTCCTTTCATATTCCGGACTACACCAAGCCCATCATATTTCAGAGTGCCGGATTCATGTATGACAGTTCACCTGCAGCTGTTCCAGATCCTGTTCCACAACAACAACAGATTGAAAAATGCCAACACTGTGATCGAGTTGGCCATATGAAAGATCACTGTTTTGATCTTCATCCATGCAAGCACTGTGGTCGGCACACCCATTCTTCAGACAGATGCTTCAGAAACAAGCCTCCTGCAAGAAAAAAGATTCATCTTGGATGGATCGCTTCTTGGCAATGGGCATCAGCAGCCAAGAAGATGTTTACGACACATGTTAGAACTTGTTCACGGATAGTGAGCAAACTTGCAGTTGAGTTTTCGCCATCATCTCACCTTGTCCCTGACAGGGGGGAAAATGGTGGTCATGTACAAGCTTCGACGACAGATCAAGCGAGCCTAAGCCACAATCTCTCATTCCATGTTCAGAGTTGTAGCCAGCAGTTCAAGCGAGCCTGAGCCACAATTCGTCATTCCGGATTCAGAGATGTAGCCAGAGACACGGATGCCCATGAGCATACCTTCGGTTGGTGGATAACCTAAAACCATCATTTTCGGTTGGTGGATAACCTAAAACCATCATCTTCGGTTGGTGGATAACCTAAAACCATCATCTTTGGTTGGTGGACAACCTAAAACCACCACAGGTAGTAGACCTCCCTTCTTTTAGGTCGAAGGTCTCCCTTTTATATGAGGGACAATTCCTCTAGCAGAAGCCTTCAGCTTCTTGCCAGTTTTGGAAGAGTTCCAGGAACTGCAACATGTATTGCGTTCCAGTGTTTGTGGTCATCCTAAAACCACCTCTTTTTCCAACATTTCAGAGAGTTGATTCAGCCAAGTGCTGCCATGTATACTTTGCAGATTTGTATTACAACTCTTTTCTTGGATTCACACATACCCCTTCGGATTAAGGGGGGATGTTGGAACACCTAATCCTCATGGGTAGGTGTGGAATGCGAAAAGTCACAATGGAGTCCAAGTGACCTTGGAATATGAAACCAAGAGTCACACCATTGTACTATAAATGTACATATTTGTATAATGGAAAGTAAGTGAGCTACACGCTTATCCTTCATTGTGTGTTTGAGTCTCTTGTGTGTGCATTCTTCTCCTCATACACCATGTGTGTGCTTCAACATGGTGTTTAACAAATATGTTTACCCAAATTCTTGAGCAGCATAATTTTTTGAGGGAAAGGAAAATATTCACACATAGACAATATTTTTTCAACATTCTATAAGAAGGAAGTTTGGCTTGCTGAATAAATTGTCATAACGTTAAGTTGCTTAAATTATTATGGTTGACTTCTCACCCTAGATCCATAGACCATAACAGTGGTTTATAAGCTTGTCTCAGAAACTATTGAGAAAGCATTGCATGCATCCAACAGATTGTAAGAATTTGATCACATTTGGTGATAGCTCACTCTAGTGATGCATTGATGGCCCATGGTTCATTGAGAATTTGTATATGAGCATTAAACCCTCAATGTATTTTTTATTGTTTTTTTTGTGGGTTCACTTCTTAGGAGTGGAAAACCATAGTTTACAATTTGTCTTCCTTGTGTATTCTTCTCAAATACACCGAGTATATTGAATTCCAGGATTTAAAAATCTTTCATTTCTTTCAATTGAATATACAAATATATTTTTGGCTTATAAAATTTTTGTAGTTTGGTTTTAAAGAAATTTTGTACATTTCCTTTTGTGGAGATATAGAATCATGTTATTTTAAGCGATTGAATTTGTTTTCCTTCAACATGACATGTATGATTGAGGAGTGCTCTTCAACTGAACAAGCTAACAAGTATATTATTGTTCATGAACCTTGAGACTTTCATCCATGCCACAATCATTCACTCATGATATATAAGCCCAAATCAAATCCCTTTATCCACGAAAATACTTGTTTCTCTACATTGGTAGAAAACTTAGGAGCATCTCTAAATTTTCAGTGACGAAAATATTTTATGAATGCATTGTTAAAAATTAGAATAACATATACTGAAGTATAGATAAAATACTACTATATTTGTGTTTCACCCATATAATAGAATGGGTAACATTTATATTTTTAAAATTTACTTCAAAGAAGTATATAGTTAAAATGTTTGACAACATCATTTTTGGTAATGCTTGACTATTAGGTTTATATAAATGAATAATGAGGGGAACAACTATAAGATGTTGCAGAGATTTAGTAAGAATTCCAAAACTATAGTCTCCTCACATATCCCTTGTTTCTGTAGTAAAAGGAAAATTGAAAGAAAGAATATAGTATATTATCTAGACGCTAGTCAACAGGTTTTCTCAATGCATAATATATAATATCTCAAGGGTTTTTTAAAGGTGCCTTCAAGTTAAATTAAATATAAAAAAGTATAAGTTACAAGCACAGATATGTGGCACATAGTTGTTTATATTTTTATTATGCTTCAATTTTGTTATGTGAGTGGGTGGGGATTGGGGGGGATGTGGAGTAATCTCCAATTATTTATTTGTATCTTAGTTTTCTTTGTATAATCAACTCATCATGCTAATAGATATCTTTAGGAGGTATGTGCATGCTAGAAGGTGCATATATGTAATATACAACATGAATTGGGATTACTTGAAAAAAATAGGTCAATATTCCCTAAGCCCTGAAGGAATTATTTGCTTTTGGAAAGTTTTCATTAAAAGATCCAGTTCAATCTCCAATGACACCTGTAATCCAATCTTGTATTAGCTTGGATAAGCTATCAAGTCTCCCTAGGAAAATCTATGACCTTACTGTGTTAATTATGCTAGACGTCTCAGTTGAGGAGATACTATTTTCATTTATGCACATGCAAGAACATTAATTGGAAAGTTCAATGGAGTGATCTTTCCGCCTTATGTGATGGAATGATGAGATGCATATATTTCTCAAAAAAGAGTTGTAAAGGGAGGATTTCTCTTTGAACATAAAGGGAAAGAAATTTTCGCTTGGAATTTAAACTACAAGAGTATCTTAAATGAGTACAATGGGGGTGCCATGGTTCGTCAAGAATAATTGTCTTTTTATGCAGCATTGGTTTCCCATTTATACCCCCAATGAGGTAGGTTACTAAAAATTTCTTGTCTGATTAGATTGGCTTATTTTCTTGATTATTTTAAGGTTCAAGAACTATTGGAAAAGATACATGGGTTGGATGTAGGAAATTATTTAAGTTACTTGATGATCTATTTAATATAGTTAAATAAAAATAATTATGTACCCTCAATTGGTTGGTTATTTCCTCAAATATTGGATTAAGTGCAGATGACCCACCACATGAAAAAACCCATATCTAAATAGTACTCTCTAATGGTTAAGTTTTTTAGTATAGGCTTGGTTTCTGCAAGGATGAATTTTTTCCAACCAACTATATATATCCTTGACTTATTTTTTCCAACCAACTATAGTTAGTGTATCAACACCAATTTTTGAAAAAGGTTTATAAATTTATCGTTGCAGGTGATATGATTTTGTTTCTCCTTGACCAGAATTATCATGACATTTTCTTTCAGGTTTCTATCATTTCAATGGTTGGTACATTGTACGTAAGTTTTGATTTCTTGTTGTTCTCCATTAAGGTAGATTGGGCTTCTGGACTTTATGCTCACTTTTTTTTCCATGTTTTGTAGTTATGTGCTAGAACTATGAATGGCTGTTAGTTAAAGACAATGGTTATCAACAAACATTGTGATATTTAAACATGTTGCTCCATTAATGGGAACATCTCCTATCACAGTTCATTAGATTGGTGGCACTATGGATAATTGAAAATTGACCAATCCCAAAATTGACTAATGTAACTTTAATGTACTATGGATGCCATCTCTGTTTAATGTACTTTAAACATGTTCAAATTAGTAGATTTCACTGTTGGTTATTTTTTTCTTATCATATTTATTTTTCACACTCTAATCCTATTCTCTATGGATATTTTTTTTATTCCCCTAGATCTATCTTATAAAGGTAGAGGGGGGATGAAGTGTGTTTTTGTAATGTATAGTTTTTTTTTTCTATGAGGTTTTTGTCTTCACGCCCCTTTGCTAATTGAAGTAATTGTGGGAGGACATATTTATCATTGAGAGGTAGAGAGTGATTTCCTTGTATCCATACAATTACATATTTGGATACTCATGGTTGGTGTGGATTTGGAAGTGTCTGAATTCCCCTTTGATATTTTGTTGGTGTAACAGATATTAGCCAAACTTTGTGCTTACAATTTTTAACATCTGTTTAGTGGTTATGTTTCAGGATCATTGTTATTGATTGTTGTATTTTGACATCTTTAATTAATTAATAATGAGAATAACTCCCAATTAGTTTTCTAGACCCCATAGCCAGTATGATTTAAGCATGTATCTCATTATTCATAATTGCATCATATATACTCATTGTTTTTTTATTTCTAACATGCAAATCAATCTTTTAGAGACATATTTTTATGTTGTCACAACATATTTACATGATTCACATGGTGAGAAATCAATATTTGGTGTAAATGAAGATTTTAGATTTGATAATTATAGGTCATTTATAGGTTATCAATGCCTTCAAAGTTTCACTTCTAATTAAGTATTTAATTGAACATATTGAGTATCTTATACATGAATATTTTTCCCTCCACCCACTTTTCATAAATTCCATAACCATTAGGTACAAAATTCGATGCTATTTTTATTTTTTAGTAGAATATTTTCCAAGACTTTATAAAGTTTTATAATTTATTGAAAGTTGTAGAATTTACAATTTATAATGTTTCAAGATCTATTTCTTTAAAGTCTAATTCTTTAAAGGGTGCTAGATCAATGGAAGGGCACCTGCTTTACAAGCAGGAGGTTGGTGGTTTGATACCATCGTGCCTTGTTATTTATATGGAATGACGACGATCAATTTATAGTGATAAAGACTCTTTTTACCATCAACAATGAGTTGACGGTGACATTTTTCGATCATCACCAATGAGTTGATGGTGACATTTTTCGACCCTCACCAAAATATGAAATGGTGACAGTCAATGAATGCCACCATATATATGATTCAATAGTGACGACCATGAAAGGTCCATCACCATAAATTAATGTTGTTCATATGAAATGGTGATGGTCACTATCCGTCATTATAATCATTATTCGTGATAGACCTTAAATGTCACCACAACAATTATACTTTTGGTGACGTTCAACATTTTTTTTTCACAGATTAAGTTCCATCACCATTTCTCATGTGAAATGATGGTCACTATCCGTCATTATAAACCATTATTGGTGACGGAACTTGAATGTCACCACAACACCTATACTTTTGGTGATGGAACCTTTGGTGACGTTCAATTTTTGGTGACGAAGGTTATTTTGACCATCACAAATGAGCTTATGGTGACATTTTTCAACCCTCACCAATGTAGTTTTGTTGTAGTGGTTTTTAAATTGTTTGAAATTGGAGTGATCTCTCCATCGTAAACTAGAAAGACCTTTCTCGATTAGTAGTGTGTTAGCTAGTTTTTCACTGTTAGTCATCAATAATTTTTGATATTTGTAGATGACTAAATACTTGTCCTAGATTTATAAAAACAACATTCATGAACATTGTGATTTTTAGAAATCTCACTGATTTCATTATCCTTAAAACAATGTTTTCAATATTTTACTACTCTGCCATTCCTTGGTTAGACTACTACTCCTAACAGACCCCTCATGGGCCCATGCCACTCATCTTTATGCTATTTTCCCACCCATAACCCTAGCACTTTGTTTTTCCTCTGCCTAACCCCTCCAGTTTCCATCCAGGATTGCTAAACAACCTACTCCTCCTCATATTCACTAGGTGCCTCAAGCACTAATGGTCTCAAAAATATCTTTGTAGGCTCTTTAGATAAATCAAGCTCATTGGATTTTGGATCTTCAATACATCAATTTGTCAAAAAATCTATTTTTTACACTTGAATACCCCAAGCCAAGTTTTCAGTCAAAGACCAAGTCAAAGATCCTCCCACTAGGTCATTAGGGTTTCATAGATTGTAGGGTTATCCTTGGTGTTTTGAGCTCTTTTTTTCCTATGCTAGAAGCTGAATCAAATGTGAAAGAAGGTTAGCACCTGTTTGTCCAAGATGGATCAAAAAAATCTCCAAGGAAGACCACCTTATCAAGTTCAAGTTCTGTAAAGGGCAGCTGTTCATTTTGACATTTCTACAGAAGTGTCAAGGTGACTATCAGCAGAAAATTGGTAAGGTAAAAGGCCTGCTCCTATTTAAAGACATTCATAGCAAAAGGACAGGGAGCAGTTTATGTCCAAGGAGAAATCAGGGTTCCTAAGGCTGATTGGGCTAGTAGTGTGCCAAGCAAGGAGCCAATTCAACAAATCACATGGATAGAGGCACACAAAATGAATCAAGCATGTAAGATATTTCTTAGAAATCATAAATGAAAAAAGGGAAAAGGTGAGGTGAACTGGATAGAAATGAATGAAATTGAAAGGGATATAGAGAACTTAGAAGACAACACTAACAATTCGTCTCAAACAGCCCAGAAACCTAAGGTTTTGGAAAGATGGTCAAGGGAAATGAAATGAATTTGATAGGCCTCCATGATGACAATAGAAGGAAGGTTTGAAGAAACTACTTTAGGTGACTTCCAGAGTTTGCCAAGGTAAAATGTCTCACTACCTCAAAAGAAAGATAATGCAAAGGGTATTAGTGAGAGGAAGGTCAATCTCCCATTTTTAGTCATTTACACTCAATGATCAAAGGTATACAAACATAATTTTGAGCTTCAACATGGAAAGCCAAAATGATTATAAGGTTGCTACTGTGTGACTAAATATGTCAAACTTCAAGAATGTCAAAAAGGGCTAAATTAGTATGTCATGGCACCTAAAAATCAAAAGTGACCAAATAGGAGATAGCATACATGATTGTGAAGAATATGGTGCTTGTCAAAGGTGGATTTATCATGCCTAAGGATCAATGAGAAGGATGAAACAAGTTTTTTCAGTCACCCATCAAGCACAAGGTAATTTGATCTCCAGGGTAAGAACAAAGAAGTTTTAAAGGTATCGCCACTGTGCAAGTGCCTAAGTTTGTCAAAGTAAATTTAACATATTCCAAAGATCAGAGGGAAGAGGGTCACTTCAAGGTTTTCATGACACTTATGGAGTAAAAGTGACTGAAAGACATGAACAAGCCAAAACAAAATAAATTATGTGACTCAATCAAACATCTGCAAAATAGAGTGTTAAAGGCATAAATAGGCCAAAGGGAGTCAAAGTTCACCATGTCAGCAACCTGAAGAGAAAAAAAAGAAAAATCGTTAGAAGGGAAAAAGGCCATTTGAATGTTTTTTAAGCCACCTACTGCAAAAGGTCAAGAAGAATATCACTGAAAGACAAAAAGGCTCAAAAAAATTAGCAAAGTGGGTTTTTCCAAATTCAATTTATCTTCCTAGGCTATAAAGGGCCTTTTTTACCCTTCACTCAACTCATTGTGTACATACAAAGACAACTAGAACCTTCAAGGAGAAAAATCTGAGTTTTCAGTGAAAATTTGAGTGAGTTTGCTCGGCGTTGTGCATTCGTGCAGGTGCTATGCATTCAGTGCCCAGTGCTATGCGTTCGGGAGGTTTTCTAGTGTAAATTTACACAGTGCTGCATGTTCAGGGAACTGCGCTGCACATTTGTATAGGCGCTACCTATTCGCTTAGGGAGATCTTGTCAGGAAGAAAATGTTCTCGTCGCTGCGCATTGGGAGATCCTGATAGGCTTGAACGCGTCTAGGCAGTGCGCCCAGGAAGCCCGACAGGCAAAGGGACATGCAGACGCTGCGCCCAGGAGGCCCGATAGGCAGGAAACACGTTCAGGTGCTGCGCCTAGAGTGACCGACACCTAGGAACACGTGCAGGTGCTTCACATTGGGAAGAAGGGACCCGACTGTGCGTTCAGGCACTGTGCCTTCGCCATAAACCCTTCCTCCACCTACAAATTGCCAAAAAACGACAAAAGGACTCTTCCAAGATGCATCCAAGGACCTACAAAGACATTGAAATTTGATGTTTTTCCTTATCCTCCAGTGAATTTCATGATTTTATGATTAAGGGAATTAACCAAACCCTAGTGACTAGAAACCATAAGTCTTCATGACAAAAACCCTGTTTTAACCTCCAAGCAAGAATTTATCAGTTAAGAAGGGTGTGAAGTAGGGTAACTACAGTGAGTTCAAGTTAACCATTCATCAAGCCTTAAAGGGCTCAGTGATACACTTATACCTTCCTATCACTCACTTGCAAGGCTTCCTTTCACCATCATCCCAAATGAGTCCTCATATCAGGTTTCACAAACAGAGATAGGATTTGTTTATAGTCAACAGAAATGAAAATGTTAGGAGAAGGAGGGAATGTTAGTAGTGAAGAAGGCCAAATGCCTATGAGGCAGAAGCACAAAGGTGGGAAGGTTAATAGGTTTGAACACCAAGACACTGTGGAGCTTAATGCCTCTCCTATGATTATCACCTATTTCCAAAATGTAGGGTGCTTTCAGTTTTGTGAAAAGGTCCAACAAGTGCAAAGTCACCCTGAGGTCACTAGGTTTTTTATCCTCAACCTACACAATAAACAAGTAAATCTTGCAGGGTTAAACTTTTAGCTATCATCATATGCCATTGCCCATGCTACAGGCATACCCAATGTCGGTGAAAGGTGGTTCAAAAGAGAAAATTGATACATAAGCTGCTATGAGCCATTTATCAAACCTAGGTACAAAGAAGGCTGCAGATCCATTTTTCCTTTTTCACACCTGTTGGAGAAGTATGCACCCTTGATGAAGGTCATCCTGAAATATTTTACATGTGAGGGGAGATACTGTAGGCTCTACTCCTACTATATCATATTACTCATGCACTTCGCTAGGGTCAAGATTCTTCATTTACCCTACTACCTCTATAGGAGTATCGACAAGATCTCTTCTGTTGTCCAAAGGAGGAACTATTCCCAAAAAATGCAGAGTTTATTCCACAACTCCTTGATCAAGATGGTTGTGCTATATCAGTTGGAGCAAAAGGGCATACCCTGGGAGGTGTTCATTACTCATGAGGTCTTCACAAACCCACAACCCCATCATTAGCCGAATTTACCCTCATCATCTCATCCTCTTCCATCACCTCCTATTGATCATGCCTCATCATCTACACTTGGATCCTATCCTCAAGAAAACCTCCTTTCCTCACCCTCTCCCAATGCATCAGCCAAAGAAGAAAATGACCATGATGAGAAATCAAATACTAGTGAAGGAGAGAGAAAAGATGAATTAAGCAATGATGAAGAAGAGGACAGTAAAGAGGAAGAAAATGAAGAAGTAGGGGGGCAGTGATGTTAGCATGGAAGAAAAAAATGATGATAAGGGCAATGATAATGCTGAAGATGAAGAGGCAAAATACAGTATGGACACAGAAGAAGGAAATAGCAGTGAACAAGCAAGTGACAAAGAAACAGATGATAAACAAGACGATGGTGACAATGAATCAAACCAAAATGAAGATGACGCAGAAGATGTTGATGAAAAGGAAGCCACTGAATCTAAGGGTAGTGAAGCTGATATTGTGAATAATGAAGCAGACATCAGTGATGGAGAATAAATTCATGACAGTCATGAAAATAGTCATGAAAGTCACAAAAACAGTGAAAATAGTGAAGCTCTTAGTGATGAAGAGGTAGAGGTAAGCAATGAAATAGAAAGCATGCAGGAAAATGAAAAGGTTGATAGTGAAAATGTAGATCACAACAATAATGAGACAAGCAACTACAATGAGGAGCAAAATGAAAATGCAGAAATCAGTGCAAATACAGAGGAGAGCAACAACATGATGATGATGATAAAGATGATGTTGTCACTGATAAAACAATCATGACAACTTTAATAGTGAAAACACAAATGAAGAAAGAAATCAAGAAGACGTGGAGGTGGATGCCAATCAAGATGAGGTAAATGAGGAAGAAGGCAGCAGTCAAGGTAATGAAGAGGAAGACATGGAGACAAATTATGGCAGCCATGATGAAGACACCCAAATGATCACAATAAAACCTCTTCCATTGACATATCAAAGAGGAGAAAGGAATGTTTTGGCTGCCTCTAAAAGGAAAGGGGCCATGCCTTCCTCTTCTACCAAGAAGCTAGATAAAGGTGAACAAAAGGTGAAGAAAGGTAAGAAAGGTAAGCATGAGCTTGAGCAAGAATTTGACATCATTGACCTTGACAGACAAAATGAAGATAAGGAAAAGGTAACTAGCATCTTGCTCCAAAGTAAGGATGTTGAGATCATAGATCTAGAAAGATGCCTTGGCATGGAAATGTATAACAGTGACTATTATAAGAATGAAAACAAGCAGATGAAGAAGGCAAAGAGGGACCTTGACCTCCAAAAGAATATGACCAAGCACTATGCATTGCAAAATCAAATTGCAAAGGCTAAGCTCAAAGGATCCCTTGCCGAAATAAAATCACTCAAGGAGGAAAAAGGCCAAGAAAACCTTGGAATCTTGGCTGAAAATTCTCTATAGGCCTCCCAAACCCCATAAGGAAGATATCCACCAATATTGGGAACTTTTTGAGAATTTTTGGTTTTTTGCTAATTTTAAGGCCTGAAGGCGCAACACCCTTGGCGCTACGCTTTCATCTCAGGCATCATCAGGAGGAAAAATTTGCATTTTTAGAATCCTTAGCTCAAGTACAACATGCTCACCAAATTTCAAAGCATTTGGAGCATTTTTGGTCCCTCAAAAGGCTAAAAAACACCTCATTTTTCACCTTTCTGCCTCATTTTCAGGACTGGCGCTGCGCCTAGTTTAACCTTGGGAGATTCAATTTTTGGATAGGTAAATAGAGCCTAATCATAAAAACAAGGGTATTTTTGGAAATTAGACTCAACAGGCTTTCCAACGAGCCATCATGGAGCAAATTCTGACATCGGGAAGGGCATGAAAACTTGGCTGCAAGTGGAACCCGTTTTCCTGTGCATGTGCTACGCCTTCAGACCTAACTGTTGCACCTTTAATGTGCAGAAGTCAACAAAAGACACTCATTTATGGAAAAATGATATTTTAGTGTTTTATGGGGCAATTCACTCCAAATTTAGGTGCTAAGAGGTATTTTTGAATTTATTTCATGAGATATTTTGTGTCTTGGGCCTTGCATGGTCTCTTAGACATAAATGACATTTATGGGTGTTTTTGATATTTTCAAACCCTAGTTAGGGTTTTTTTCCTGCCTTTTCTAGATAAATATATCATGAGGGCATTATTGTAAAAGGTTTGAATTTGATGACTCTTGAGAGAAATACATAGTTTTTTGGAGATTGAAGAGAATTTGGTGTTGTGGAATTTGTGGATGGCTTGTTTTGATTGATGATGGAGAAGGCTTTCTTGTAGGATCCCTGAGCATGGTTAATGGTGATGTGCTTCTATTTATTTCTTTTTTTCTTATGTATCATTGTGTTTCATCCTTCTATATTGCAGTAGAACAAAGGTTTTAGACTAAGAAATGTTTTTCAAAGGCACATTAGCTATGATTTTTCTTCACTGCCTCTATGTTTTCCTTTGCTAGGTCAGTTTAGAGAATTCTTAGTTGCTCTCTAGACCCGCCCAATCTTGTTTATCTTATGAATGATTCAATACAATAGATATCAAAGATGTTTTATGGTTAGCCCTCCTTGTTTGATGTCACTAAAACATTATTCTTAAGATATTTCTTTGGAGTATCACTAATTAGGCTTTGCCAAAGAGGCTATGTTTCGATCATACCCTTTTTCCATTCTTGAAAGGTTGCTTTGGAGGTCTTTATGGCTATGATAAATGATGTTTAGGAGTTCCCTCTTCTTTGATCCATGTTATATGTCTATCTTAACTGTTTTCTAACCTTGAAGGTGAAACCACTAGAAGTTAAATATGTTTCTTGCCATCTATATTTCACTAGATTGTTTGCCTTAAATGTTTATTTGCTTGAGTTTAATCAAAGAGTTATTGGTTTGTCCTGTCTTATGATTACTTATTTATGTTGAATAGTGTTAAAGGCTCTTCTTGTTAAAGTATTTAACAAAGGATTCTTAATTTCCCTTTGCCCTATTTTGTTCACAAACTTGATGTTCATTTAATCTCACACAAACCTTGAAAATTAATTTGACCATGTTAGATTTTCCCTGTGATGCACCCTGAATTATTGTTGAACTTTCAATGACTTTTTATAGACTCCATAGCCCAATGACTTGAAGATTTCCTCACTCCATCTATTCTACTTGATCATCTACTCAACCAAAACAAACAAACAAACCCTAAACTTAACAACTAGCCTAAAATAAAACCCTAAAAGCAAACAAGTTCATGTCCTTTGCACAAATATAGAGAGCCCTCTCTGAGTCTAGGAAGGCTAGGTCTTAGGACTCCAAAGACTGGTTTGATGTTACCCCTGTTCATTTTTTCTCACTAATCTAAAAAATTACGAGGACCTAACATTCACAATATTAGAATAGATGGACCAGGGTTTGTGGTCACTGAATTTGGCATATGGTCTTGGGTTCCCTCCTTTTAGTGAAAATGTAACCCTCACCCCTATTCATTTTATAGTGCAATTAGGGTTAGCACAATTTTTTTGAAATTATGATAATTAATTTTCATGTAGATATTATTTTAAATTTATTCCATATATCATTCAACAACTATACTTGAAAAAATCAACAATAAAGAACAGTAGAACAATAGAGATCACAATGCACAAAGAGAGACAAGATTAAACCTAGGAATACCCAATATGGGGAAAAACCCAACAACCTTTTCAATAGAGAAATTCTTCTTATTCAATGAGAGACATAACTAGACCTATTATCAAACATGGTATTCTCCTCTAAGTCAAGTCACCCAAATTGATCTTGAAATTCCAGAATTTCGGCCCTCCTGAAATAGCCAATTACTAGAATTTTAGCCCTACAATAGTTTCCCCAGTAACCTAGAAAATTTAAACTCCTTGCAATAATTTCTCTGGTAACCTAGAAAATTTCAAATCCCTACAACAAATTCCCCAAAAACTGTGAATCATAAAAAAAGAGATTCCTTCACACATGAGAGTTGTTAAAGACAGAGAGGAGAGAGAAAATTCATCCTTCTTCTGCTTCCTTCTTTGTCCTTCTTGGCCTTCAATCACTTTCCCATAAATTGTCTTGAGAGAGGAATGTGAATTGCCTAAATGAGGAGCTTGAGTTGCATTTATATAGTGGTCTGTATAAGGTGAAGGGACATGTTTCTTGCCCATGGTCAACTTGACTTGGAGGGAATCCGACTTGTCATTTTTGGAGCCAAAAATTTCATTTTAAAAATTCAAATTTACATCTTTTAAAAGTCACAAAGGGAATTTGAATCAAAATCATTTTTCCTTTAACTCAAGAATTTATAAATATGATTTACAATGATAAATATCATTACATCAAGTGACCAAAAGTACATTATAAATACCGACCATAGTTACAAATTAAACACTCCCTCTTAACTAAGGTGGTATTCATAACCACTGTCTTAGATGTTCTAAGAACAAATTTATCTAAAGAAAAGGTTCTCCATTATCACCAACATCGTTGTCTATCATCAACATCTTCTAGTTTCCATATCCAGGGCGGTACCAATCCCATGGAAATGTCATCAACATATAAGGACTCACTCCTCTAGTGTGATTGGTCCTTGAATCCCATGGCCTCTACCTAAGCCAAAATACTGAGAACCTCAACTAGTAATCACTCACACACCTTTCCTGGTGAGTACCTCGGGCCAATACCTCACTTAACCCATTCTTGGTAAGTGATCGGGTCTAGATGTTGAAAGGACCTAACTCCACCCTATCTTCTGTGTGATCAAGGTTCAAAGCCTCACTCCACCCTTCCAGTGTGTGATCAAGGTATAGATGTTGAAGAACCTCTCTCCACCATGCCTTGTGTGTGATCAGGGTCTAGGACCTCACTCCACCATTTATTGTGTGTGATCAGGGTCCTCCAAGAGACACTCACTCAACACTAGTTTTTGAGCCCTTTAGGTCTCTTGGACCCTTTCTCCATTTTGTGAGAATGTCCATCCATGTTATAGAAAAATTAGCACTCACTCTCAATGAGAGGGGTGATCTCCATGGGCCCCAACTTGTCTTTGAAGTAAATGAACTTTTCCCTTGGCAATGGATTCTTCAGTAAATTAATTTTTTGCTTGTCGATGGAGATGTACTCAAGCCTTATTGCTCTCCTCTACACCATGTCATGGATGTAATGGTACTTGATCTCAATATGCTTCAACCAGTCATGGAACATGGGATTTTTTGAAAGATTCACACAAATTTCATTATCATAGTGTATCAACATCAGTTCCAAATCTTGGTGAAATAATCCTGCAAAACACTTCCAGAGTCATACTGCTTCGGCCCAAGCCTCATTGGCTATGATCTATGCTGATTCAACAATGTTGAGTGTGATTGAACTCTACTTCTTTCTCATCCACGATATCATAGTAGATCCAAAAATAAGTCATACTCCTGAAGTACTCTTTTTGTCATCAAAACTTCTTTCCCAATCAAGATCTATAAATCCATGAAGCTGTACATCCTTATTTTCAACATACCTCAATCCATAGTTCATTGTACCATGAAAATATCTCAAGATGTGATTTGTTGCAATCCAATTATCGTGTATTCATTCTACCTATAACTCGCTCAAGGTGTTCACAACAAAGAAGAAGTATGGCCTAGTGTTAACCAAATACATCAACATACCAATCAATCATTGATACCTAGATGGATCTATTAATTTGGAGTTGGAGCCTATTAACTTCTTCAAGTTAGTCACCATAGGAGTTGCCATGGAATTTCAATCCATCACACAAAATATATGAAGGATATTTATCACATACTTTCCTTGAATAATGAATACTTAACCAAGTTTATACCATACTTCTAATCCTTCATGTCGAACTCAAAATCCAACTACTTCTTGCACTAACTTATAGGAGGTTTGGAACCTATGAGAAACAAGTCATCAACATATAATAATAGGATCATAGGTGCATTCTTCACAATATTAAAGTAAAGGTTTGGATCAAATTAAATCTTGGTAAATCTCATTCCATTCAGATAGTTGTCAATATGAGCATACCAAGCTCTTGGAGCTTGCTTGAGTCCATACAACTCCTTTTTCAACCTGCAAACATGAGACTCATTTCCATATACCTAAAATCCTTTATGTTTCTATATGTACACCTCTTCCTCAATCACGTCATTAAGGATATAAATATTTACATCCATCTGGTGTAGCTCCAATCCCATAAAAGTAGCAAGTGAGATTATGCATCTAATGGAGCTGTACCTAGAAACTAGAACACAAGTCTCACCATAGTCTTCTCCCTCTTTCTGGAAGAATTATCTAGCCATGAATCGTGCCTTTTATTTTTCAATACTCCCATTTGCAACATGCTTAATATTGTATATCCCCTTGGAAGTTACCACTGACTTCCCTTCATGCCTTGGCATGATTTCCCAAGCATCATTATTCATGATTGATTGTGCTCTTCTTTCATTGCTTCCTTCCAAACATGCTGACTAGTTTCTTCTTAATATGTGGAAGTTTCTTAATCAATTATTTTTGTCATGATATCTGCATAGTTGGAGAACCTTTTAGGTCTCTTCACCTCTCTATATGTGTCTCTAGGATCTACATGTCCTTCCACCTCTTTCAATTTGGATCTAAGCCATGTTGGTCTCTTCTTGATCTCTAGTATTATGACCGGTTCTACTGGATCTTGAGTCCCTTTTGGCCTTCCGGTATATTATGTATAACTTGAATACTCCTCCCTTGAGGCATCTTGCTTTACTTCATCCAAGTAATCTATGAAGACTTCCTTAGACTTCCAATATGCCACTTTCTCATTGAAGGTGACATCTTGACTTACCTCAATTCGTCACTGTTTTGGAATGTAACTTTTGTAGGCTTTTTGAATATTCAGTAAATCCAAAAAATATCCCTTTATTTCCTGAAGGATCAAGCTTATTCATATTATCCTTGGGAACATGAATATATACATGTTGAAATGCAACAAGAAATTCCTAATTTAATTTTCCCTTGAATTAAATTAGGAGAAAATCAAAATTCCTCATCACTAGACATCTTGAATGAGTTAACTAAGTTATTATCACCTAGTTAGCTTAGTTAATTCGAGTTGCAGGCCTAACTTAAGTTGTGTACAATTTTTCTTAGATTTTAGGAGCCTAGGTTGAGTTAATTTCAGTTGTAACAATTTAATTTAGTTAAATTAAGTTAAGGTTAGTTAAACTAGTTCCAACTATTGGAGCTAGTGGGAGGTCTAACAGAGGGCGCAACTTCAATGTTTAACCAATTAAATGATAAATTAGCATAAATTAACTCATGCATGCATGAGATTCGAGTTACACAGTTGAGATTGGAGTTCAAGGGCAGTGTACTATCAGTTGTAGAATTTTCCAAATTGTACAGGTGGTGCATGCAGTCAAATAAGGGCCTAGTAGAATTGCGCAATTATCAATGAGAAATTTCCCTAATTAATAGGGGTTTAATTCCTCATCAAATAACACAAGGAAATATGATCTTGGAGGCTAGGAAAATTGGCTAAATGTTGGCCAAAGTCAATCAGTCAGGCAGAGGATAGAAGAAAATTGTGTAGATTGTGCTGAAACTTGAGAAAGCATATTGTATTCATCTAGATTCTTTGATTAATGCAATACACATAGAAATGGGTTTTGAGTAGTTTCTTTCCCCTAGATAAATATTTGTGTATGTGTCTTGAATCATGATGCATGTTTTTTATCTGTGTTCTCAATCATGAATTTTCTTCTGCAGATGAGTAGAGTAGATTTGAGTCTTATGTTTTAGTAAATTCCATGAGAAGAGTTGAATCTACAATTAATTTCTACTTGGTATTAGAGCCAAATTCATAGTAGAGAAGAGAATTTGAAGTTGGCATTGCAGTAGGTTCTAATTTCAATATTAGTGTTGCAGGTTTTCTCCATAACTAAGAAGATGGATTTCATTGGACTCAAGATCGAGTATGCTTTGGAAGGAACCATAAATGTTGTGGCATGGAAGATCTGCATGGAGGCAGTATTAGATGATAATGGGATGCTAGAATACATCAAGACAGATGTAGAAAAACCCCCAACATATGCTTCCCAGGATATATCTCAATGGAAGAAGGGTGTGGCTAAAGCAAGGATAATAGAATTGGAGGGAGTTTGAGATCATATTGTCTTGAATCTCCTAGGGAAAGAGAATATATTCACAATGTGGAAAACAATGACAGATTTTTTTGAGAACAATAGTGACCAAAGGAAACTGGTACTGAAGGACAATGTTCGAAGTATCAATATGCAAAATACTGAATCCGCAGTACCTGAGACATTTTAGATAATGTCGTAATGAACTTGGTGGGGTTAGTTTTACTTTCCCTGAAGAAGATTTGGTAGCTCTAGCTCTTTTGGGTCTTCCCAAGAGCTGGCATATTTATCTAGATTCCATAGATGATATAGATAAACTACCAAGCTAGGAGTAGTTTTTGTCTGATCTTGTGCAGGAAGAAATAAGGTGGAGCAACAGAGACTTGATTTCATCCAAGGCTAAGGATGAGGAGAAGTGTACCTTGGATGGAAAGGAAAAGAAAGGGAAAGGGAATCCTAATCCAAAGGAAATTCTGGTCAAGTGGGAGAGAAGAAATACTTGTCTAAAATCAAGTGCTTTCACTGCCACGAACTGGGACATTATGCCACGAAGTGTCCACACAAGAAGGCAGGAAAAATTCCCTCAGGAGGAGCCACATGTGAAGCTTTAGCATCACAATTCGAGCTTGATTTTACCCTCATTTCATGCATGGAAAGCATAGTGATGGGTAGTGTGTGGTATCTGGATAGTGATGCCTCATTCCATATGACGGGGGACATAGATTCCTTCAGTGACTTGGAGGAGAAATATGGGCTAGATGCACATCGAGATGGGAGATGATAGGAGGTATGTCGCGACTGATATCAGTACAATTACTTTTCATAGGGAGTCTGGCTCCCCTCTCAGGCTCAAGGATGTGATGTTTGTTTTGCGTCTAAAGAAGAATTTGGTTTCCATTGCGGTGTTGGAAGACCATGGCTACAATGTGGTATTCAAAAAAGGAAATGAATTCCTGAGGCACATCCCCATGGGACAAGTGAAGAAAATCGAGGTTCAGGTGAAGAACCTCTACAAGTTGGATGTGGTAGACTGTGCTGCTTTAAGCACAAAGGGAGAGAAGCCGTAGAGCCAAGATGTCAATGAATTATGGCATAGAAGGCTTGGCCATTTTCACCATGTAGCTTTGAAGATCATGTAGTAGATCACCACATGCCTCCCCAACAAAGCACTAGACCAGTAGAATACATGCAAAGGGTGTACCTTGGGTAAGTACAAAACTCCACCTTCAATGATCGGGATAACAAGTCACATGCAATCCTTGAAAGGACCCACTCTGATGTATGTGGACCTTTCTCGACATCCTCCACGTCCAAGAACAAGTATTATGTTATATTTGTAGATCATTTCTCATGTAAGTGTTGTATTTTCTGCATGCAGAAGAAAGACCATACATTCTCCAAATTTGTTGAATTTAAAGCACTTTTTGAGAAAGAAAATGGCAAGAAAGTGAAGGCTCTCAAAAGTGAAAACATCGATGAATATTTTTTGAATGAGTTTAAAAATTTATGTGCAAAGGAAGGAATTCAATGAGAGTTGACAACACCTCATAACCCACAACAAAATGGGGTGCTGTTGTGCTATACAAACAACCCCCATCTATTTTTACTAAATGGGAACCTTTAAAAATAACTAGGAAATTCATTTCATTTATTTTTTAGCTTAAGTAAAAAAACTTTAGGAAATAAAGTTTCGTTTTCTTTTCCGCTTTCATTCTTTAGTTCACATTGAAATTTGCATAGCTTACAAGCTTAAACAACTTAAAATCCACTAAGTCATGCAGGCTACGATATATGCAAAGATCTTTCCAAAGTCATATTAAAATCTTATCACAAACACTTTAATCATCGTTATAAACCAAAATCACATCGCACCTTGTTTAAACGATCAACTTATAAGAAATTCGGTGAAATTTGTGATTAAGTGGACCCGACGAGCCAATAAAGAAATAAACATAAAGTTCCAAAGTCCGATAAAGCACCACCAATTGATTTATTAATGTACATTTCACATTTCGTAGGACATAACTAAAAGTAAACTTATTTACCACATAAAAATTGTGATGTGCGATTTGCACAGATTGCATTTCGCGGGATTTATGGGTAACATCAAAAATGAAAATAGTTATGAGTTGCAATATGTGATGAATGGTGGCTGATTACTCAAGCATGTGAAATAACCCATGTCAAATAAAACTGAATATGAGATCCAACATATTAAATTGATCGATAGACATTTCACGTGAAGGTGTAGGAGATGTGATTTAAAAATATTATTGATGATTAACATCATTTAATAAAAGTAAGGTTTTGATAGATTCATATCTACTTCAAGTGTGTTTTGAAATATGTTCTCCTCTCTGTTCTCTATTTTTTTAATGTTTTCTCTATTTGCTTAAAATCAGGAAACCACTTAACAGAGCAAGGAAATTATAAATGAATAAGAAATACAAAGATATTTCCCAAGCATCATCTACCAAAGACTCAAACATGTCTCCCCTATTCACAAATACCACCTGCAACAAGGAATGCAAAAGTTCTTCGTGGGACGTGTTGGTGTTCCCATGTTTTGGCAAGATTGGCAATACCAAAAGATGAGAAAACATCAAATCACTTTCAGACCTCAGGATCTAGCCCTCCTGGGTCTAGAGAGGGATCTCTCTATATAAGCAAAGGTTTTATGTCTTTGAAGCTCAAAGTTAAGATGTTAGGCTAGTTATAGGCACAGGGTTTGTTTGTTTGATTGTATGTTTGGTTGTTGGGAATCAAGAAAGGAAGGTTTCAATACAAGGAAAGGTTGAGAAAAGAGGATTCTAGGCAAGGGAAAGATAATTCAGAGAACATTCAAGACCATTGGGCAATGGAGTCAAGAAAGGGTTTACTTGCTATTCGATATGCAGGCTTTCAGTTGGGCTAGTCATCTAAAGCATTGGATCTTAAAGATGATAGTGTGGCATGAAATGATAAGAGAGAAGGTGAAAGCAAGGAAACCTCCAAGGTGGACCTTAGGAATGAGATCCAGGGACAATACATGCCATTGAACAACTTGTGATCCCGAAACCCAAGGTTAACTCTTCGGACAAGGAAACATTAATATTTAGAACACAAAGCTGAAAACCTGAGATCAGAGAGAGACTTTGAACTCTCAATGCTTCGGCCTCCAACTCAAGGGATCTTAGGAAGGTTCAATTAATTAAAAAGGACCCTAGTGAGACAGAGATAGAGTTCTAAACTCCCAGTATCCCAATTCATTCAATTAAAACCTAACAAGAACATCTAAGAATAGATTCATTAATTCATACATCAGCTAGCAGTATATAATTGACCACTACACTAGTTAAATTAGCTTGAAATCAATCCTCAAATAACACATACATCAGAAAAAATTGAGGGCAGGGAGAGCAGAAACATAGGGTACCTAACAAGGGTAAATCCTATGCCAGATTTCTGATGCGTGCCCAGAAGAATTGAAATGAAATGAACTATAAGGTAAAACCAAGATAAAGATAAGGAAACATCACCGCTGCTTTAAATCAGGATCCAAAGAAATGTGCTTGTAATATTAAAGAGCAACACCAGTCATGTACAAACTTGCCAACAGCTTGGCATTCAATCTGAAAACATCTTCCTCAACCTATCTTACAACTTTACACAGAGAACATGTCTCAAGAGAAACAACTTGCAGTTCACAGATATCCGATCAACAACCTTTACAATGAGTTTCTTCATGACTTTTATAGCTGAAAGAGAGGCAGAGGAGGTAGATGAAATACTAAATGAACATTAAAAACAGAGTAGAAGCAGTGGGTCGAAAACCATTCTGTTTTAATGTCTAAGCATTAATCTTCAGTACTCTTTGGATGAAAGAGTGGTCTTTGACAAGTTGCAATTTACTCCAGGTATGTCTTTGATGTACTTTGCTGTAGAAACACTGCAGTACTCTGGCGGATAAACAAAAAGGTAGATAAGTGACTGTGAGGACTGCCATACTGTGCAACAAATGTTCTGGTAGCATTAGGACTATTGTCAGGGAGGAAAACTTCTCATGGACACTATGTAGACTGAAAAAATACGAGTACCGTGTACTTCCTTGGGAGGAGACTTCTACTGATTTGTAACCATTGATGATATTGTTTCTGCATGCCAAGCCTTCTGTGTGATTTATGAGGTCTTCAATCTGGTACCTTGCCTTTAAAACTCTGAATTAAGGCTTAATATTTTCAATAATGTGCATTAGATCTCCCTAACTCTGTACTTTTAATGAAAATCACGCTCTAAGCACCTTCTCAGGCTCTTCTCTATGAGATCGGGCTCTGGACCTCGTTTCACAGTGCTCTGTGTCACTGTAACAGTGATTGTGAACCATGGCGGCGTTCACCGCATGTATCCTACAAAACACGCAACTTTGTTAAGAAATCCATGCATGGTAGGATGGATGTGGTGGAGAGTCATGAAGATGGCAGCGTAGCGGTGGTGAAAACGACGGTTTTAGATGAAGCAATGATGGAAAATGCATAAATATGGTGTAAACTGCGATTGATGGGGTTTCGGTGGAGAAATGCACGTGGACCGTTCGATCATGGTCCGGTGGTGAAGATCGACGGTGGAGGTTTAAATAATGGGATGGCTTATGAAATTTAGGCGAAATGCATAGAATTTAATGTAAAACATTAAACCTTTAATGTAAATCATGAAAGTTTGGACTTAGGTGGAATACAAAGAAATGAATGAAAATGCAATGGAACTAGTAGTGTGTGGGACCTGGCATGGGTGGAGGGAAATTAGTTTTGGGCCGTTAGATCTCAGGAGGAGATCAATGGCAGAGTTCAAAGGATGGAGTTAATAAAGGCTCAGACGAAGAGATGCGGTGGAGGATGCGATGCAATGTGGGATGTTGATCTTGGACCAAACAGACGGTCGCGATCAAATCAGAGGATCGCAATCGGGGGAGACAGGGGTGAAAAATTTAAGAAGTTTCGATTGCGATTGGAGTGGCGATGCGATTGAGCACCGGCCGTCCGATCCGGGTCGAGATTGACGACGGAGATTGAATCGGCGGGGAGAAAGAATGGAGCAATGGGAGGGCGCGATGGGATCTGGGCCGTTGGATCCGAATGGATGGACGGTTAGGATCAGATCGGTGGATCGCAATCAGCGAGTGCAGCGAGTGACACATTTAAGAAGTTTCGATTGCGATTAGAGCAGCGATACGATTGTGCGCCAGCTATCCGATCTGGGTCAAGATCGACGGTGGAGATTAAATTGGCGGGGGGAAGACGGGTGCAATGAGCGGGGAGTGATGAAACCTGGACCATCAGGTCTCAAGAGATCAACGGCTGTGATCTAATCGCATCGCAGAAAAGCAGGGGCCGAAACTCCGATGGTTTGAGTTGCGATTAGTGCTGGGCCGTCAAATTTAACGTGAATCAACGATGGAGATCACATTCGGGGATCGCAATCAGGGAGTGCAGAGGGTGGCATCGCTTAAGATTTGCGATTGAGATTGGAGCGGCGGTGCGATGGAGCGACTGCCGTCCAATCTGGAGGCAGATTGATGGCTCTGATGAAATTAGAGGAGTGGATGAAATCGAGCAATGGGCACACTGCGATTAGCACTGGGCCATCGGATTCGAACGGATAGACGGCTTAGATCGCGGCGAGGTTGAACATAACAAATACACTATCGAATCGAAGATCTTTTGTTTACAAAAGTAATATGCTTCGCTCCAACTCTCCGATTGCAATAAGCGCTTTACATCTTGCGCTTGGTTTTAGTGCCCGGGTCACGTGGGGAAGTGGTTAAAGGGGGCTGGTCGAAAGTGGCTAAGCCATAATATATGAAGAAGGGTGATTTTTAGCCAAACAGGAGGGGTTTTTAAGGCTAAAGAGGAATTCGATAAAGGTAAAAAAGGAGCTTAAACTAAAACGAAGGGACTTCACTTGGTTTTAAAGGGGAAAATGGGTGGTTTAGGAGATTTTGGGGGGATTTCTAGGGTTGAAAGGGGAAATTAGAAAATGGGCAAAGGGTTAAAATAGGGAATTTTGCAGAGGTAAAAGGGTCAAACGAGGGCCTTTCTGAGCATAGTTATTTTCAGTCAATGAGGCTTTCTGGATGGAAACAGTAGTGAGGGTATTTTTGAAAGGAAATGGACACACAGAGGCTTGAAGGATGAGATATTTTCATAGAAAATGTATCTCTTGAAGGCTAAAAACAATCTAGCCACCTATTTTCTTGACAAAAATTTCATAGGTGGCTAACAGTGGCTCCACATAGGGATGGATTCTTCTTGAAGGAGTCAAGAATTCAGAAAATAATCTTTGAGGTAGGCCAAATGCCTGATCTTTGAGCCATCCTCCTTCTTTTATTTTCAGCTGTTACAAACATGATAAATCACCAGCAACATTCTCACAAACAACTAACTACCCACACTATAGTCCTATCATTTTTTCTTCTGGGTGCATTTGGACTTGCAGACCCTTTACATCATCAATTTTTTACAAACATGAAAATAAACCTATTGTAATTCTACCCTTATTACTCCATGAGACCAGATTAGATTGTTGGCCTCATAATTTCTCTACCTAAACTAGTATCTGCTAGGATTAAACTGTCTAGCAGATTTCTTCTCTATATTCTAAGACATAGATTGAAAAATATTCAAGCCAGGATTAGACTGTATGGCTTGCTGGACTTTGCAGAAGTTAAAAACAACTAAATACATGCTCAAGGCTGAGCTTTATTGAGATTTTCCTACCTACCCTACTCTACTGAAATATTTACAAGTCTAGCTTACAAACATTGTCTTCCAATGTAACCAGTCCATCAAGTGATCCCAAGACTGGTCTTTCTTGCTCAACTCTTTGAGCATGCTGGATAGGTAGGGCTGCACCCACCCTCTTTGTTTTTCAACAGCAGCTTTTAAAAAATTTCTTGTTGTTTGCAACATGCTGCTCAAAAAGACCTTTGAACCTTCTTCAAATGTTTGCAAGAAATGGACATAAGGATCATGAAATGATACTTGGTTATGGATATCTGGCAGGCAGGCTTCAACCAGGATTTATTCTTCCTCCACTGGATCAAGAATAAGACTCTCTTGAGAAAGAGTGTCTCCTTCATCTTCTGAACTGGAGGACTCATCGTATATAGTAGCTGAGTCCTCTTGGAGCTCTGATATATTTGGCTCTGCTGGGCCGAGCTCCGTGAAAATATCTATGTATTCTTGAGCAGGGGCTTGTTCCATTTCTTCCTCTTTTTCAAGAGAATGTGCCTTGCTTTCATCATGCCCAAGAATTTCTTCTTTGCTTTCCTCCTCATCTTCTGAAAAGGAAGGCTGCTGGTTTCCAATCTCACTGATGATCTGTGGTAAAGCAGAATGAAGATTCAAGGAATATTCATATGCTATTATACTGTCGTAGCTCTCCCCATTAGTATCATAAATAGGTTGGATCACCCAGTCAACCATTTAAGACGCTCAACAGGTCTTTCTTCGTTCTGATTTACAGAGGAGATTTCTGCATATCTACAATCAAACTCAGGAGATGAATGAGAAGGAGTGTGTTCTATAAAGGACTTCAGAGGTGAACTGCTGATTTAATATCTGATCAATCTCTTCTTCTATCAAAGGGGAATATTTTCATGTGGTTCTTTGAGCAGAAGTGCAGCAGCTCTCTGTTTCTTATATTAGCTGATTTGGAGGCAGGATGTCTTCTTGAACCTCTTCTAGAATATCTTCAGTTGTGCTTGCAGGGAAATCTTGAGGATCTTCTGATGTTGCCTGCTCTCTTTCTGATTCAAACCAATCCTTATGAACCTGATGATACTCGGTTAGACTACAAGGCTCATGAGTGGTTTCTTCTTCCACATCAGATTCTGCACCTTCTATGTGGTCTCTTGTTTCCTCAAAGCAGCATTCCCTATTAGCCTTTGCCAATAGGTCGTGATATTCTCTGGTCAGCATAGTACAAGACATAGATAGGAAATCAGGCGGTTCCTAATCATTTTCCTCTTCATCTTTTATAGATTCTAGAGCATCATACATGTCTTGCTCATTATCTAGGTCTTGATTTTGTTCTTGTTCTGGAAGAGGCATGGTCTATTCTAAATAATCATCATTTTCATTCAGATTATCCATATACATCTTCAGCACTTTACCAAACATGTCTGTTATTCCATTTAATTGATCACACAAAGTATCTAGCTTTGTATCTCTGTCCATGTCTGGATCCATGTTTCTGTAAAGATGGTCACTGCGTCTTCTCAACCAGTTCAAAGTCTTCTACCAATGGAGTCATTTGGTCTTCTAGGGGTTATGGAATGTGAGTCACCAGGTGGATGAATTTTACTGTTTGGAGCAGGTTGTTGTCCACCATCAGCAATTAAAAGCCAATATAGGCTAATTGGTCCTTTCCCCAGTGGAGTCACCATTATGTTGGTGTTCCCATGTTTTGGCAAGATTGGAAATACCAAAAGATGAGACAACATCAAACCACTTTTAGACCTTAGGATCTAGCCCTCCTGGGTCTAGAGAGGGATCTCTCTATATAAGCAAAGGTTTTATGTCTTTAAAGCTCAAAGTTAATATGTTAGGCTAGTTATAGGCACTGGGTTTGTTTGTTTGATTGTATGTTTGGTTGTTGGGAATCAAGAAAGGAAGGTTTCAATACAAGGCAAGGTTGAGAAAAGAGGATTCTAGGCAAGGGAAAGATAATTTAGAGAACATTCAAGACCATTGGGCAATGGAGTCAAGAAAGGGTTTACTTGCTATTCGATATTTAGAGGCTAGTCATCTAAAGCATTGGATATTAAAGATGATAGTGTGACATGAAATGATAAGAGAGAAGGTGAAAGCAAGGAAACCTCCAAGGTGGACCTTAGGAATGAGATCCAAGGACATGACATGCCATTAAACAACCTGTGATCCCAAAACCCATGGTTAACTCTTCGGACAAGGAAACATTAAGATTTAGAACACAAAGCTGAAAACCTGAGATCGGAGAGAGAATTTGAACTCTCAATGCTTTGGCCTCCAACTCAAGGGATCTTAGGAAGGTTCAATTAATTGAAAATGACCCTAGTGAGATAGAGACAGAGTTCTAAACTCCCAGTATCCCAATTCATTCAATTAAAACCTAACAAGAACATCTAAGAACAGATTCATTAATTCATACATCAGCTAGCAGTATATATTTGACCACTACACTGGTTAAATTAGCTTGAAATCAATCCTCAGATAACACATACAATAGAAAACATTGAGGGCAGGGAGAGCAGAAACATAGGGTACCTAACAAGGGTAAATCTTATGCCAGATTTCTGATGCATGCCCAGAAGAATTGAAATGAAATGAACTATAAGGTAAAACCAATATAAAGATAAGGAAACATCACCGCAGCTTTAAATCAGGATCCAAAGAAATGTGCTTGTAATATTAAAGAGCAACACTAGTCATGTACAACATTGCCAACAACTTGGTATTCAATCTGAAAACATCTTCCTCAACCTATCTTACAACTTTACACAGAGAAAATGTCTCAAGAGAAACAGCTTGCAGTTCACATATATCCGATCAACAACCTTTACAATGAGTTTCTTCATGAATTTTATAGCTGAAAGAGAGGCAGAGGAGGTAGATGAAATAATAAATGAACATTAAAAACAGAGTAGAAGCAGTTGGTCGAAACCCATTCTGTTTTAATGTCTGAGCATTAATCTTCAGTACTCTTTGGATGAAAGAGTGGTCTTTGACATGTTGCAATTTACTCCAGGTATGTCTTTGATGTACTTTGCTGTAGAAACACTGCAGTACTCTGTGGATAAAAAAAAAGGGTAGATAAGTGACTGTGAGGACTGCCATACTGTGCAAAAAATGCTCTGGTAGCATTAGGACTGTTGTCAGGGAGGAAAAATTCTCATGGACACTATGTAGACTAAAACAGTACAAGTACCGTGTCCTTTCTTGGGAGGAGACTTCTACTGATTTGTAACCATAGATGATATTTTTTCTGTGTGCCAGGCCTTCTGTGTGATTTATGAGGTCTTCAATTTGGTACCTTGCCTTTAAAACTCTGAATTATGGCTTAATATTTTCAATAATGTGCATTAGAGCTCCCTAAATCTGTACTTTTAATGAAAATCACGCTCTAAGCACCTTCTCAGGCTCTTCTCCTTGAGATCGGGCTCTGTACCTCATTTCACAGTGCTCTGTGTCACTGTAACAGTGACTGTGAACCATGGAAACGTTCACCACCTGTATCCTACAAAACACACAACTTTGTTAAGAAATCGATGCATGGGAGGATGGATGTGGTGGAGAGTCATGAAGATGGCAGCGCAGCGGTGGTGAAAACAATGGTTTTAGATGAAGCACTCGTGGAAAATGCAGAAATATGGTGTAAACTGTCAAACCAGGAGGTAACTCCTCAAAATCAGAATGTGTATTAGCTGAAGGATGCACATGGATTTATACATGGAGGTGAGGCTATTAGGATTCATCTCCCAATGACTCTTGGCCTTCCTTATTTCCTAATATTAATTAATATACAATATTAAATATGCACACCCATCCATAGGATTAGGTGTCAACATTCCCCCCTTTAATCCGAAGGGATGTTGGTGAGTCCAAGCATCGATCTGAACTTTTCAAACTTTTCTCTTCCAAGTGCTTTGGTGAAGATGTCAGCAGTTTTCTCATTTGTGGAACAATGATGTAGATGGATGGTTTTGGCCTGAACATGATGTTGAATTAGATGGTACTTTGTATTGATGTGCTTTGTTCGATCATGGAACTTTTGGTTCTTGGCCAACTTTATTGCAGAAGTGTTGTCGATCATGAGTGGTGTGGAATACATTTGTTTCATCTGCAAATCTTCCAGGATTTTCTGGAGCCACACAATTTCTTTTGTTGCTTCAGCTGCTGCCACATATTCTGCCTCGGTCGTGGAATCTGCTGGAACTGACTGTTTGCGTGATCTCCATGAGACAGCTCCTGATCCAAGACTCATGGTGTAACATGTAGTAGACACCCCTGTTTCTTTGTCGCCATCAAAGTCTGAATCAGAGTATCCGATCAAGCTGAAGTTGCCTACCTGTGTATATTTGAGTCCAAAGTCTTGAGTCCCCTTCAAGTACCTTAGCACTCTTTTTACAGCAGACCAATGTCCTTCACAAGGTTTTTGCATGAACCTTGAGAGGATTCCAACAACAAATGAAATGTCGGGTCTGGTGGTGGTCAGGTAGATAAGACTTCCTACAAGCTGTCTATACTTAGTTACATCCTTAAATTCCTTCCCTTCAATAGATGTGAGCTTCAAGTTTTGTTCCATTGGAGTGGTTAAGGGATTACAGTCATCCATGCCAAATTTGTTCAAGAGATCTCCAATGTACTTCTTTTGAGAAAGAAATATGAATTTAGGATGTTGAATTACTTCAATACCCAAATAGTAATGAACATGACCCAAATCAATCATTTCAAAACCTTTCTTCAACTCTTTCTTCATGGATGCAATATAGCTCTCATTATTCTCTGTTATCAAAAGATCATCTACATATACCACAAGATATACAACTGTTTTTCCAACTTTCTTAACAAACAAAGTTGCATCATCAAGATCAAAATGTTTGAAATCAAGTTTCAGAAGATGCTTGGTCAATTTCTCATACCAGGCTCGTGGTGCTTGCTTGAGGCCATACAAAGATTTTACAAGTTTGCAAACTTTGTGTTCTTGACCCTTTATCACAAATCCTTCTGGCTGGGACATATACACTTTCTCCTTTAGATCTCCATTCAAGAAGGTTGTTTTTACATCCATCTGATGGACTTTCCATCCATTCTGAGCTGCTAAGGCAAAGAGAGTCCGGATGGTGGTCCATTTTGCTGTGGGAGCAAAAGTTTCTTCATAATCGACTCCTTCTTTTTGTGCGAATCCTTTTGCCACAAGCCTAGCCTTGTGCTTGTCAAGTGAGCCGTCTGCTTTGTACTTGTTCTTGTAGACCCACTTACGGCCAATTGGTTTTGTTCCCAAAGGCGGATCAACCAGCTTCCAAGTGCCATTCTTTATCAAGGCATCATACTCCTTCTGCATCGCTTCTTTCCATTCATCATGAGAAGCGGCTTCTTTGAAGGAATTTGGTTCGTGATCTGTAGACAAACTCAATTCACGGTTATAAGCAATATCCATATCAACAGGAGAATCATAATTATCTACATCACCTTCGATTTGTTGAGTGGAACTTCTTGTTCCTGTTTTTCCAACCTCATCAGGATGAACATTCTCCAGTGTCTTTGTCGGCCATTTGGGAGGACCTTTCTGAGATGGCCCAGGCTGGTCATTTGACTGAGTTGGGATTGATTCAAGATTCAATCTCCCAATTCTATCAATCACATCATCCAATGTGTCATCCGTGGTTGTTTCTTCATGTGGGGGAGAGAGTGCTTCAGGACATGATTCCACAGTTTGATTCAATATTGGAATCCCCCCTTCAAGATGTGGAATCACATTATCAAATTCTTGGAAAGACTTTGCATGTGTGAATCTATCCAGTCAATCAAGTTGCCACTCAACAACCTTGTCACTCTTGGAAGATTCAAGAAATATGACATCTCTTGCTATTAAAAATTTCTTATTTGCTTCATCATAGAGACGATATCCTTTAGAGGTATTGGAGTACCCCAAGAAGATACATTTTCTGCTTCTAGCACTAAGTTTTTTCCTTTGACCCTTGGGTATCAAGGCATAACAGGTGGACCCAAAGACCCTGAAATGCTTTACCAAAGGAATGTGGCCATGCCACATTTCAAAAGGAGTTTTGTTTCTAATTGAACTTGAAGGACACCTATTCTTTATGTAAACAGCACATAGAACTGCATCAGCCCAAAACATCAATTTTACATTCTTGAAATATAACATGGAGCGGACCATATTTAAAATAGTTCTGTTCATTCTTTCAGCTACACCGTTCTGTTGTGGATTATATGGCACAGTTGTTTGATGTTTGATTCCATGTTTACGAAGATAATTTTCAAATTCGTTTGAAGTGTATTCTTTTCCATTATCAGTACGTAGAGAGCCAATATGTGTTTGTGCATCATTTTCAATCCATGCATGAAAATTCTTGAAAGTTTGAAAAGCATCGGACTTATTCTTCAGTAAGTAAATCCAACACATTCTGGTGTAGTCATCAATAAATGTCATCATGTATTTTTTTCCATTTGCAGAAGCAATAGGCATAGGGCCACATAAATCTGAATGAACAAGTTCAAGTTTTCTATGTGCTCTGGAGTGTGAATCATGAAATGGCTATTTGCTATGCTTTCCTAGAATACAAGCATCACATTCCTTAGGTTTTCTAGGAATTGTAGGCAGTCCATCAACACCATTTTTCTTCAACAAACGAAGGCTGTCATAATTTAAGTGTTCAAATCTAGCATGCCATAAAAGACTTGATGGAAATGTACCTTCATCATGATATGAACTGAATGCAAAGTTTTGAGCATGAGCAGATGAACCTTTCAGCTTCAAGAGTCTCCCTTCTTCTATTCCCTCCATGACAAGTGAGTGATATGATGCTGATCTGACCTCTGCCTTGCCATCAAACAAGTGAACTGAGTGTCCTTGCTGCCGGATTTCGATCAGGGACAGCAAGTTTCTCTTCAACTCCGGGAGGTATAGAACCTCATGTAGGATATGATCGGGAAGACCAGGCAGTTTAAGCCTGACTGTGCCAAGCCCTGATGGCTTGAGTTTGGATTTATCTGCGAAATATACTGCTCCATCAACTTTGTCAGTGAATTCTTCAAAAAATCTTTTCTAAATGTCATGTGACATGTTGCTCCTGAATCTAGCAACCAATCATCTCTCCATGAAGTAAATGAAACATCAAATAGGTTTTCAGTTACTCCATTGTTACAATGTGCTAGAACAGAATGAGCTGATTCAGCTGGTTTACCTTTGTCTTTGTCATTAGTTTTACCTCTGTCTTGATTTTTTTGCTGCTGAGCTTTAGGTTGTCTGCCCCCCTTTTCTCTGAAGTTTCTTCTTCGTCTTCTGCCTTCTCTTCCTCTGGATGGACCTGAAGCATGTCTCTTTTCTCTCTGTGCCAAGTAGGCAGCCTCTTTAGAAGATGAAGATACTCTCATCTTCTTTTGAAGGAGGAGAGAAAAAAAAAACTTTGCTAGTAAAAAAAATCTTCTGAAGAGGAAAAATTTCTGCTATAAAAACTTTCAACTCTTGAAATATGCTCAATTAAAGGGGACAAAAACTCTTGCTGGAAAAATACTCTGATTAAAAAAAAAAAAACTCTTTGTTGGAAACTAAATTCTGCACAAAAACTCTTGCTAAAGACTGAATTTAAATGGACAAAAAACTCTTTGCTAAGAGACTGAATTCTGCACCAAATATATATATATATATATATATATATATATATTTTGTTTGGGGAAAAATGTATTATATGGTTGGGGAGGGGCGGTATAATGTGAAATGGTATAGAATATGGGAAGGGTGGAAATGGTATTAGAATATGGAATGTGAAGTGTTAAATATGCAATGGATAGTGCTTTATGGAGACAGCATTGGATATCTAAACGACAGCGTTTAAATATATATGGAATTCTTTGTTAAAGCCAGCGTTCATTAAAAACCAGCGTTCATTAAAACCAACGTTTTACATATATCGTATATATGTTAATCAATAAAGCCAACGTTCATTAAAAACGGCGTTCATTAAAACTGGCGTTTTACATATACAATGAACAGTCAAACAATAAAACCAGCGTTTTACATATACAATGGACAGTATATATAATGGTGAGCTGTATGGTAGAGCGGAGGGCAACTGGCTGAATGGAGCGGTGTTGGAATGAGTGTTGTATTAAATATGAATACAAGCAAATGGACAGCGTGTGTATGAATGTATGAAAGTGCTGTATATGGAGGGCGTAATACAGTTGACAGCGTGTGGATGAATGTATTGACAGCGTTGTATATGGAGGGCATTGGATTTTTAAATGACGGAATCATATGATAGACCAGTGTATATGGTATTGAACGTATATGGTATATGCTGTGAGCTGCATAAAATAAGACAACGCTGGATTATAGACAGTGAGGGTGCTGGATTATAGACAGTGAGGGCGTTGTATAGACAATGAGGGTGCTGGATTATAGACAGTGAGGGCGTGGATAAACAGTGATATAAATGCTGGTCGAGGGTATTGAGGAACGTATAACAGTAGTGACAGTTTAATGCGTAGGGATTTTGAAATATGACAGTGCTGGGAGTGAGGGAAGTGTGAGTGCGGAGAGGGAGAGCATTGGGTATTGCAGGGGGCGCTGGTGTATGGAGATTATGGGAATAGGAAATGGGAAGGGAGGGCGCAGTTGAATGGGAATGCAGGGAGAGATAGAAGTGAGAGGGCGAAGGAGAAGGGAAGGCGTTGGGTAGGTGAAGAATTGTAGGGAGAGAGTTACAAATAAACTGAAATGACAGTGTGCAGGTGCTGAGTTGCAGAGTGGCAGGGGAGCCTGCAATTTTCAGTGTCTTCAGGAGCTGCAGGATCTGGAGCTGCAAATGTCAGGGCTATATAGAGAAAAAAAATGCAGAATAACAGTCTATCAATTAAGAGCAGCAAAAACTATTAATAAAAATGACTGAGCAAAGGATAGGGAGTTACACCACAGGCAGAAATGCCAATAGTGGAGCTGGCTCTGATACCATGTCAAACCAGGAGGTAACTCCTCAAAATCAGAATGTGTATTAGCTGAAGGATGCACATGGATTTATACATGAAGGTGAGGCTATTGGGATTCATCTCCCAATGACTCTTGGCCTTCCTTATTTCCTAATATTAATTAATATACAATATTAAATATGCACACCCATCCATAGGATTAGGTGTCAACATAAACTGCGACTGATGGGGTTTCGGTGGAGAAATGCACGTGGACTGTTCGATCATGGTCCAGTGGCGAAGATCGATGGTGGAGGTTTAAATAACGGGATGGCCTATGAAAGTTGGGCAAAATGCATAGAATTTAATGTAAAACATTATACATTTAATGTAAATCATGAAAGTTTGGACTTAGGCGGAATGAAAAGAAATGAATGAAAATGAAATGGAACTGGTTGTGCGTGGGACCCGGCATGGGTGGAGGGCAATTAGTTTTGGGCCGTTAAATCTCAAGAGGAGATCAACGACGGAGGTCAAAAGGTGGAGTTAATAGAGTCTCAGACGAAGAGATGCGGTGGAGGACGTGATGCAATGTGGGCCGTTGATCTCGGACCAAACAGATGGTCGCGATCAAATCGGAGGATCGCAATTGGGGGAGACAACGGTGACACATTTAAGAAGTTCCGATTGCGATTGGAGTGGCGATGTGATTGAGCGCCAGCCGTCTGATCCGGGTCGAGATCGATGGCAGAGATTGAATCGGCGGGGAGAAAGAATGGAGCGATGGGAGGGCGCGATGGGATCTGGGCCATTGGATCCGAATGGATGGACAGCTAGGATTAGATCGGCGGATCGCAGTCGGCTAGTGAAACGGGTGACACATTTAAGAAGTTTCGATTGCGATTGGAGCGCCGATGTGATTGAGCGCCAGCTGTCCGATCTGGGTTAAGATCGACGGCAGAGATTGAATCGGCAGGGGGAAGACAGGTGCAATGAGCGGGGAGCGATGAAACCTGGGCCATCGGATATCAAGAGATCAACGGTTGCGATCTAATCGCATCGGAGCAAAGCAGGGGCCGAAACTCTGATGGGTTGAGTTGCGATTAGCACTGGGCCATCGGATTTAATGTGAATCAATGGTGGAGATCACAATCGAGGAGTGCAGAGGGTGGCATCGCTTAAGATTTGCGATTGCGATTGGAGCGGCTGTGCGATGGAGCGACTTCCGTCCGATCTCGAGGCAGATCGACGGATCTGATGAAATCAGAGGAGTGGATGAAATCGGGCGATGGGTGCACTGTGATTAGCGCTGGGCCATCAGATTCGAATGGATAGATGGCTCATATCGCAGCGGGGTTGAACATAACAAATACACTATCGCATCAGAGATTTTTTGTTTACAAAGGTAATACGCTCCGCTCGAAATCTCCGATTGCGATAAGCAATTTACGGCTAGCGCTTGGTTTTAGCGCCCGGGTCATGTGGGGAAGTGGTTAAAGGGGGCTGGTCGAAAGGGGCTAAGCCATAATATATGAAGAAGGGTGATTTTTAGCCAAAAAGGAGGGGTTTTTAAGGCTAAAGGGGAATTCGATAAAGGTAAAAAAGGAGCTTAAACTAAAATGAAGGGACTTCACTTGGTTTTAAAGGGGAAATGGGTGGTTTAGGAGATTTTGGGGGGATTTCTGGGGTTGAAAGGGGGAATTTGAAAATGGGAAAAGGGTTAAAATAGGGAATTTTGCATAGGTACAAGGGTCAAACGAGGGCCTTTCTGAGCACAGTTATTTTTAGTCAATGAGGCTTTCTAGATGGAAACAGTAGTGAGGGTATTTTGAAAGGCAATGGACACACAAAGGCTTATAGGATGAGAGATTTTCATAGAAAATGTATCTCTTGAAGGCTCAAAACAATCTAGCCACCTGTTTTCTTGACAAAAATTTCATAGGTGGCTAACAGTGGCTCCACATGGGGATGGCTTCTTCTTGAAGGAGTCAAGAATTCAAAAAATAATATTTGAGGTAGGCCAGATGCCTAATCTTTGAGCCATCCTCCTTCTTTGATTTTCAGCTGTTACAAACATGATAAATCAGCAGCAACATTATCACAAACAACTACCTACCCACACTATAGTCCTATCATTTTTTCTTTTGGGTGCATTTGGACTTGCAGACCCTTTACATCATCAATTTTTTACAAAAACGAAAATAAACCTATTCTACTTCTACCCTTATTACTCCATGAGACCAGATTAGACTGTTGGCCTCATAATTTCTCTACCTAAACTAGTATCTGCTAGGATTAAACTATCTAGTAGATTTCTTCTCTATATTCTAAGACATAAATTGAAAAACAGTCTAGCCAGGATTAGACTGTCTGGCTTGCTGGACTTTGCAGAAGTTAAAAACAACTAACTACATGCTCAAGGCTGAGCTTTATTGAGCTTTTCCTACCTACCCTACTCTACTAAAATATTTACAAGTCTAGCTTACAAACATTGTCTTCCAATGTAACCAGTCCATCAAGTGATCCCAAGATTGGTATTTCTTGCTCAACTCTTTGAGCATGCTGGATAGGTAGGGCTATTCCCACCCTCTTTGTTTTTCAACAGCAGCTTTTAAAAATGTTCTTGTTGTCTGCAACATGCTGCTCAAAAATACCTTTGACCCTTCTTCAAATGTTTGCAAGAAATGGACATAAGGATCATGAAATGATACTTGGGTATGGATATCTGGCAGGCAGGCTTCAACCAGGATTTCTTCTTCCTCCGCTAGATCAAGAACAAGACTCTCTTGAGAAAGAGTGTCTCCTTCATCTTCTGAACTGGAAGACTCATCATATATAGCCGTTGAGTCCTCTTGGAGCTCTGATATATTCGGCTCTGCTAGGCCAAGCTCCATGAAAATATCTATGTATTCTTGAGCAGGGGCTTGTTCCATTGCTTCCTCTTTTTCAAGAGAAGGCACCTTGATTTCATCATGCTCAAGAATCTCTTCTTTGCTTTCCTCCTCATCTTCTGAAAAGGAAGGTTGCTGGTTTCCAGTCTCACTGATGATTTGTGGTAAAGCAGAATGAAGATTCAAGGAGTCTTCATCTACTATTATACTATCGTAGCTCTCCCCATTAGTATCATAAATAGGTTGGCTCGACCCAGTCAACCATTTAGGATGCTCAGCAGGTCTTTCTTCGTTTTAATTTACAGAGGATCTTTTTGGATCTGTACAATCAAACTCAGGAGATGAATGAGAAGGAGTGTGTGTTCTATAAAAGACTTCAGAGGTGAACTGTTGATTTAATATCTGATTACTCTCTTCTTATGTCAAAGGGGAGTATTTTCTTGTGGTTCTTTGAGAAGAAGTGCAACAGCTCTCTGTTTCTTGTATTAGCTAATTTGGAGGCAGGATGTCTTCTTGAACCTCTTCTAGAATATCTTCAGTTGTGCTTGCAGGGAAATCTTGAGGATCTTCTGATGTTTCCTGATCTCTTTTTGATTCAAGCCAATCCTCATGAACCTGATGATACTCGGTTAGACTACAAGGCTCATGAGTGGTTTCTTCTTCCACATCAGATTTTGCACCTTCTATGTGGTCTCTTGTTTCCTCATAGCAACATTCCCTATTAGCCTTTGCCAATAGGTCGTGATATTATCTGGTCAGCATATTAAAAGACATAGATAGGCAATCAGGCGGTTCCTGATCATTTTCCTCTTCATCTTCTATAGATTCTAGAGCATCATACATGTATTTCTCATTATCTAGGTCTTGAGTTTGTTCTTGTTCTAGAAGAGGTGTGGGCTATTCTAAATAACCATCATTTGCATTCAGATTAGCCATATACATCTCCAGCACTTTACCAAACATGTCTGCTATTCCATTTAATTGATCACAAAAATTATCTAGCTTTGTATCTCTGTCCATGTCTGGATCCATGTTTCTGCAAAGATGGTCACTGCGTCTTCTCAACCAGTTTAGAGTCTTTTGAATTATGAATTGGGAAAATATCCTATCTAATAAATAGCCAGAAACATCATGGAATATAGGAGTAAAATAATTGTTTCATCTAGAGAAATACCCCCCTTTTACATGAGTGCCTATGTCATGGACGCAATTTTCTTTTCTTCTAGTTTTCCTACCATGGGATGGAAATGGACAGCCCAAGACCCTACTCCAATCCACATTTACCATAGAGCCCTTTGCGATTCATACTCATATATGCATTTTTACAAAATTTTCCACAGAGTCATGTTGCCTATGTACCAGATTATATTGAATGAGAAAGCCCCTAAGGTTTCACTTATATCAGAGTTTTTGGTAGTTATGCTTCTCCTCATGTCCTACCATATTATGTTCCTCTTAAGTTACTAGCAAGAGAAATTTCCTAGCATATTTTTATAAATGGTATTTCAAAACAAGTTAAAGATGCTAAGAAGGCTGTTTGGCCTAATTTTCCTTTACAGTGTGATACTTTTTCACTTTTTGATATTGGTCATGCCTACAAGGAAGTGTCAAATGCTAATATATTTAATTTGGTAGTAATTCAAAAACGACCATATGACCCCAATGATGTGATTAAAAATTACATCACAGAGCTCAAAGTAAAACATTTAGTGAAAGAGATACATAGATTTGATGATTTGTTTCAAGGTATTTAAAAGTTTTCATATGTACTTAAGTTTTCATCTAGTCAACTCAATCAAGATGAATTGGAAGCTTTCCAAGCATACAGAAACAAGAGACTGGAAAATATTCCTTTGGATTTATTGACTATTGAAGATGTCAACATACCTACTCCAAGTATTAGCTTAGATAATGAAGTGAAAGACATGTTTGAAGATGAGTCAGGGCAATCAAAACATAAATATTAGAATTCAGATCATTCTGAAAATGAATCCAAAAAAAGAAAGGAGAACCTAGAAAATATAATTGATCAAGTAATCCAAGAGATTGAGATGCAGGAGAAAGGAGGAAGCAATGGTATAGAGTCAACTTCCCAAGAAGTTCAGCATAGTCAAGATACACTTGATCAGTCCGAAAAGTCTCAACCAAAGAATTTGAATAGTGAATGGGATGATTTTTCTAAGGCAATAAAAACCCCCCAAACAAATCCCAATACTGATCAAGCTACTAGTTTTCAGACGCCTAAACATTCTCAGAAGTTAGTAGAAACTAGTACTCCACTACAACAAGTTCTTGAAACTCATGATCGAGAGATCATTCCAGCTTATTCTACAGAGAAAATAGTCTTACAAGTTGAGGAAATCCCTTCGCTCGATGTTTTCTATAATCCTAGTCATAAGGCTGAAGTCAAGAGAAGAAAAAGGAGAAGAATTGATGATACGATGTCAAGTCTTACAAATGAAACTGTTGATGTTTTATGGAAGGATCCTCTAGCTGATGTTATTGAACATTTAACCAAATTATCATAGTTTGTAGGGGCATATGATACTGCTACTGTAGATAAAGCCACTGATTTTAAAATGTTACTAAAGCAGAGAGAAGATAGAATACAAGAATTAGAGAGACTGTTAGATCAAGAAAATTCTAACTCCAACGAGAAAATGGAATTAAAGATGTCCCAATTTCAAAAGGATTTCAAAAGTCTTAATTTGCAGCATCAAATACAACTCAATGAGAAGCAAACACAACTGGAAGTAGCAATGAATAGATTATAAAGCCAACCACAACTAGAGAAATTCATAAAGGAAGCATTGGATGTGAATGCTAAGTTAAAGCAACAACAAGAATCATTTTGCCAAGAAGCTTATATCACCAGTTCTTACTATGACTCAACTAAAATATTGATCCAGCAAGTAGCTACCCAGAAACTTGAATGTGAATAGATAGAAAATAAAATCTATGAACACATTCAATGGCAAGCATCAGACTCAAGCAAGGAAGCTGATCTACCTCAGATAGAAAAATCCCATAAGGAGATATTACTTAAGGATTGGGAAGCATAGATAAAGCAAGCAGAGAAAGCAACAACGAAAGAATTAATGATGGAAAAGGAAATTACTGAATCTTTATGTGAATAGATTTTGAAATCAAAACTTATCAAAGAATGCACGTCTGAAGTGCTCTCAGAAGTAAAATAGCTGGAAACACATTGGAAACAAAAGGCAGAAATGCATGATGAAACGATTAAACAAGTAAATAAGTTTGATTTTGAAAATTATTGGAATTTTCTAATCAAACCTTATCATCAGTACTAGAACCTACAGTCTTTAACAAATTCGACAAAAAAATTGTAGGCAACACTCTCAAATGTGGTATTCACTGTTGATCAAGAGTTGTCATTGATGTCAACCCAAGCAGCACCAGGGGCTACCCCAATATTGAATGGGAATTTTAACTACCAATTTAATATATTTTGGATCAAGAATGATTTTGATGGTTTCTAATTGTCGAGATGTTTCCGTTGATATATGGCACACCACGTAATTCTTCACGGTTTGAGAGATATTCATGTTTGACGTTTGTACCCCTAGTTAGTGGGCTAAAACCCCATGGGGTTGTGGCATGGGTCATTGAAAAGTCATAATTAATTATTTTTAAGCTCCTAAAATCCCTCCCACGTTCACTTGTTGAAGCCCCTCTCAACCTAAGCATTTATATAAATTGTGATCCTCATATACTCCTTATGCAAGGGATTTCACCATCTGAAATAGGTCATCGTGGAATTTTCGCTCTAACTTTGTTTCTACGAAGTTTTAGAACCTGAAATATTTATGAGGTGAAGTTGAAATCCTAAGGAAGCTCCTGTAAAAAACTTACATCAAGGTGCACAATATTTTCGGAGATATGATCTGTGGAAATCAGTGTTTTTGCAGGCTCCTGAAATTCATCTCAAAGAAGTGACCTTGGGAAAATCGTCATAACTCTCTTTCTAGTATCGGATTGGAATTATGTAAAAAAGAGTAGATAGTGCACAGAATTTGGTTTTCAATCTATCAATTTCAGAGCCGACCAAAGAAAAAATGACACGTGGTACACCGTACAAATTTGGTCTACTGAAACAATCCATAATTAGGGCATTGTGAGAGATTGGGCATAAATCTCCCTTGAAGAATCCAAATTGGGTTATACCCATGGCATTGGAAAGATGACTTAGAGGAATAATACAAGACCAAAAATCACATATTGGGGATCTCAAATAACAGAGATACACCAGATTCAATATCGAGCTCCTAGAAGGCAAGAAAAAGCTATATCATGTGTTGTCAAGGGCTGCAAAGGACCGGAATTTATAGGGAAGAAAATAAAAGCAAGGTGCAGTAGAGGGTAGCATGAAAAGAGCAACAACCAAGGTGTAGAACAATAGTAAGAAGTTCGTCACATGAAGTCTTCAAGTAGGCATCACTGCATACAGTCACTGTAAAGGTATCATTGTACTGAGTCATTGTAAATACATTATTGTAAAAATTGTACTAGTGTCTATTTGCCAAGAGTTGAAGAGGCAGTGTTGGGAGGTCTAGAATCATCATTAGGTGGTTGTTTCATAGTTGGGGTTATGGTATAGTGTGTCTTTTTCTTCTACATCATTCTATATCATTTTAAAGTGGACCATTTTCCTTGGTACAGGAGTCCGTTCTTCTTTTATTCTTCTATAGGGTGGTAGGGTGGTGCTAGGGTGAGTTTGTTGGAAATGTTGTCATTGATGGAAAAGGAGATGACAAAGGAGGAGCACCTGAAACATCAGTCAAGGGGCAGAAAGGAAGCATAGACATCAGAGTAAACAAAGACAAAGAGAGATAGCAAAAGAAAGGCAAAGGAGATAGACAAAGAGCAGAGAGCTGAAGAGCTGGAGAGATAGAGTAGGTTGCAGAAGAGCCATTTGATTCGAAGATATGGCTGGGACAAGAAGTCCTACAAGTGAATTCATTTGTCAATATGAATGAAGGAATTTGTTCCTGAATGGATGTGTATAGGTTGATTAATTTATGTGTGAGACAAATGAATGAGTTGCAATCATCAATGACATGGAAATGACATAGATTCCACTGTAAAATTTGATATTATAGTCATCGATTGAATAAGGCGCTTGAAGAAATTACTGGCTCTGTTATGAAATTATGGACTGTGAAGTTTTGAGTTTTGAATTCCATATAGAGACCTTATTGCAATGGAGGACTGGCTTAATTTGATGTCTATAATCAGGGATTTATAATTTGGAGGAGCTGCAATAAACCCAAAAGCAGAATGATGGCACAATAATCCTGCGAGATAGGCTTATTACACATACTGTATTAAAACAATGATGGCACAATTTTATGAATTTGAGGAATTATGCGATGAAATACATGGGTCCTACAGGGTATGCACATATTATAATATTCCGAAGGATTAAGTACAAAAGAGTTCAATTAAGTAATGTATTATCTCCGAAACACTTACAAAGGAATTTCTGAAGGTTCAGTTAAACTAACAAAGGAAGTGTGGTGGGACCCGAATATGAACAGGAACCGTGGTTTCGAAGGGAGAAAACCGGCTGTATCGCGCGGTCACGAGGGTAGTAAGTGGAATTACCTTTTTGAACGCGATCTATGTCGCTGGTGGACACGTGGCTTAAGGTGGTATTTGAATACCACTTACATCGCGTAAGTTTTGAGTGTTAACCCTCGGCCCAAAGAAAAATGCGATATGTGTTTGCAATCATCGGATCTTCCAAACCAACGCGATAAGCTGTCCGCCGTTGGATGTGAGTAGCTTGTTAACAGAGGTGGGCCCAGATGTATGTGCTGTGAGGGTTTGATTATATAGTGAGAAATGGTGGGGGCCCGAAGGTTATTTTAATTCAAAGTCATGATATAAAGTCTGAAAGGTCTTTCATAAGCTTCGGGGTTGATATAAACTGTATTGTGAATGCAAAGGGATACTGTGGGCCCGAGAGATTTTATATGAAGTTCAGAGCTGTTTTACCATGTTAATGTTTGTGTTTTAACCAAACTCTGAATTAACATCTAGATAAAGATGAATTATGGTTGTGGTGGTCCCAACTTTCATATATGTTAATACTAAGGTTTAAATCTAGTGTCGAGGGCCTTATACAATATTTCAACCCTTGGCTGGAGGAAGTGATATATCGATGTATTATGCTTACAGAAAGCCCGCAGTAAACTTATAACGGTGGCGAGCTTCAAATATGAAGTTTGGTAATCAAATTAATATATGTTGCGAAATAATATTATAACTTGGGTTTTTAATCCAAAGTTTCAAAAACACTCAGACTTCTACAAGTAAAGACCGAAGATTTATATGTAATGAGGTATTTCAATAGTTTTATAACTATTGTTTCATTCATCGCATCGGCGAAGAAAAAAAAATGCAGAAAGACGAACAATTGTTAAGTGCGATTGTGATTGAGCGACTGAATGTCAGTCGTTGGATTTGATTAAGGATTGACGGCAGATTTGTTAATCACTTGATAGCTAGTGGGACCCTTGTTCATCGCACCAAACTATTGGAGGACGCGATTGCGATATTGCGATCGCGATAAAGAAGCGGACCCGATCTGTTATGGACTGTGATTTAATGTGTTTGAGGTCCGACTTAAAAGGTATGCCATCGCATCGGAAAAAGGGCGGAACATCAGAACATCCCATAGAAGGATGCGATTGCAATCAATCGCATCGGTCATTGAGGATTGAGGGGTCTAACGTAAGCCACGGTCTATTAATGTTCATAATTCTCGTCTAGTGAATACATATGTATGGTAGTATATATATATATATATATATATCTATATATATATATATATATATATATATATATATATATATATATATATATATATATTTATATATATATATATATATATGCGTGTGTGTGTGTGTGTGATATATATTGTATGATAAGCCAAACCTTGCATGAAAGGGATTGTGTATTGGTGTATATTCAAGTTAAATGGGTTAGAATGATACGTCGGCTTATTAATATGTTATAACCTTTGTTTTGGGAAACATATATATATATATATATATATATATATATATATATATATATATATATATCGGGGTTTTCATAAAGAGGCAGAGTGGAGATTGTTGCGTTATGACCATCAGAGAGTTTTAATTTAAATATCAGATTTGAAACTTTAAGGAAGCCAGATATATCATTGAATTTGCCAGACTCTGGTTTTATTTGGGGTATTTAATTAAATTGCCAGCACAGGAAATGGAATGTTAAACTGCCCAGATTTTGGAAGTAACTTGGATCAAATTTTGGAAAGGCATTTTTATATGCACAAGACTTTGAGAGTTATTGGGAACTAAACTAGTAAAACTGTTATATATCCAACAGATTCAAAATTGCAGTGAACAGGTGTTGACAGGTGTTGCACATGAATGAGATTGTGAGCTTGACAGGTGTACATGCGTAGGTGCACAGAGTAGCAGTAAACAAAGGTATGTAGGATAGTTACCTGACAGCAGCAGAAAAGACAAAACCAGCAAAGCCAAAGACCAAAAAAAAAAAAAAATGGGCTGAGTGAAATTGTTTTTGTATGTAACCGAAAATGTGAATGTAAATGTTGTAATTTATTTTTATTGTTTGTGATGCATTGGCAAGTCTCCTGAAGAAAACAAAAATCCGACTGTAATATCGAAATCAGTACATACAGTTATATTTTTCTGAGTGAGCTGGAAAAGAAATGAGAAGGCAAAAGGCTAAGAGGTATGGCTGTCCATTTCGAATTATCTGTGGAATGATAACAGTCATAAGGGAATTTCTATAAATAATATCACATTGATATGCATAGAGGTAAGAGAGAGTGAGGGAATAGAATGCAGAAATGAAGCAGTAAGGATGAGGAGAAAGAGGAGATGATAGAGAATCCGAGAAGATGTTGAGATGATGCAGGGAAAATATGAGGATTGTTGGACAGCAGAAGAGAAGGTACATAATAGAGATGATATCCAAGGTAAATCAGCAAGTATTTTTCTTTTGAAAAGAGTAAGGAAGTTGGAGCTTCCCTATCAAGTTGTAGCTTGATAGATGTCAGTTGTAGCTGAATGAGGTAGGAGCCTCTTGTAGGTTGGTGCCTGCAGAAAATTGATGGGAGTTGGAGCTTCCTTGCAAGTTGTAGCTTGCAGAATTGAGGTAGGAGCCTCCTGTAGTTTGGTGCCTATAGAAAATCAGTGGTGAGAGGGAGTTGGAGCTTGCCTTTGCATCACAACAATAATAAGATGTGGTTTTTTCCCTTTATGGGTTTCCACTTATATCTGGTGTCTCTGTGCATGGTGTTTATGTATTGACTTGGTTTATATCATCTTCTTAATACTTGTTACTCTCATATTAAGTCTGCTGTTACATTATATTAATGCTTGCTACTCACATTCTAAGATTACTAACATATTAAGTTGAACATGAAATGAAGGTGTAAATAAGTTTTCATGAAAAAGTTTTAAAATTCCATGAATGTGTTAAACTGATTCACCCCCCCTCTCAGTTTAACTAAGGGTTCAATAGAGTTGTAGCTCCTTGGGTGTTGGGGCATCCATTCAGTTGACTACTGAAGAATATCGGGCATTGGAGCATCCATCCAGTGGGAGCTGGAGAAGAATGATTTTCTAGATTCTAGGAAGTTTGAGCTTTATTTTCAATTGGAGTTGAATATTGAATAATTATTTTGAAAAGAATTAGGTGGTTTTTGTCTCGGAGTGGGTTTCCACCTTAAAAACTGTGTGCATTTTTGTTCCTTTTGTTTACTGCTATCATTGTACAAACACTGATAATAATTGAAGATTAACTAATGCTCTAATTGAAAGGAATAGCGATTCACCCCCCCCTTCTCAGTATTTCCAACAATTGGTATCAAAGCTTGGTTCCTTCAATAACAGTTTAACAGCTGGAAGGAGATCATGAAGCATACCAAGAATGGTGTACCTCTTTTCAATGAAAATAATTATGCACTTTGGAAAGGAAGAACAGAGGTCTAACTCTTGGCGCAAGGTTACGAAGTATGCGGCACTATTCAAAATCGATTTAAATCAACCGCGGATGAACAAGGTAAGAAGAATTTGGTAAATGATGCAAAAGAAAAGAATATTATTATCAGTGGACTTATTGAATCTGCTTATCATAAGGTGTTGGGTTGTAAAACTGCCAAAAATGTATGGGACAAGCTTGAGAATATATATACAGGTGAGTCAAATTTCAAAGAACAAAAGCTTCAAATATATAGAGCAAAATTTGAGCAACTCAGAATGAAAGAATATTGCAACATTGCTGCATACTTCCAATACGTTGATGAAATAACCAATACTATGGAAGGATTGGGATAGCCAGTTGACGAGAAGAATATTATACGAAATATTCTTAGAACGTTACTAGGGAGATTCAACCCAAAGGTATTGGTATTAGAATACAGTGAAAATCTGGACAAACTCAGCAAAGAGGAATTACATGGAGTTCTCATAGCAGATGAAATGAGACTTGATGAAGAAGAGGGTACTTCACATCTAGAAACTGCGTTCGTTGAATCTAAGAAAACCAATAAGGACAAGCAACCTTAAATTGAAAATACATGCACCTACAAGTGTGAAGAAAAGGGAGATGATGGAGAAGGCCTTTTAGATGAAGAACATGTTTTCTTTACGAGAAAACTAGAACTTGGTAAGGGAAAATTCAAAGGTAAACTTCCATTGATATGTTTCGGCTGTGGTGAGGTTGGGTTTTTCGTAGAAAAATTTCCAAACATAAGTGATGGAAACTCAAAAGGAAAGAAAAGCTTTAATAAATTCAACAAGCAAGGATCCAAAAGGAACTTTATCTCTAAAGAAGATAGCTCATCATCCGATGAAGACAATTAAAATGAAGAAGAAGCCAATGAAAGAGTTTTGTTTATGGCCAAGCACAATAAAAAAGAGGTATAAAAAAACAAAGAAGAAGGATTGACCACAAAAGAATTTTCTGAGGAAGCAGTCAAGGTTATAAAAGGGCTCAAGGCAGAGAAGATCCATTCCAATACTCTTGAAGAACAAGTTCAAGGTCTCAAAATTTAAGTTGAAGAACACAAATGCATTGAAGAGTCAATTCAAAAGAGGTTGGAAGAAAGCAACCAAGAAAGGGAAGAATTAGAAGCTGAAGTAGTCTCGTTGCGTAAGGAAGTGAAGAAAGGAAAAACTATCCAAAACTATGCCAACAGCTCAAGGGAATTGGAAGAACTCATCAACAATCAATGATCTTACAACGATAGAACTGACATCGATTACAAAGAAGAAGAAGCAAGACCTTCTACAAAAAAATACAATGAACCTATGAGATCTGACATGCATGTATACTTCATTGGAAAATATTTGCAAGAACAACCTTGGAAGACAATTCCTCGACGAAGATTTCCATCCAGGTACAAACATATTTTTTATGGCTACTTTTATTCATGTGGAAAATTTGGTCATAAAGCTGTAGAATGTCACACGTACCCCAGGAACAAATATAATTCTCAGAGATCTGTCAAATATGAACCTCCTATGGTTTAGGGAAACATCAATAGATTTGAACATTTAAGAAATAATATTGAATGTTACAAATGTTGAAACTTTGGACACATAGCCAGAGACTGCAGACTTGAAAATCCTCTAGAAGAATCTTCGATGCCACAGAATGAATGAACATGGAAGAAGAAGAAGACTGATAATTGTGCTCTTGCTCTCAAGGCTCAAAAAAACAAAGATGTGTGGTATGTTGATAGCGGTTTCTCAACGCATATGAATGGATATAGAAAGAAATTTGTATCTCTGAAAGAGAAGAAGGATGGAACTGTGTCCTTTGGAAATGATGGATCTTCAAATGTTATAGGATCATGTACTGTCACTCTCAGAAGCAAAGATGATCTAGCCAAGAATGTTCTATTGGTTGAAAACATGAATCACAATTTGCTCAATGTTGGACAAATGTGTTATCAAGGACACACAATACTATTCAACTCCACAAAATGCGAAATCAGGAAAGGCAGGTATGGTGAAATTGTGGCTACAGCAAGTCGAGCTCCAAACTACATATATGTTCTGGATGAAGCAACTAAAGCACGTCTAATAGCTAAAGAGGATGATATAATATTTGGTAGCAATGATGATCGACTAAGTAAGAAGTTTGCTACAAATATGAAAAGTGATTTCAAGATGTCTCTACTTGGTGAGATGACATACTTCTTAGGGCTTCAAATATCTCAACAAGAGAAAGGAATATTTATATGTCAAGCTAAGTACATCAAGGAAATTCTCAAGAAATTCAAAATGGAAGATTGCAAAACCATCCTTACTCCGATGGTAATAGGTTGAAAATTTAGCATAGACAACTCATCTAAGGATGTGGATCAAAGGTTGTACAGATCTATGATTGGTAGTATTCTATATGTAACAGCCTCCCAGCTAGATGTTATGCAAGCAGTTGGACAAGTAGCAAGATTCCAAGCAACACCAAAAGAATCCTATATTATTGCCATCAAAAGAATTCTTCGATATCTAAAGGGAACAATAGAATATGGATTGTGGTAGCACAAGGGTAACAATTTCATTATTCATTCCTTTACAGATGCAGATTGGGTAGGAAGCATTGATTATCGTGAGAGTACTTGTGAAGCATTGGAATATCTTTGCCAAAGCTTGGGATTCTCCCAAGTTCTCATTATATTTTCCTTATTCATAATATAAAGGGGGAGTGGAAATGTGTAGAGGTCTGTAGGATGGTTGTCTGTTAGGGGGAGTTACCCTTTGCCATTGATGTTAAAGGGGGAGAGAATGTTGTAGGAAGAGGTGTCATGATCGCAGGGGGAGTACTTGTGTTGCCATCAATGCCAAATGGAGAGATTTTTTATCAACAATTATAATTGATGTCAACCCAAGCAGCACTAGGAGCTACCCCAATATTGCATGGGAATTTTTACCTACAAATTTAATATATTTTGGATCAAGAATGATTTTGATGGTTTCTAATTGTCAAGATGTTTCCATTGATATATGGCACTGATCCGGATTTATGCAGGAACGCAACAGAATACAGAAATAACCATAAACATAGAGATGCAGCGGAAATAATGTGTCATTTCATTAATATCAAATAACAGAAATATGCTTACAGACATAATGGAAATACAATAGCTAGGGTGCTGGTAGCGAATCTCTGAGAAGAGATGTGATGGCTACAGACCTCTGAACTGTGTTACAATGAGGCTCGAGGGCCTATTTATTGTTGAGAAACAATGTAGAATTCTAAACGTCCAAAAAACCTAACCGTAGGAGACGAGGTGCCAAAACTGTGGGCGCCCGTTTGGGTAAATTGGTGGTTCAACTTCCCGGGGGCGTAACTTTGGCATCCAATCTCTGTTTGACACGCTTAATAGCTCGTTAGAAAGATCTATTTGAGGAATACAACTTTCGGCATGAATATCATTCTGGAACGAAATGATATATGATTTTCGTTATAGGCGCGATGCCCAAAAAACATCGTTTAGGGCCTCAAAACGGCCCCGGAAGTCTAGGACTCGAAAAAAATGCTAAAAATAGTAAGTTTTGTTGCAACTTGAAAACTGAAAGAACCGATGATGGGGGTTCAAATGGAATAGGTGGGTGGCCACCTATATCCACCTAGATCCTTAAGCCCCCAAAACGGCTCCAAGAGTGGAGGACCCAAAAACCTGCTAAAAATAGTAAGTTGTGCTGAATGTGAAAAGCTACAAGAATTGATAGTGCTGGTCCAGATGGAATAGGTGGGTGGCCACTGATATCCACCTGGATCAGGCACGCCACGTAATTCTTCACGGTTTGAGAGATATTCATGTTTGAAGTTTGTACCCCCAGTTAGTGGGCTAAAACCCCATGGGGTTATGGCATGGGTCATTGAAAATTCATAATTAATATTTTTTTAGCTCCTAAAATCCCTCCCACGTTCACTTGTTGAAGCCCCTCTCAACCTAAGCATTTATATAAATTGTGATCCTCATATCCTCCTTATGCAAGGGATTTCGCCATCTAAAACAGGTCATCATGGAATTTTAGCTCTAACATTGCTTCTACGAAGGTTTAGAAGCTGAAATGTTTATGAGGTGAAGCCAAAATCCTGAGGAAGATCCTGTAAGAATTTCAGATCAAGGTGCACAACATTTTCAAAGATATGATCTGTGGAAGTCAATGTTTTTGCGGGCTCCTGAAATTCATCTCAAAGAAGTGACCTTGGGAAAATCATCATAAATCTCTCCCTGAGTATCAGATTGGAATTTTGTAAAAAGTGGTAGATATTTCATGGAATATAGTTTTTAACCTATCAATTTCAGAGCTGAATGAAGAAACAGTGACACGTGGCATGTCGTACAAGTTCGCTCTATTGAAATAGTCCATAATTAGGGCATTGTCAGAGATTGGGCATAACTCTCCCTTGAAGAATCAAAATTGGGTCAGACCCGTGGCATTGGAAAGATGACTTAGAGGAATACTACAAGACAAAAAATCACATATTGGGGATTTGAAATAATAGAGATACACCAGATTCAATATCGAGCTCGTAGAAGGCAAGAAAAAGCTATATCATGTGTTGTCAAGGGTTGCAAAGGACCAGACTTTCTAGGGCAGCAAAACAAAGAAAGGTGTAGCAGAGGGTAGCATGACAAGAGAAAAAACCAAGGTGTAGAACAACAACAAGAATTTCATCACATAAAGTCTTCAAGTAGGCAGCACTGTATACAATCACTGTAAAGGTATCATTGTACTAAGTCACTGTAAATACATTATTGTAAAAATTGTACTAGTGTCTATCTGCCAAGAGTTGAAGAGGCAGTGTTGGGAGGTATAGGATCATCATTAGGTGGTTGTGTCATTGTTGGGGTTATGGTATAGTGTGCCTTATTATTTTACATCATTCTATATCATTGTAAAGTGGACCATTTTCCCTGGTACGAGAGTCCATTCTTCTTTTATTCTTCTATAGGGTGGTAGGGTGGTGCTAGGGTGAGTTGTATCTCATTAGGTGTTGGGGCATCTGTTCAGTTGACTAATGAAGAATCTTGGGCATTGGAGAGTCCATCTAGTGGGAACTGGAGAAGAATGATTTTCTATATTCTAGGAATTTGGAGCTTTATTTTCAATTGGAGTTGAATATTAAAGAATTATTAGAAAAGCGTTAGGTGGTTTTTGTCCCGGAGTGGGTTTCCACCTTAAAAAATGTGTGCATTTGTGTTCCTTTTGTTTACTGCTATCATTGTACAAACACTAATAATAATTGAATATTAATTAATGCTCTAATTGAAAGGAATACTGATTCACCCCCCCTCTCAGTATTTCCAACATTTACAGCACAGACAGAGATAGTCTCCTGACCGATTAAATGGATACATGGCTCTCATGAGAAAATGTATTGTGACTGAGCCATCTTCCTTTCAGAAAGTAGTGCAGGAACCCACATGGGTAAATGTAATGGTGGAGGAGTATGACTCCATTGTCAGAAAATAGTGCTTGGGAAATTTTCCAAGGCCGGTTGATAAATCAGTGGTAGGTTCAAGATGGATCTACAAGGTAAAGAAAGTTGCTGATGGGAGTGTTGAGAAGTATAAGGAAAGATTTGTGGCCCGGGGCTTCTCACAGATCGAGGGGATTGATTATGAAGAAACCTTTTCACCCATTGCATGGTATTCTTCCATAAGGACCATCCTTTCTCTCTCAGCATAGATGGGTTGGCACATTCATCAAATGGATGTGAAGACCGCGTTACTTAATGGAATCATTGGGGAAGAAGTGGAAATTTAGTAGCATGAAGGATTTGAGATCTTCGGCAGTGAGTCACATGTGTGCAGACTCAAAAGAGCGTTGTATGGGCTAAAGCAAGCACCCTGTGCTTGGTACACTCGGCTCAACAACTATTTCACTGGACTTGGCTTCACCAAGAGTGAGGCAGATGCAAACCTATACCAGAATGTGGTGGGGGGTAAGCTTTTAATCATTTTTATTTATGTGGATGATTTAATATTGACTGGTGATGAGTAGCTGATACACTCATGCAAGGGGGATGTTTCAAAGGATTTATAGATGAAGGATATGGGTATCCTTCACTATTTGCTTGGATTGGAAATATGGTAGCGAGATGGTGAAATTTTTGTGTCTCAAGGCAAGTATGCAAGAGAGATATTGGGTAAATTTCACATGGAGGACTGCAAACCCATGGATACTCCTCTTCCAGGAAATTGGAGGAAAGAGGTCACTACATCTGGAGAGGTAGTGGATGCTACTGTCTATCGACAGTTGGTGGGTTCACTCATGTATTTAGTTAATACAAGACCAGACATATGCTATGTGGTGAACCAAATTAGTCAAGTGATGGTTAAGCCTACCGAGTTCTTTTGGAAGGTAGGCAAGCATGTCCTGAGATATCTCAGGGGAACATCTGAATATTGCTTATGGTACAGACAGACGGATGAGGTGAAGTTGCATGGCTTCATGGATGGAGATTGGGCAAGCATCCCAATGGACATAAAAATCACATTAGGAGGGGTCTTCAGTATCAAATCTATAAATTTTTCTTGGTACAACAAGAAACAGAGATCCGTGGCACTCAATTCAGTGGAAGAAGAATACATGGCAGCAAGTCAAGCTGCATGTGAGGATATCTGGATGAGAAAGATCCTGGTTGGTTTGTTTGGTTCTCATTTAGATCCTACAGTGATTCATTCTAATAATTAGAGTTGCATTAAACTCTCAGTTAATCCTGTGTTTCATGATATATCTAAGCATATAGATATCGGGTATCATCATATCAGAGATTGTGTGCAGCGGAAGATCATGTTGCTTTAGTACATTCCTATGAAAGATCAGGATGCAGATATCTTGACGAAGGCGCTCACCAGGAGAAAATTCGAATACCACAGAGATAGGATCGGGGTGAAGGATAATACCTCTCTTGTTGAGAGGGAGTGTTGAGATTCAACAAGATGATGATCCTAGTGAAAATTAGGCACCTACACTAGGTGGGACCCATAGGCTATTTTTAGGTGTATGTCTATTTTTAGAATGTTGAGCATATTCTATTTATAGAGGAAGACTATTTATAGATGGTTGAGAAAATTATATTTATAGATGAGATTCTATTTTTAGATGCATGGGTGAAGGCTATTTATAGATTACATGCCTAAAAATAGATCGCATGTTGATTATTATTAACCCTTAATAATAATTAGGCAATAAATAATAATCTATTCTCTTGAAGCACTTGATTTCAATTAACTGATGTGGCAAACCAGTTGACTGGAGGAATTTTGAGTTCTAAGGTTGGTTGGTGGGACATGCAGAGTGACTGAGTTATAACTGAGTGATTCGAAGTTGTAACAAAGTTGGATGAGTAGTTACGTGAGTTTTTATTTAGTTTAACTCAGTTAAGTGAGTTAAACTCAGTTGTGCTAGTTGTAACTAGTTGTAACTAAATATACACTAGTGAGAGATTAGTGAATTAATTATTTAATTAATTCACAAGCAGTGGTCTCACATGCAACTAAAGAAATACTATTGTTAACGTCAGTGGAGACCCAGTTGAGAGGTAGGTGAAAGGGTGACTTTGACTATCAGTTGTGACATTAGTGGGTGCTCAGTTGCAACCATACACACATTGGAGATGCCAATGAGGATTGCGCAGTCAAGGCAAGGCAAGATCGAATTCATTCAAGGATTTTGATCAAAAGGGATTGCATAGTGGAGGTAGGCTATCAGGAGGTAGTAACTTAGTGCATGTTTATGCCAATTTTTCTATGACATTGTGAGATGATTGTACATTGTACTAAGTGGTCTTGGATTAGATTTTTGTATGATATTGTTTCATGATCCATGATATATACATAATATATGATAGTGGGGTTTTTAGCTTTATGCTTTCTCGATAAAAAATTCTATGTTATGTGTGATTGATTTTTCTTAATGTGTTTGCAATTGGCGATTACATTTCAGAAAATATTTAAGTAGAAAGGTTGTGTATTTAATAGTGGCATATAATTGTTAGATTAGGAGAATCCAGGCAATACATAATTGTGTTAAAATTTCTACATGATTTATCAAATCTAAAGGCTAAATTGGGGGAGAAAATAAAAGATTTTAATTCAAGATTTAATAAATTGCTCAATAAAATTCTTGCTACATTAGTTCCTGGTGCAGAAGTTCAAATTGAGTGGTATATTTCATCTCTTCCATACAATATATCCATTTTTTTTGATAGAGCAACACTGCCTACTCTCAGAGAGAACATGAAGGAATCTTTATTTGTAAAGAAACACATAACTGCTCTTGAGAAAAATAATTCTCAAGAAGACAAAAAATAAAATAAGTTATCCTTCAAAGAGGATTTGAAAAAAAAGCCATATAAAGACCCGTTCAATGTAGAAGGTCTTCAAATTTTTTTGAAGACTATGAAAAATGAGATGGCAGATATCAAGAAACAAATCGCTGAAATTTCTAGTTTAAAAAATACTTTTAGACCCTTCAAGAAAGGTTAGTCCTCTAATACTCAACCACCAAATATCATATCTAATGATGAGTCTGACCAAGATAATGAGGAAGAGAAAACAGAGAAAGAAGAAAATGAAGAAGAAGAAGACGTTAAACTAAAAGAAATGTGGGATTTTATCCTACAAAATGAAGAACAACAAGGAGTTTTACCTGTAAGTATAAGGAGAAAGAATACTACTGAGGCAACAAAGCCAAGTCAACAACAAAAGAATTCAACTGTTGCTAAGGATGAAACAGTAGGAAAAAATTCTACTTCAAAGGCTACACAAAAAAGTCCTGTTACTTCAGATACTCCACCTACATCAAAGACAATGGTAGTCTCAGACACTATTGAGTATAATTTAATTGAAGATATGAAGAAAATGAGGGCCAAAATTTCAATTCATGAGCTTACTAAATTAAAGTAGCAACATAAGATCTTACTTAGAGAATTGAATGCGGTTCCTGCTTCAGCTTTACCTACTCCAGTAGTAGTGCAAAATGCTAATGAAATGGGTAAGGCACCTTCTCCTTCAACTAAAATAGATGTTGTAGATTTGATTATGATAGGTGATTGATCTATCTCTCGTACTCCTCTATTTCTCTTAACCTATTAGATCTTTAATAAAAATGTTCATAATTGTTTAATAGACTTAGGGGCCTCCTCTAATATAATGCCAAAATTAGTTTGTGCTAAGTTGAACATAACTCCTCAAAGTTCTCTTGTTCATATAGTACAACTTGATAGAACTAGAGTAGAGGTGGTAGGAGAAATAAATTCTATTTCTATCATATTTTCATCAAATCCCAAGGTTTCTCAAATAATCAATATATTGGTGGCTGATATTCCTGATTTTTATGGTTTAGTATTAAGCAGAGATTGGTCTGAAAAGCTTCATGGATATTTTGCAATAGACTGGTCACATATGTCGCTACCATATAATGGAAATCCAAATCAAATGCGAATAGACCATGAAAAGTTCATGAATCATACAGTCACCGATATTGAAGGAATAAATGAGCCAGTAGCATTCAATAATAACATTATTGGAAATCACTCGGCATAATCATTTTTGGGAAATTTCAATGCTCAACCATCACCCTTTTTTGATAATGCAGTTATTTCTTAGATCGAGGATTTTTCTCAGACAGACATTTCAAAATGTGAAATTTTTGTAGATAAACCAATAATTAATTCTTTATTTTGGACTCTTTATTTTGAGAGTTCTAAATCTGAAGATGGTGCAGGTGCTGGTTGCATTTTAATAAGCCTAGAAGGAGAAAAAGCCATGTTAGCTTGCAGACTTGAATTCAATTGCACAAGCACTATAGCTGAATACGAAGCATTAATCCAAGGTTTGTACAAAGCCATTGATCTTAACAATATATATCTGAAAGTCTTAGGAGATTCGTAAATCATTGTTAGACAGGTAAGAAATACCATTCATTGTAATTCTAGACATTTAAGTCATTACCAATCATTAGTCCAAGAATTAACTATTCATTTCTTAGCCTTTAATATTTCTTCCGTGCCTAGAATGTAGAATGCTAGTGCAGATCTATTGGCTAATGTAGCATCAAAGTTAATTCCATCCCAAGAGTTTAGTACTGATAGATTTTCAATTGAATTAATTTTTAGACCATCTGTTACTGAAAATATTACCAATTGGAGAGTATTCAATAATGATTCAGATATCATAGATTTTTTAACATCCAAAGGATCTTATGATAGTCAAATTTTGGATGAAAATGAACATGACATTTAGATTAAGGAAGAATAAGATGAAAATCCAATTCCTAAGTCAGTTGTCAAGTTAGAAGACCTCTATGATCTAAAAGACAGGTTTAAAAGACTTACTAACTCAAAAACTCAAAGTTATAACTTAAGATTTGAGTTAGTAAATATAGGAACTGATAATAAACCTCAGATAGGTCTTGGTCTGTCTTCCGAAGAAAGATTATTATTTATCATGCTGTTTAGAATGTAAAAAAGTATCTTTTCTTGGGATTACATTGATCTTAAAACATATGATACTTTTTTAATTCAACACACAATTCCTATGATTTCAAATGAGAAAACTATACAAAAAATATTGAGGAAAATTCACCCGAATCTTGAAAATCAAATCAAAAAAATGTTGAATAAACTCCTCAAAGAAAAGATCATCTTTCCATATAGGCATTCTAAATGTGTTTAAAATTTGGTACCTATCAGGAAGAAAAATGATGATATTAGAATTTGTATTGATTTTAGGAATTTAAACAACCATGGAACAAGTGCTGCAAACAGTAGACGATTCTGAACTTATGGCCTTTCTTGATGGATTTTCGGGATATAACCAAATTCTCGTACATCCGGATGACAGATTAAAGACTACATTCAGGACTAGGTGGGGAACTTACACCTATCAAAAGATGCCATTTGGATTGATTAATGCAGGTGCCACTTTTCAGAGAGATATGGACACAACTTTTAGGGGGCTTATCAATAAATTACTGGTTATTTATTTAGATGACATCACAGTGTTTTCTCTACAAGAAACCAATCATGTGAAAGACCTAAAGCAAGTTTTCGAGTGATTTAAAAGCTATGGCATCTCATTAAACCCAAAGAAAGAAATTTTTGCTTTAGAAGATGGAAATTTTTTAAGATTCATTGTATCAAAGAAAGGTATCTATATCGATCCTGAAAGAATTGAAGTTATTAAAAGAATTCCATTCCCTCATAAAAAGAAATATATGCAGTCGTTTCTTGGGCAATTAATTTCGTAAAAATGTTTGTCCCTGACTTTTCACAAATAGTTTTACCATTGCAAAACATGATTAAGAAAAATTTAGTCTTTAAATGGGGACATAATGAAAGAGAAGCATTTGATTTGATCAAACAATCTATTGTCAATGCTCCATTCTTGACTACCCCTAATTTTCTTAATATTTTTACTTTATATACTTTTTCATCAGATACATCATACGTCGATGTTTTAACATAGCTTAATGACCAACAAATTGAAGCACCAATACCATTTTTCAGTTCCAATTTGCAAGGTGTAGAACTAAATTATTCATCTGTCGAGAAGCAAGCATTTGCTGTTTTTAAAGATATAAATCATTTCAGGCATTTTCTCCTAAAAATTCACACCAAAATCATAGTTCCATTCTCTGCAGTGAGACAACTATTAATGCAGAGAGAATTAGGAGAGAAAAGGGCTATCTGGGTTACCACTTTACAAGAATATGATGTAGAAATTAGACCCTCTAAAATTGTTAGAGGAAAAGGTTTTTACAAAATGTTAACAAGAGCATCCCATTTATCATCGAAAGAAGATTCAGGTAATAATGTACAAATATCAAAGGTAAGCCTCAACGATGTACAATCTCAATACGATGATCTCATATCTTTTTTGAAAAATGGATATGCCCTAGCCCAACTTAGTTATAAAACAAAACGTGCTTTAATATTAAAGGCCAAGAAATATGAATTAATAAATGATGTATTGTTTAGAAGAAATTTTGATTCTTTAGTATTAAGATGATTACAAAAATCTGAAGCAGAGAAAGTATTGCAGGAAATCCATGATGGACCAGTTGGAGGAAATATGACAACACACAAAATCCTGCATGTAGGTTATTATTGGGCTACACTTTTTAAAGATGCTCACGAATATGCAAGAAAATGAAAAGTGTGTCAATGTGCATCTGGAAAACAAAGTAAATCAACCTTCCCATTACATCCAGTTAATATCAACCAACCATTTGAACAATGGGGATTAGATATAATCGGTGAGATTGTTCCTAACTCTTCCAAACAACCTAGATATATTCTCACAACCACAGATTACTAAATGGGTGGAAGAAATTCCATTGAAGGTAGCCAAATCTGAGAATATCATTGATTTCATTGACCAATATATCATAACTAGGATTGGTTTACCTACTTTTTTAATGTTTGATAATGCATCTTATTTCTCAGGAACTGCCATGATCATTAGGGGGATTTTGAGGTCTAAAATGGGCCTCCTAAGAAAAATGTACAATAAAAATAAACTTTATAAGAACCAGTAGGATTCAAGATGATGATGTCAACCATGGGGGATGATTAACCATTTTTGGAGTAAAAAATTACAAGGAATATAAAATAATAAAATAATAACTTTTTCAACTCGTATTTTCAACTTATCTCCCTAAGTTTTTACTCAAATTTCGAGTGGGAGTAGTCATTGGATGCAAAATTTAATTTCTCATCCAAGGAGTACCCATGTTTCATACTTTCAATGGACACTCCTACATGAAAAATGGGAAATGCATGTAAAAACGTGATTGAAATCATGTTTTTCATGTTTTTCTCATTTTTCGTATAGAAGGCTCCATCAAAAGTATGCAACATGTGTAATCCTTGGATGAAAAATTAAATTAGGCATCCAATGAGTGTTTCCGCTCGAAATTTGAGTAAACAATTATGGAGATAAGTTGAAAATATGAGTTGAAAAAATATTTTTATTATTTTATTAGTATTTATTCTTTTTTTCCCTCTAAATTTTGATGATGTAATCTAGCATTAGTTTATTATTTCCACAATTATTTTATAATTTCCTTAGGAGGCCCATTTTAGACCTCAAAATTCCCCTAATGAGAATTTGCAATCAAAAGAGATTTTAAACTTAAGGATTCCACAAATTATTATCTCCAAGGAAATGGTTTAGCAGAATCTACGAACAAAAACCTTATTAGAATTATCAAACGAACTATTGATCAAAACCAATGAAATTGGCATAAATTATTAATATTTTCTCTTTGGATAGATTGAATAACTCAGAAAGCTTCTATTGGCACTTCTCCATTCAATCTTGTTTATGGAAAAGAATTTTTTCTTCCTACCAATGTAGTTATTCCTTCTCTTGCCTTAGTTAAATTCATTGATTAATCTCCTTCTTCTTCATTACAACTAAGAAAATTGCAAATTCTTAAGCTAGAAGAAGAAAGAGAAAAAGCTAAGCATACTCATGCACATCATCAATAGATAGTAAAAGCTTCATTTGATTCAACTGCTATTACTCCAAAAAACTTTCAAATTGGTGATCTGGTATTGAAATGGGACAAAGTGAATGAGGAAAAAGGTAAACACACTAAGTTTCAAAAACTCTGGCTAGGTCCATTTCAAATAATTGAAGAAATAGGCCCATCAACATTCTTATTGCAAGGTATATCAGGAAAAATAGATTCTTTGCCTATTAATGGGCAGATTTTGAATAAATTTTTTTCATAGGTGTTATAGCATCATTTCTCACCTTGACATGATTCATGATTGCTTCATGGCTTTATGGGCACCCATTCCTACAGACTTGGACAAATTCACTTAAAAACAGTGGAAAATCCTCCATACGCGACTATGCCCGTGTTTTTCCGCGTGTATACGCGAGTACAGCTAGACTTTTCCGCGTATGCCATTTTAATGATTAAAAAATATATAAAAATCCTTAATTTCGCGCTGGGTTGATGGTTACTCAGGTAGTTCAACCACCCCAGCCCGTGGCCAACTGTTTCCAACTGCTGAAACTACTTGGAGGGACTATAAAAAGACCTCATATGTATGGCCTAAGGGAGAGAGAGAATGATTATTATTATACTCTGTTGGTATTTCCCCAATCCAAGTCTGATTCCCCGTGCCTCCTGCACTTTCCCAGTTCATTTCAGGAAACCCTTGTTTCCTTGAGATACATCCCTTTATATGTTATCTCGTGTGCACTCATTTGGAAGGAGTCTTAGCGAGGCAAGGGCTGGACGGATCCGGACGACGGTCTGCGAAGGCCTTGGAAGGATCAGGTGATATCTCCACTTACTTTTGTACGTACTATTTTTATAATACAGAAGTATCATGCTGTTCCCGAAATAAACGTGTTAGTGTATGCTTTAATGTATGAAGAATATTTGTTATACAAGCATTCATGATGATTTATTTAATATTTTATATGAATCTCACTAACATATAGAGTAGAAATACACTGTACAACTTGTCCTTTGTGCTGGTTTCTTCTTGTATTTCAGGTGAAGGAGGAAGGACGGTTGCAGGGAGTTTGAACTCCACGTGGATCTACTTCAAACGTAGGACCAACGGGTAAACCTCTCATTCTACTCGATTTCGTTTTTATGAATGTGCATGATCGTGTGAGTCTATGTTAAGTAGTACGCCCCTGCTCTGTGGAGGTTGAATCCCAACCAACCTCTAGGGTGTTAAATCCCCGAAACAGAACTGGCGACTCCGCTGGGGATCACATTTTTGTGATTCTCTTGTTGGGTTGTTTCAGCTGTTTGGTAGGATACCAACAGTTTTTTCTGTCTTTTACAGTCCAGTTTGCTTTCTTGCAGTCAGTCTGAAGCTTTTATACCTTTCCCAGGCTTGTACTTTTTATTTTTCATTATCTTTCTTTGTATGCGCAGTTTTTCTTGCACACAGTCGCGTATACCCGCGAGTTTGTGAAGAAGGAACCGCGTATACGCGGGTTTCGTTCAACACAGACGCGTATACACGCCTGTTGCATAACTGCAAGGTCGCGTATACCTAGGCTGAATTTGAAATTTCAAGATTCTGGTGTTTTTGGTCTTTTCTGGCTGTGGAGGCCTGTGTTTGCAGAGTCTTTGTACTTACTAGAGTGTGACAGAAGTGGTTTTAAGTCTTGGTTCTCTTTCGTTTGTCCGAAAACTGATCTTTTTGGCGAAGTGTTCTTGTTGGTGCTAGCACTCCTGGATTGAGTTCCAAGATCGCTTTCTGAGCGTTCTTGGCTGTTCTGCTTTACCAGAACAGAGAGCTTCTGCTCACTGACTCGTTCCTATCTTTGTGTTGTGCTTGGCATTGCGTTCTTTGCTTTGTTTTCGATTGGTTTTCTTGAGTTTCATAAGCTAGGGTTTTGTTGCATTTTTCGAAGATCTTTTCTTGTTTCTTTGGAGTTTTGTGTTGCAACGAATTTGCACTATTTCTCTTGGCTGTTTGATTGAGTTTTTAGTCTTCCATTTCTCTTATTGATCTTGCTATCATTAGCTTTATAAGGTTTGGGGGCATAGTTGAAGTTTATGCTTGAAATTCGGTCTCGTTTTGGCTTAGATTGGGATAGTTGTTCTTGGTTTTCTTGAAGCTCTTGTTTTATAAAACTAAAAAGCCCAAAAACATTTGTTTTTCTTTTTGTTTTTGCATATCAAAAACTCAAAAACATTGTTTCTTGTTTTTGTTTTTGTTGTTGCCTTTTTCATTTTCGTTTGGCTTCATCTTTTGGGACTTTAGTGAAGTTTCTTGCTTCTAGTTTTTAGCTTGATTTTGAGGAGAGGGTGTCTTTTGATTTCTTCTTCTTGTTGAGTATTTTGGTGTCTTATGTTGAGAGTTCTTGTTTGCAAGAATTGGCTTTCTGGATATCAAAAGATGAGTTAAAACTGAAGGAGCCTTTTTGGGAAATTTCACCTTGTTTCAAGGGACTTTCTGCATCTTAGAATTTACATGCTAGGGGTCATTTGCATTAGGTGCATTGAATCATTTAGTTAGCTTCTTAATTTTTGTGCGTGTGAGTTTGTAATTCGAAAAGAAAAATACATTTTTAGTCTCGTAGAACTTACATAGAAATTTCTCTTCATCGAAAGACAAAGAACTGCATGTGCATGTAGTCAGGTTTTTATTAATTTCTTTTGCGTCAGAACATCATTGGTTTCAACTCCATATCCTTGTAACTTAATACAACAGCCCTTAAAATAAGCGATTTAATCTAAAATCAACTAGCAAGTTTTATTAAGTGTCAATCACCAACTAGCTAGGTTGTAGGGCCTTGGAATAGGTGAGAGGAGAGTTAACTCTCCAAGGCCTCTCAAACAAACATAGAAGTTGATTAATTGAGCGAAATCCAACTCCGTGAGGTGGACTGGGAAAGCTCTCATCCGAGAGTCAAGCGCGAGGGGAAGTGAAGGTTGAGAAGAGGGATACCCCCCCTCCGATTAGCTGAATCTGACCTCAAGACCGTTCCGCCTAGCTTCTGATACGGATTGGTGTCCATAGTTGCCACTCCTAGGTTCCACACAGGTGACTGCGGGGGGGAATACCCGTGGTACCTGAGGCAGACGTCGCATCACTTTCAGCAGTACTTCTTGGGGGTGCCCTTGCGAAGCTTGGGTGCTTGAGCCGGCAAAGGCTGTCGTTAGGAGGTCGGCGTAACTGTTTCTGATACCTTCGCTAGTTGTTCTGGGCCCTAATCATCCCAGACTGCTTTCGGAAGGTCCTATACTTCTCTTTCCTGTATTTTGGTGTCGGTCCTCATCACCCCGGTCCTCATCACCGGAGCGGAAATACTTGGAGAGGTACATTCTTCTTCTTTTCTCGGGGGTTTTGATTTGAGTGTGCTCTTTGCTCCCTGGCTTGCCCTGGCTTTTCCTCTTTCTTGGTCTAATATAATGAATTTGTAAAAGTGGGTGATCAAGCACTCGTTCGAGGGAGTCGGGGGTTGTCTCGGGGTACTGTCGAGAAGGCGTGAGACGATACGCGGTGGTTTCACCACCTGTAAGTCGACGTTGCGGAAGATCCTCCGTTTAATTCTTGAATTAGGTGTCGGTTAAAAGGAGGACGTTCGCTCACCTCGGGAGTATTGTTTCCTCAGAGAAGATTTTTGAACTGAGAAGATATGCACGAGCTGCAGCTACGGGTCCATCCTCCTCTTCCTCTCGATCATCAGTTTGTATTATTCGATCGTCGGACCGGGTAGAAGCGCCGGATCTTCCATATCTTTCTTATCTTTCGATAGCCACGAATGGGAACGCGGCTTCTACCGTGAGTGCTGCGGGCATTCAGACCCCTGCTTCTGTCGAGGCAGGGGGCACTCTTGCTCTATCTTCGAGTGCTTCTAGCACTGCTATGTTTGGCTCTGGGTTCACCCAAGCATATACTTCTCAATCTGGTCCCTTCGTTTCAGGGATGTCCATTGCTGGAAATCCCTCTTTTTCCTTTACCGCCGGTGCAGCTGGATCTACGCCCATGTCTAACATGGCTAGTGGATCAGCTTCGTTTCAGGGTTTCCCCTTTGGGACTGGGCATATTTCCAGTCCCAATCCTTCTTTAGGGTCGTTTCCTTTTCGTCCTGGGCCCAGAGTTTACAGCCCTTGGGCTCGGGGACCAAGACAACAAGTTAGAGGCGCTTTTATAGGAGTAGAATCCCCATGTTTGCGTCGGGGCGAGGAGAATCGATTCTCGCGAGTCATCCGGGGAATGCTTCTTTCCACACGCCAGCGAGTGTATCGATTATTTTTTAACTAAAAACCTCTCTCAATGCATGGAACCCCTGAGGCCCCTCTTCGATCAATACTTCGGCGGGAGACTAGTACGGGTCTTGGTAACTCGAGGAGTGATAGAGTTCTTCTCGTTTTCTCAGATCTTTCGGCGACGCTGGTGCCTCATCAAATCCAGGCGATTCTTTTCAGAATCCTCAAGACCGTTCCGCCTAGCTTCTGATACGGATTGGTGTCCATAGTTGTTGTTCCTAGGTTCCACACAGGTGACTGCGGGGGGGAATACCCGTGGTACCTGAGGCAGACGTCGCATCACTTCCAGCAGTACTTCTGGGGGGTGCCCTTGCGAAGCTTGGGTGCTTGAGCCGGCAAAGGATGTTGTTAGGAGGTCGGCGTAACTGCTTCTGATACCTTCGCTAGTTGTTCTGGGCCCTAATCATCCCAGACTGCTTTCGGAAGGTCCTATACTTCGCTTTCCTGTATTTTGGTGTCCGGTCCTCATCACTCGGAGCGGAAATACTTGGAGGCTGTTTGCTTGCTGTTTCTCAGGGTTTTTGATTTTAGTGTGTGCTCTTTGCTCCTAGCTTGCCTAGATTTTCACTTTTCTTGAGTCTAATATAATAAATCTGTAAAAGTGGCTAATCAAGCGCCTCGACGTTCGAGGAGAGTCCGGGGGTTATCTCCCGAGAGTGCAGAGCCTTCTTCAAGAAGGCGTAGGAGCGATCTAGCAGGTGGTTTTCACCTCGTAGAGTCTGACGCTGTGGAGAGAGATCCTCCACTTAGGTCTGAAGGTTTCGTTGCTGATTCCGGTGTCGGTTCCGAGAGGAGCGTTCCGCTCACCTCGAGGGTATTGTTTCCTCAGGAGGAAGATTTTCAGATAGAAGATATACCTGAGCCTGCAGCTACAGGTCCATCTCCTCTTCCTCTTGATCATCCGTTTGTTATAGAGTACATCGGACCGGAGTCTGAGAGACCGCCGGATCTTCCATATCTTTCTTATCTTCGATGGCCACGACTGGAAACGCGGCTTCTACCGTGAGTGCTGCGGGCATTCAGACCCCTGCTTCTGTCGAGGCAGGGGGCACTCTTGCTCTATCTTCGAGTGCTTCTAGCACTGCTATGTTTGGCTCTGGGTTCACCCAAGCATATGCTTCTCAATCTGGTCCCTTTGTTTCAGGGATGTCCATTGCTGGAAATCCCTCTTTTTCATTTACCGCCGGTGCAGCTGGATCTACGCCCATGTCCAACATGGCTAGTGGATCAGCTTCTTTTCAGGGTTTCCCCTTTGGGACTGGGCATATTCCTAGTCCCAATCCTTCTTTAGGGTCGTTTCCTTTTACGTCGCAGACCCAAAGTTTCAATCCTTGGGCTCAGGGGCCAAGTTCGACTGCTTTTATGGGGTGGAATCCTATGTTTGCAACGTCGGGGGCAGGGAATCAGTTCATCGCGAGTCATCCAGGGAATGCTTCTTTCCCCGCATCGAGTGCTTATCAGTATTTTTCTCCTCTCTCTAATGCGTGGAACCCCTATCAGGGGCTTTCCTCTTCAGTCAATACTTCAGCGGGGGGAACTAGCCTGGGTTATGGTAACTCGGCGTGGGGAGGAGGTTCTTCTCCGTTTTCTACGGGTCCTTTCTGGCAGCCTGGTGCCTCATCAAATCCAAGCTATTCTTTTCAGAATGTGGGAAATCCATCCCATCAAGGATGGAATTCTCAGGCTCCGCCGCGATTACCATTTCTGGCAACGTTAAACTTGCCAGACTTGGCGAAGTTAACTAATGACCCGATTCGATATAGTCCGGGTTGGCCTCCAGTTCCAACCAAAATTCCTTCAGACATTCCTAAGTTTGAAGGTAAGAATGGTGAAGATCTGGCAGACCACGTCACCACATTCCACTTATGGTGTTCATCCAACTCTCTGATCGACGATTCGATTAGATTGAGATTATTTCAGCGCACCTTAACTGGAAATGCCGCTAAGTGGTATATAGAGCTCACTGGGGGCAGTTTCGCCACATTTGGAGAACTGGCTGTCACTTTTCTTAACCATTTTCAGTTGCCCGTCAGATATGAGGCTGGGACCGAACTCCTGGCTAATTTTAAGCACGATGAGGCAACTCACATTTCTGATCATATTCAGGAATGGAGGAGAAGGAAGAGGCTTATCAAAGCCCATATTCCAGGTGAGTTCCTTCTCGAGTGGTTTTGGAAGTCACTTCAGTCAGATATTTCAAAAGATGTATCCATGTCAGGGGTATATTCCGAGGAGCAGGCCATCTTTAGGGCCCAGCAGTTAGAGTTGATCTATTCTCAGTCTGGCATGCTTTACAAGTATTTGCCCAATGCTCCTCGCTCCAAATTGGATCTATCGAAACCCAAACCCGGTCCGCATGGTGACGGACTTGTCGGATCGGTCAGTAGTAGTGCAGCCAGCCTGCTTTCTCAATTGCAGCAGTTGTCTTTACAATCTGCTTCTTCTGGTCAGGCTGTGCCTGCTGATTCTTCACCTTCCCAGTCTTTGTCCATTAATGCCGTCCAATCTTCTGAACCCAAAGGAAATCAACAGTCCGATGGGAAGAAGAAGGGACGTAATAACAAGAAGAAGGGCAAGAATGGGAAGGGCAATGCAAATAAGACCAACGAGCGTGTTGGTGAAGGGAAAAAGGAGAAAAAGAAGGTTAAATTTCCGTGCAAGCTTTGTGCTGGAGATCATCTCACGCACCTTTGCCCGAAAATTCAGGATGCTCAGCGCCTGTTATCTCAGCAGGGTTCTTCTAGTTCCCAGGCTGTGCTAACAAACCCTTTTCCCCAAGGGCAGAAATTAATTGCTGGCGCGAATCAGAATCCTGGGGCTTCCTCTGGAGGTCCCCAGGAAGGGGAAATTCCATCGAATATCTTTATGATGAGTGCTCACGTGGATGTCGCTACTAGATCCCGTGATTATGGCGGAGAGGAATCTTCGAAAGCTAAGGAAGTTCCTGATGCTACTGAGCCGCTTCATATCACGAAGCCAACTGTCGAGTCTATGCCTCGGATGCCAAAAGCATCTTCTAAGCGGTCAACGATTAATACGAACATGAGGGCTGCCCAGAACTACTCGATTGTAGAAGATCTGGCGCAGAGTCCTTGTGCTATGTCAGCTTTAGAGGTACTCCAGTCTTGTCCGGCTCAGCGCAGTGCTTTGCTCACTGCCATTGGGGCTATTGATCCGAAAAATTCTCTTCTGATTACCTTTGATATGAAGAATTTTAAGAAGAGACTTCCTCATCATATGGCCTTCCATATTAAGTCATCGTACCGGAAGACTAATATCTTTCGTACGGTCGTTGATGAGGGTGCTTCTACTTGCGTGATGTCTCTCGCATGCTGGAAGACACTAGGATCTCCCAAAGCTGTTCCATCTAGCACTATTCTTACTGCATTCGATGGCCATTCTCATAGGCCCCATGGTATTGTCCCGGCTTTGCCCATCTGTGTTGGGGGAAAAACCGTTAACATAGAGGTTGAGGTAGTAGATGCAGCCTTGGACTACAACCTTCTGCTGGGGAGGAACTGGATATATGATATGGATGCTATTGCATCCTCACTATTTCGGATAGTATGTTTCCCCCACGAAGGGAGGATAGTTACGGTGGATCAACTGGACTGTCCTCCTGTAGACCTGGATGCGCCTCCTGACTCATCTGTCCCTAAGTTGGATAATACCAAGGCGCCTATCGAGAATTTAGGAGTGGGAATGTATTCTTCCCTGATGGGTTCTTTTGATCTTCCTCCTCCTAAGGTGTCTATCAATGCTATTTCATCCTCCAAGGCTCCCCTTCGAAGAGATTTCTTTCGAACTCATTATTTTTCGGACCCTTGGACCTTACCTTCCCCAACTGCCACTTTGGAGGAAGGGCAAGTGGGTGGAATGGCATTCCCGATTTCTGCAGCTGAGATTGCATAACAGTCTGTTGTTGACACTGCAGAGTCTGATCCAGCTCCTCTTTCGCCAGAAGAGTTGGATGGTGATGTGGCTCCGGCTTGGACGCTTACTTCTTCTTCTGCCCAGGATTGTCTAGATACCACTCTTCCATCTCAAGAGGCCATCCTGGAAGCAATGACAGGTATAGAGAGACCGTGGGATGACTTGCATCATCGGTCTTACTTCCTACCTGACTTGAGCGAAGTCGAAGCTAGTTTTCCAAGTCCTCAGTCTCCTGGACCTGTTCACCCAGTCTTGAGCCCCTTAGCACCAGCACAGGTTTATGCTGAAGGGAACATGGCTGTGATCTCTCCGACTATCCCGGTGAACATCTCCATGAATCCCAACATTATTGAGAACGTTTTCATTGGAGCTGAATGTTCCCGTGAAGAAGTTCAAATCTATACCGAGCTCTTCAAAGAGTATAGGGATGTTTTTGCTGGGTCTTATGAGGAAATGCCTGGCATAGACCCATCTATCGTCCAGCATGAGATCAAGACGTATGAAAACGCTAAGCCGGTCAGGCAAAAACTTCGTCCGGCTAATCCTAGGAAGGCAGCAGCTATCAAAGCTGAAGTTGAAAAGCTGCTTAAGGCGGGATTCATTTTCCCAGTTCCTCTGACTGAATGGGTTTCAAACCCCGTTCCCGTTGATAAAAAGCAAGGAACAATTCGAGTATGCATCGATTTCAGAGACCTGAATAAGGCGTGTCCTAAAGATAATTACCCCACACCTTTCATTGATCAGATTATTGACGAGTGTGCCGGTAACGAGATTTTCTCCTTCATGGACGGTTTCTCTGGTTATAATCAAATTACTATCCGTCCAGAAGATCAACATAAGACCGTATTTATTTGTCCCTGGGGTACGTTTGCATATAAGAAAATGCCTTTTGGTCTTAAAAATGCTGGAGCTACCTTTCAGCGGGCCATGTCTTACGCCTTCCACGACATCAAGAAAATTATTGAGGCATACTTAGATGATCTAGCTGCTCATTCTCGAAAGAGGATGGATCATCCAGGTCCCCTCCGGCAAATATTTGAGAGATGTCGTTTTTATAAAATTCGTTTGAATCCGAACAAGTGCGTTTTCGCGGTAACATCCGGTCGGCTGTTGGGATTTATCGTGTCTAATGAAGGGATAAGGGTAGATCCCTTCAAGGTTGAGGCAATACTTCGGCTGCCTCCCCTGTCTTCAATCCGTCAACTTCAAAGTCTCCAAGGGAAGTCTAACTTTCTTCGGAGGTTTATCGTTAACTATGCTGAGATTACAAAGGGATATATGAGACTGTTGAAGAAAGGAGTTCCTTTTCTTTGGGACGACTATGTTCAACGCTCATTCGATGCCTTGAAAAAGGCATTGACCTCTGCTCCTTTACTGAGTCCACCCGATTATAGTAGAGATTTTCTTTTGTATCTGGCTACAGCAGAATCTACCATTGGTATGGTTCTGGTTCAGGAGGATGATGCTCTGGCTGAGCATGTTATTTACTACCTTAGTCGAGGACTGGTAGGACCTGAACTGCGATACACCCCGATAGAAAAATTAGCCTTGGCAGCAGTTCATGCTGTGCATCGACTCCGGCATTATATTATTCTTCGCAAAACTTATGTCTTGGCAGCTGCCAATCCATTTCAGTTTGTCCTCAGCAGGCGAGTGATTGGGGGCAAATATAATAGATGGATTGTGATTTTACAAGAATTTGATTTAGAGTTCCTGTCTGCCAAATCCAAGAAGTCATTAGTCTTTGCGGAATTGATCTCCGAGTTTCCTTGTGGAGAGGAGATGATCTATGATGAGTCCTTTCCGGACGAACACTTGTTTCTGATCTCTCCACAAGATCCTTGGTATGGGGACATCATTGTATATCTCCAGACTGCGAAGTTTCCCTCTTCTTTTTCGAAAGATGAGCATCGTAAGCTGCGTCACTTAGCTAAAAGTTATCTGATTATTGGTGATGCTTTGTACCGTCGAGGGGTTGATTCAATCCTAAGACGCTGCTTAACTTTCGAAGAAGCCGAGGCTGTGCTCAATGATTCTCACAGTGGAGCTTGTGGGGGTCATTTATCAGGGCTTGCTACAGCCCAAAAGATTTTGCGTGCTGGCTACTTCTGGCCCTCGATTTTCAAAGATTGTATTGAATCGGTCAAGAAGTGTCATCCTTGTCAAGTGTACACTCGAAAAATGCGCGCTCATCCAGCTCCGCTTTTTCCAGTCGTTACTGTCGGCCCCTTTACAAAGTGGGGTATGGATTATACTACTTGTAACCCGCCTTCGGCAAAAGGTCACAAGTACATTATCGTAGCAGTAGACTACTTTACGAAGGGGGTCGAAGCTATGCCTACTTTTGGGAACGATGGTGAGACTGCAGCTCTTTTCTTCTTCAACCAAGTCATTGCTCGTTTCGGTATACCTAGAGAGATTTTCACTGACCATGGCAGTCACTTTCAGAACAGTATGATGGCTGAGTTGGCTCTTAAATTAGGTTTCCGGCAGGAGTATTCATCTCCATATTATCCTCAGGCCAATGGCCAAGTGGAAGCCGTGAATAAGTCCTTGAAGACAATTCTTCAACGGACGATTGATAAACATAGATCCAATTGGCACATTATGCTATATCCTGCACTCTGGGCATACAGGACGTCAGTTAAAACTGCAACTGGCTTTACTCCGTTTCAGTTAGTCCACGGGGTGGAATCCGTATTTCCCATTGAATGTGAGATTCCTTCCCTTAAACTGGCTGTTGAGCTTCTTCCTGACACTTCTAGTCTGGCAGAGCGGCTTCTTCATCTGGAACATCTTGATGAGCAGCGTCGAGATGCCGCCACGTTGAACGAAGCGCATAAAAACCGAGTCAAAGTCCAGCACGATAAGGCGGTTAAGCCTAGGGTCTTTTCCGAAGGTGACCTTGTTTTGGTCTATGCCCAAGAAAAAGATGCCTTGGGGGCAGGAAAGTTTAAGTCGATGTGGTATGGCCCCTATATCGTCAAGAAGGTCCTTAAGAAAGGAGCCTATACCTTGGTTGACTTCGAAGGGAACGAGTTGCCGGAGCCCCGAAATGGGCTCTATTTGAAAAAGTATTATGCCTAGGCTTTGGCCTGGCATTTTTCTTTGTATATAGTAGTTTTTTTGTCTTGTACATATCTGTTTGATTTTCGATTTTTGATGAGATGGTGATGTTTTTTGATCTGCTTTGGCAGGTTGTGTTGATGTCATGAGTCATTTTGGTTTCGCCGATGGTGCTAGTAGACACACCCGGAACTTAGCTTCCGCGGCTTGGGTTCTTCACTATCCTTCCGGTCAGCTGTTGGTATCAAGAGGGGTCTACATTGGTCCTGCTTCCAATAACGTAGCAGAATACACTGTAGTCATTCATCTACTCTCGGAAGCAATATCTTTGGGTGTTGATTCGTTGGTAGTTTTCTTGGACTCCCAGCTGGTGGTGTCGCAGTTGAACAACACTTATCGGGTACGAGATCCCTTTTTATTACGATTGTTTTTGAGGGTACGTTTGTTACAAAGGTCATTTCAATTTTTAACATTCATTCATATTCCTCGAGCTGACAATTGGTTTGCTGACTCATTAGCTAATCAAGCTTTAGATTGGCATATTAATCATTCAATACAATAAAATCTAATCATCAAAAACATCATACATTTGATTCATTTATCACATCACATCAAAATATCGCTGTATATATATCATCAGTATGTCAAAAAACTTTACAAAATTTTGGATCCATCAATGCCGTACAAAACTTGGGCTTATGCCTCATCATGTTCAGTCTCAAAAAATATACAGTCATCTAATATGAAAATCTGTCTAATCCTGAGGACCCTGCCCAGCGTTCCTATAGAACATCACTGCAGTGGCCACACGGCGGAACAGTCTAACCCAGTCCCGGGGTACTCCTACAACCCGTCTCTGGACGGCTTCTCGCAAGTCCTCCACAGCAGCCAGAGGGATTTGGCGGGTCAGTCCCTCCAAGTTTCTCTGCACGGCCTGGAGTGTCCTGTCAGAATCCGCTGTCTCCGCCTCACCTCTGCGGCGTTTGTGACGTGCTAGGCCCTCAGGACGAACTGGTCCAACATCTGAAACATGATCATTTTTCATTTGTCAGTCATTATGAATCCAATCCAAAAACATGTTTGTTTTTCATTTTCATATATATTTGAAAAATCCAAAAAAAAAAATAATATAAGTTAAAATTTTGAAAAAAACTTACCGACTGCTCCCCATGCTGCACCGGGTGGAAGTACTAGATCTGGATCTCCTCGGAAATCCATCCCGGCATAGGGATAGTCATCCACTGCGATGATTTGTTCTCTCCACCATAAGAAGAACTCATCGTCCCAGGTGGTGCGGGGTACCTCGCTGCCCCCCAGTCTCTTCATCATGTCTGCCCAACGGGCGATTCTTGGGTCCCGAGGGCTGCTGATAGTTGAGATGACTTTGGGTCTCAAAGCTGGAACTCTCTCGAAGAAGAATGTAGTCAAAATGGTTCCATAGCCAAAATGTTTTGTTTTTGTTTGGCGAATGGAGGTCAGTTGTTGTTTCATGTTCTGTAGCAGGGAAGTGCACCAATCATACACATGAATTAAGCACTCTACAGCTATACTCATGTGCGTCCTGGACGCCTGATGCAGTGAGGCAGATCCTGCCACTCTGCCAATGGTGAATAGGAGGATCTTTATGTGCAAGTCCCTAATATCTCTGATTGCAATTTGTGTGCCAACTTTCTTGGAATTTTCTATGCAATAGATTTGGACATAGTCCTCCATGGTTAACCCTCCCAGGGGCCTTCCGTGCAGATCCACTGGGTCTCCCCTTCTGGAGAGTCCAGTGATGAAGTATATATCCTCCACTTCTATGCGTAGTGGCATTTGATCAATGATGAAACAATCCTGATCCAGTTCCCAATAATTTACCAGCATTTCAAGCAATCTCACATTACTTTTCATATTGGGCATTTTGAAAATTTTGAATAATCCACAGTTTCGGAGGACATTTTGTGCTGCGCGATCTTCCATGACCTCTTGGTCTATTGCGCTGTGCTCACGTTCCCTCCAAGAGATAGTCATCCTGAAAAATTTCATTAAAATTTGCATTAGAAACTTCTTTTTGAGTTATGGACCTGCGCATACGCGACTTGTTCTATGCACAGTCGCGTGTATACGCGGCTCCACTTCATTGAACCCGCGTATGCGCAGATACGCATTTTTTAAGAAGGGTTTCTAGGCAAAAATTCACTTAATTTTAATTTTTAAACGAACAAAATGATTAAACAGGATGAATAAGGAGCCTACCTGAAGTTTCGCTGAATTCCGACGGTCGGTTGTCCCTGATTTGACGAAACAAGTTTTTAGCTCCAGAGCTTTTTTTCCAAATCAGCTATGCAAATTGAGAGGTAATTTGTGTATTTATGGCTAAAAAATTGAAAATTTTTGCAAAAATTTCCTTATGCTTATTTTTCGATGTTTGTCTTATGTTGTATAACTCGATTGCTTGGAAGTGCCAGTTTGGTATGTTTCGAGTACATTTGACCATTTCGAGATTTTCAGGTTTTTGACCCATGATTCAGAACTCTTCACGGCGGTACCATGATCTTCAACGGCATATGGGTTAGGGAATCACTTTTCGTTGCATCTTCCCATTCTAGCCTCCATCATGATCACTTGCCTTAGGGTCGATCCCATCGGGTCATGAGCATTACACCATTTCACTGTTGTGGGTTTTTAAATCATGCTTGATGGTAGAGCCTTCCTTTACATACAGGCTTCCTAGTTAGTTCCCTCGCTATCACTTGTTGCCCATGCTGCTTTTTATGTAGGCTCGGGAGTCCTCTTTAGTCCCATGTGTCTTACGTATTTGAAGCTTCATTTTCTATTATCTTCCTTCATCACTTATCATTTTTATGGCTTATGCCTAGAGGCTCCACAATTGTCGTTAAGTTGTATTCTTGCATTGCATATTGGCTACTTGTTTATCACGGCCTTTAGCCGGCTTCATTTGGACTCGATGTTTAAGCCAACTTTTGACCTTGAATTTATTTGTACAAGTGCTAGCCAGCACTTAGCTATCACGACTTGACACCTTTGTACCCATGGATGGAACGTTCCTTTGAGTATCCTTGACCGAGTTTTCGCCACCTTGCATTGAGCATAGGATTGTTCCAATGCCGAGAACTAAGGTACATCTTTGCTTTCTTGATACTCATTCTATCCATTATTACTATAGCATTCTTTTATTCTTTTTCGAGGCTTATTATGAAAAAGACAAAAAAAAATTAAATATAACAAAAAGAGCGGGAACGGATGTATCTTCGTTATTTTGATGGCGATGTGATCAGTTTTGTGTCACCCTTGAACAAAGCACATATACTTATATGTATTTCCTTCATTTGGGATGGTTCTAGTTTGACTAGGTTCAACCTTTACCATGTTTCACTTGTCAGTTCTCCCCGGTTGGTTGTCTCTTCCAATCATAGAGTTTTTTGCCTCTGCTGAGGGCAGACTTATCGATTGTCACTTTTTCTTGCCATGGTCATCACGGAAGTCGTGATTTTGTTCGAGGGAAGTCTAGCACAGGTTGGTTCGTCTGCTGCGGTGTTTCTTGACTCATTATTCGGTCGGCCTTCACGGTCTTGTCGGTATCATGTTCTATCACATCGGATGTTTTGATCTTACGCTCGTCTTGGTTGGGAGGGTCCCCATTGACTTCTTGCGGCGGGTTTTGTCTCTCGAAGCTACGACACATTGCTGCGAGAGCAAGCCTAGAAACCGCACCTTGGGCCTATTTCCATCATTGATAGGTAATATAGGTACTCGGCATTTGATCATCATGGGTCTTCCAGTAGTGGTTTCCCCTGGCATTTCGACGTCGGCACACATTATCACCGCAGGATTCGTGCGGTACAGTTTTCCATTTGACCCTATCGGTGGATTTCTCGCCTGTACTTGACTTTCATTATTGGTTGGTTCGAGAGGGTTTCTTTCGTGCGCTAGCTTCATCACGTACACGTCGGAAACGTACTTCGGTTTTGGTTCCATCACTCTCCTTAAATCGGAGATTCCTTCCAAATCTTGGCTGTGAGTTACACTCGCGGCCCCGGACTGACGTGGGATGCCTTAATGCCTTCCTTCCGGCAGATCTTTTCCCATCGACTCCGACTCATTGCTGCGGGAACAAGATCTAGAGTCTTTTGTCGATCACCTTAGGGTTTGGGTCATCCGGTCGGCAGAATCTTGCTTTCTCGAACGGTGGGGATTCATCATTGCCTCTTGATTGGTGAATTCTTTCAAGTGTTCGACTTACAACTCATTCATTCACCGCATCGGTTGTGCGGGGCACCTTGACACTCATTATCATTATCGGTGAGTTGTCTCGCGTTGGTTAACGAGAAACATCATTGCTAGGTAATCCAACGATTTCTCATGGTCGACTTCGGCTCATTTATTCCCATTGTGTAGAATTGTGCCGTTGTGATCGGTGAAGACCTCGGGTTGTATCGGCATTTCTCGGTTCCTTTATTATTCGGTCCTTTCGATTTCTGTAGGTGTTGCGAGTCACCCTTATATGTTGCGATTCGGCACGGCGGCATCTTATGTGTTGGTCCCTAGAGTTGCGTGATTGTACCGTTTGATCCACCACTTGTGATGCGTTGCCAAATTCGATTACTTGATCGGACATCCAGTTGCACTATCTTTGTTCAACTTTCTATATGTGATACTTGGACATTGATACGAGACTTGTATTTCCGGGCCACTGCTCGGATGATTCACTATGTACTTTCGGTTCGGTTACGTACTTGTATACATGTTGGATCTATTCGTACTTTCTATCTATATGATGTATTTTTGGTGAGCATGGGTATGCCCGCTCGGCATGTGTTGACTCTCGGTTTCTTTCATTGGTTTTTGGCAGTGCCGTCACAGTGAAGTCCTCTCTTGTCCTTGCGAAGTTCTTTCTATAGGCATAATACATTTCGGCCATCATCTTCCCCTTACGACCTCATATGTTCAGGGGCATCTTTGTTATAGCATCATTTCTCACCTTGACATGATTTATGATTGCTTCATGGCTTTATGGGCACCCATTCCTACGGACTTGGACAAATTCACTTAAAAACGATGGAAAATCCTCCATACGCGACTATGCCGTGTTTTCCGTGTATACGCGCGTCTGACTAGACTTTTCCCGCGTATTCCATTTTAATGATTAAAAAATATATAAAAATTCCTAATTTCGCGGGTTTGGTGGTTACTCGAGTGGTTCAACCATCGACCCGTGTGCTTGTTTCAATGGCCCTAACTGAAACTACTTGGAGGGACTATAAAAAGACCTCATATGTGTAGCCCTGAGAGAGAAAAGTATTGATGTTATACTGCTGTTGGTTCCCTATCCAAGTACGATTCTAGTGCCTCACTGCACTTTCCCAGTTCATTTCGAAGCCCTTGTTTCCTTGAGATACACATCCTTTTATATGTTATCTCGTATGCATTTTGGAAGGTCTTAGCGAGGCAAGGGGCCGGACGGACTCCGGACGACGGTGTAAAGGCCTTGGAAGGATCGGTGATCTCCACTTACTTTTGTACGTGCCCCTAACTTTATAATACGAAGTATCATGTTGTTCCCGAAATAAACGTGTTAGTGTATGCTTTAATGTATGAATAATATTTGTTATACAAGCATTCATTATGATTTATTTAATGTTTTATATGAATCATACTAACATATAGAGTAGAAATATCTTGTCTGACTTGTCCTTTGTCTTGGTTTCTTCTTGCATTTCAGGTTAAGGAGGAAGGACGGTTGCGGGGAGTTTGAACTCCACGTGGATCTACTTCAAACGTAGGACCAACGAGTAAACCTCTCATTACTGCTCTATGTAGTTTTTATGAATGTGCATGATCGTGTGGGTCTGTTAAGTAGTACGCCCTTGCTACTGTGGAGGTTGAATCCCAACCAACCTCTGGGGAGTGTTAATTCCACAGAAACAAACCTACAAGGTTGACACCACAACAATTGGAAGAAAAAAGAGAAAAAGGGGCTTTGCTACAATTGTGATAGCAAATACACTAAAGGTCATAAGTGTGCTGAGAAGAAATTATTTTACATAGATTGTGAAGAAGAAGAAGAAAATGAACTTCGAAGTAACTCTGCAGATGTTTGTCATTAATTTTCCTGTAGAATTTACCTTTTGGTTGTGTTGTGAGGAAAATATCTGGTCCTGATCAATAAATTCAGCCTTTGATTGAATACTTTGAGGCACAGGTGGCATTTTAGTAGCTAGGAGGAATCAATTTGCCTCAGATGTGGCGGTGGAAGCGCTCCTGTTGATAAAACACTTCAGATTTTCTTTAAACTGTGTTTTACTCGGGGATTAGGCTTTTGATAATTGTTCTTAGCCGTGATCCCCGAAAAATCTGTCTTTAATCCTCTGTTCTGATAATTTTTGGCCTTCGTCACTGATACTCTCTGACTGCGCCCGATTCATGGTTTTTGCTGATGTACAGGGTTGCGCAAGGGCGATACGGCATCAATGCCTAAAGAAACACTGATGAAATGTGAATCTTGATCCTGCAAAGGATTTTCTTTGCTGAATTGGGGGCGGGAGGATCGTCACCCTCCGCCTTTGAAATTTCCTGAGTTATGGCGAAAAAACCATAGAAACCCTACACAATACAAAAACTATTAGAAAATCCTGCATATATAGGTTTATTGCTGTGGAGGACATGTGGAGGAAGTGTGGCCATTGGATGGCATCATCCAATGGTCAGGATTGATCGGGAGAAGTCATAGATAAGGCGGAAGAATTGTTAAATCAGAGCCATCGATTGCGCAGAGATCGACGGTCGAGAGTTGAAACGGAAAGTCAAAGTGGAAAATGTTGACTGGGTGATCGGAATAGGGTGATGAAATTTGAACCGTCAATCTGCAGATCAGAACGATGGTGGAGATTAGTTGTATGCCGCGCCGTAGCTTGGTTAACTGTCGGGCATCTTTGGTGAGCGATAGTCGTTGGATGGCCTGCCCCAGATCGGACGGTGAATTCCAATATTGCGCGGGGTCCACATCCGAATGTTAACGCGTGATGGACGACGGTTTTATGAACAGTGCGCAGGACGCATGTCGGCCAGTGTATGGAATCGTTGCCGATTGGAAAAAACCACCCTCGCCCCAAAGGCAGTGCGATAGATACCACGTGGTTTTCAAAATGGTGAGTGGAATGTGGGGACCATAGGAGAGATGGAATCCACACCATCGATCTGCAGATCAGATCGACGGTGGATATTGATTTGAATTTCGGACCGGTGGAAAAATTATGACATAATAAAAAATCGAAAAATTAACATAACCAAAGGTTTATATTAATTTATGATGCGGCTTGGTGCCCGACTGCGGGACCTTTGGGTGTATGGAGGATAATACGACCGGGGTTTATGGAGGAAGGGGCTTAAGACTTAGCCCGAGGGGGCTTAAATCCACACCATAAAAAATGTGATTTTTATGGTTTTTGAATGATCTTCAAAGGGTTAAAGGGGTTCAGATAAGGCAAAGAAGGAGTATTTTAAACCTTATAAAAGGGATTTTGATGAAGGGGGAACGGGAAAAACATGAAAATGAGGGATTTTCATGGGAAATAGAGGGATAGAAAATGAGGTTAGCTTTGGAAAAGGGGAAAAGGGGGAAAAGGGTCTTGCAGCAGTATTCTTTCTTGGGAATCAGCAGGATTCTGAAAGGGGAAGAGGCACAGTAGTGAAGATTTGAGGACAGAGGCAGGAGGCCTTCAATAGTCTTCAAGAGCCAACAATTTTTAGCAATGAAATTTGTTCCTTGAAGGCTCAAAAATTCTTAGACACCTTTTGCTATAACAAATATTATAGGTGGTTAACAGGAAATACGCTGCTTCACTGGTTGATCATGCCAGTGATGTGAAATTCTGGAGCCTTCTCCATGTAGAAACCCTTTAGGGGATTATTTGTGTCCATCCATCCTCATATCCTTGTTTTTTCTTGCAATATCTTACATAGTCTGAAGAAGAAGTTTGGGAAACTCCCCCTCATCATCTTCTCCTGATATGGGAGTTTTACCCTTGTATTCTCTATTATTTTTATAATCATATCTCTGGTTTCTATTGACACACCTCTTCTCTCTTTTTGTGATAGGTTATCCCTCTTCTGATGACATATTAGTTGAAATACATAGGCTGAGCCAAGATTATGCTCTGATACCATTGTAATATTCCAAAATAGGAAAAGCAGTAATATTGAACACAAAATGGAAATGTAGCAGTGAATATCAATGTACCAATATATGAGACAAATATAGAGCCATCTTATTAAATATAACAGCAATAATGAGCATAAAATATTGAGGATCAAGTCACTCAAGCAATACAACACAAGCCTCCACTAATCACATAGAAAAATACATGAAAATTGCTACTATACAAATGTCGAAAGATCAATACAACGCAGTCCTAGTGGACATAGATGCAACTGGAAACATACAATGATACAGGACAACTGATATGTACCTCAAGAGATGCTGGAAATAAATATCAAGGCTTGAAAACACCTTTCCAAGACAACCCAGAAAGGGTTTCCGGAAATACACATGAATACAAATGGTGAACTGCAGACCTAGGGCTGAAGATTCACTGCAACTAAATAGCTAGAAAGAGGTGGCTGAACTGATGTAGAAAAGAATGAAGTATCCTCCAAATAGACTCTCCAAGTGAAAGGCTAATCCCTTCACCAGAAATATAACTCCCCAAATGATGCACTGAAAACACTCGTGCAACTTCTCTCTAGAATAAGGCAGCCTATGACTAAAACTGCATTGTAGGGGATGGTAATAGCTTGGCCTAGTGCCAAATGGTGAAATAATGGCCAAGGACCTCCCTTGTTGGCCTCCCGATGGAAATAATGCTTCCTCCACTGAAAGAAAGCTCAAAAAATGGCCCTATAAACCCTCCACTAATACCCTGCAACATGGCACAACCCTAGAAGAAATTGCGTTGTAGAAGAAGATTGAAGCTAACCTAAATGTCGGAATGTGGATATGTATTTCACAAACCTCTCCTGAGTGGGCACTTGAAGTCCCCCGAGGATGAGGGTTGGATTCTCGCTTAGGAGCACCCCTCTGCTAAACAGCTGAAGAGTGCAAGAAGTCATAATAGACCAAAAAACAATAATAATCAACATGGATTCTATGGCTGCCTTCCCCTTCCTTATATGAATTGTGAGCCTTCTCACCTTTGGCCCCACTCATTAAAGCCACTAATCTCATGGAGACTTCCTCCCATTCGCATTGCACTGTCTCTCATTGATTATCCACTCCCTCCATACCAACATTGTTGATTTGGTTGAAATTGACCCCATCCACATGCTTCATCCCCTATTCACATATAAGGGTGCTTGTATCCAACTACCTTGATGCTCCTTATTCACATTAGGAGTGATTTTATTCCTCCTAAGGAGATTTATGGGTCTCCCTACCCTCTTATTCTTATATCTAAATAGAAAAAAAAAAATTTAATATTCCAATTCGATGAAAGATAATTTGGACTATTACAGTACCAGACAATTTTAGATATTGGAAAGTTTTTGGGAATGGTAAAAAAAGTGAGAATTTTTTGCAATTCAAGGATGAATTTAAGAAGACAACATTGATGTAGATTATGAGTTGGAAAATATGTATATGTAAAGTTTGAATTAGAAATTCAGTTAGGAAACCATGTAAATAAAGATGTAAATAAGGTAGAGTTACTAGATATAGATCAAGAAACAGAGGAACTAGAAATACTCCAATTGAAAGATAATTCTTTACCAAAAGGGTTAGTTCCCTTACAAGAACTGTTTAACTTTAACGATGTAGCCAATAAATACAAAATTGAACCCATAGGAGCTGAAGTGGAAGAATGCAACATAGGAAATGAAAAAGACCCAAAGATGGTAAAATTGTCTAAATCATTACCCCCTGCTCAAAAGAATGAATACATCAGTCTGGTCAAATAATTTAAAGATGTTTTTACCTGGTGTTATGAAGACTTAAAATCTTATGACACTAGCATTGTACAACACACCATTCCTATTAAAGTAGATCAGAAACCTTTCAAACAAAAACTTATAAGGATAAACCAAATGTTTATGCATTTAATTGAAAAAGTGGTAAAGAAAATGCATGATACTAAGATTATATTACATTTTAGGTACTCTAACTGGGTATCCAATTTAGTTCCAACTAGGAAGAAAACAGGTGAAATCATAATTTGTGTAGATTTCAAGAATCTTATTAAAGTCTCTCTGAAAGAAAATTACCCCTTACCTAATATGGATCATATTTTTCAAAAGGTGGTTGGCTCCAGTAGGATTTATCTTTTAGATGGTTTCTCTCGTTATAACGAGGTTTTAGTCCACCCTGATGACTAGCATAAGAAATCATTTACTACTCCATGGGGTGCCTTCATGTATGTGAAGATGTATTTTGGATTAATGAATTTTGGAGCTACATTCCAAAGAGAAATGGACATTGATTTTGCTGATGAAATTGGTAGATTCATATTCATATATCTTGATGACATTAGTTTTTTCTCAAAAATAGATGAAGAGCATATGCTACATTTGAGGAGAGTATTTGAGAAGTGTAGGAAGTTTGGAATTTCCCTTAACCCCAAGAAAACACTATTGGCCTAGAGGAAGGAAAACTTCTGGGGAATATCATTTCAAAACAAAGAATCAGAATTAATCCCAGTAGGATTAAGGCCATTTTAAAGATATGTCATCCTAGGAATGTCAAAGAGCTCCAATAATTTATTGGTAAAACAAAATTTCTAAGAAGATCTATCCCAAACTTGGCAGAACTCCTCAGGAAGACAACCAACATGTTAAGAAAATACATAGAAGTAAAATGGAGTATTGAGGATAAACAATCATTTGACCAAGTTAAACAAGCCCTGACAAAAGCACCTGTGTTAATCAGCCCTGACTTCACAAAAGATTTCATAATATTTTCATTTTCGATTGAGCACATTGTTGCAGCAGTCCTCTTGTAGAAAAATAACCAAGGACATGAGCAGCCCATTTCCTTTTTAGCAAGGCTCTAAGGGATGTTGCCCTAAAATACAATTCAATGGAAAATAAGTCATTTTCTCTAGCAAAGAAATTAAGGATTTCAGAGTATATGTTCTTCATTCTCACATAATTGCTTTTGTTCCAAACTCTGTGGTCAAATATATATTGACTCAAAATGGACCCGATAGGAAAAGAGGTTAGTGGACTGTAATTATCCTTGAATATGAATTTAAATTAAACCCACCATGCTCATTAAAGGTCAGGATTAGCTAAGTTAATGGTTGAGTCTAATTTTCATGCTTTAGATATTAATTTTGTAACTGCATTGGATGACTAAGAAGAGCAGGTGACTCCACAAATAGATGAGGCTTTTACAACCTCTCCCTGGTATGTAGACCTCATTTTTGTATTATTAAATTTTAAAGCTCCTCCTGGTTTAACCAAAACAAAATCTATATTTCTCAAGTTAAAGGCTATGAAATTTGTTTTCTTAGACAATCATTTGTATTGGAAATATACTAGTGGAATTATACTAAATTGTTTGTTGAAGGATGAGGCAGACAAAACCATGCATTAATTTCATGAAAGAGACTATGGTGGACATTTTTATTGGAAACCACTACCAATAAGATCCTAAGAGATGGTTTTCACTGGCCAACACTATTTTCCAATGTCCATAAAAAATTCACTTTCTGTCACAAGTGCCAAATTTTGTAAGGCAAGAGGAAAATACTGCCTTTATCCTTGAAACCCATATCTACTTAAATTCCTTTCCAACAATGGGGTTTTTATTTCATTAGAGAAATCCATCCACCATCCTCAGCCCAACACAAATGGATCCTCACAACCACTGACTATTTCACTAAATGGATTGAAGCCATAATCTCAAGACACGAAATAGATGTTGTGACCATCAAATTTTTAGAAGCCAATATACTGTCAAGGTTTGGATGTCTCCGCAAACTTATCAATGAAAATGCAACAGCTTTTAAGTAAAATAAAATGGTAGACTTCTGCAGCAGATATCAGATCACTCTTGGACATTCAACTACTTATTAACCTTAGGGGAATGGGTTAGATGTATCCTCAAATAAGAGTTTAGTCAATATCATTAAAACACTACTGGAAGGCAATAATAAGTCATGGCACAACAAGTTGGTAAATGCACTATGGGCTGACAGACTCACCACTACGAAATCAATTGGCATGTCCCCATACCAATTAGTTTATGGAATGGATTTTGTATTTCCAACCTCTTTAGCTGTCCCAGTTATGAAAATGATGCAATAGTTATAGGTGGAATCCAATGATATTCAGAGAAGCATAAATCAGACCAAACAATTGCAGAAATCTAGAGAATAAGTGTACAAAAAAACACAAGTCATCTAGGAAAGTCTCAAGAAAATTTATGAGAGAATGACCAAGGCTGCTAATTTTTAGTTAGGGGATAATGTTTTAAAATGGGATTAAAGAAGAGAATAGAAGGGTAAGAGTGGTTGGTTTGACAACCTATGGATAGGACCTTATATCATCCATTCCTACAGGAGTGATAATGCATTTTTCCTTAACGAATTGGATGTAACAGAGCTACCTAGTGGACCTGTGAATGGCAGGATGTTGAAGCATTATTTTCCACGGGAATAGAAGTGTTTTTTGATAAAACCATTGTAAATATAATTTACTTTAATTGCTTTGATTGGGTGACCTATTATCAGAAGTTGAAGCCCATGGAGAAGGCCCTAATCTCTTGATTAATGTGCCACCATAACTACTACAATAATTCAAAAAGAAATCATATGCAAAAAAGTGTTGAAAGCAGAACGTTCAAGGCTATTGGTCAAAGGTTCTTGGCACCTCACAAGGAGAGTGCCATCCCCAGCTAGAGCCATTGTTAGGGTCCTATAATTTATAGGATCACAAGGTGAATGAATATTTTCTCTCAATTATATGAAATTTTAAATAATATTGCATGTTGCAAATTATTTCCAAAAAAATATAAATAAAAACAAATAAAAAATAAAAAGAGGGTATTTGAAAAGAAAAAATAAAAATAAAAGAAAAAAAACTCGGAAAGAATAAAAAATAAAAATGAAAGAACCCCGTGAAAAAAAAAGAACTGAAAGTGATGCAAATTTAAATTCCACTACTTGATAAAGAGTTTGATTTTTTAGGAATAAATTGAATGTTGTGTGCAGCTTGTTTAAAATTCCATAACTATGAGTCATTTTTTAGATCATATAGTGTAATCATGATCAAAAAATTTTCAATTTATGTTAATTATATCGTTAGGCATAATAAATAACCTAACATTTAATTGTCAATCTGGGAGTTCGTAAACTTAGAGGTGCAACACTAGAAATGTCAGAGAAGGACTTCAACAGCCTACACTAGTTAATACAATGACACCACACCATTCTGGAAACTGGAAAAGAAGAAATTACTTTGCAAAAATTCAAATAAAAGGAAATTTCAAATCTTCATGAACAATCCTAATCAATAAAATAAATATTTGAGATTATATTCAGTGTGGTCATAAGACATAAGAATAATTAAATTGTTTAGGATGTCTGCTTTCCTCCAATATTTTCCTTCTTGCATTGAACTATCATTCCTGCACTATAGCAACGTTCCTGTACTGGAATATTGTTCTTGTACTCAAACAAAGTTCCTGCAATGGAAGTATATATATTGTACCTACACTGAAGATTTTTTCCTTCATACAAGGGCTCTTCTTCCTTGTACCAGAGCACTCTGTTCCTATACCAAGATATTGATTCTTGTACCAAAACAGAGGTTCGTGTACCAAAAAACCAACGTTCCCATACCAGTTTCTAAATTACTTGCAGAAAATGAAAAGTGTGCTAATATTAAAGGGATAAAATGCAAGGTGAAACAGAATTGGAAAATAAACTTTCACAAGAAAAAATATTCTTTTAACTAACTACATATTTAGAGATGAAAGGCACTTTAAAATTCAAAGGAAATTCTTGCTTAAAACAGGAAAATTCTTGCATGTAGAAATAGAAACTATTTGATCCAAATACCAGCAAGGTTATTCCTGAGTTGATTTTTTATTATGTAAATCAAGTCTCCACTTTATTATGAATAAGTGTTTTAAATCGGAAGTCCCTTTAATGAATGTAATATTAAGTTAATATTTTTCCACAAAGACAATAAGTGCAAGCATAGATCTATATAATGCAACAATGTTTCATTAAAATCTCATCAATATGATCTAAAAATTAAACCAAATTTGAATGATGAGAATTATTTTACTTAGAAACAAAACACCATTTAAAGAAAGGAACTAATGACTTGCAGGAAATGGAAGAAAACTTGCAGAAATGAATTAAGGAAAATTTAACCTGCAGAAATGGAAACGCACTTGTGCAAGTAGCCAAACACACTCTTCTTTGCAGAAATGAAATGAAACATGCATTAAATGAAGGAATGGAAAATGAAAAATAAACTTAACCAAGCTTACAAGCCTCAGATCCGAATCACACAACTCATAAAGAAGTTAAGTTTTTATTTTATGAAAGAAACCGCACATAACCTACTTCAACCCTTGCATAAAATAAATGTGTTTAACACAACTCATAATAGAGGGAGAAAAATATGGGTTGGCTGGGCCATAGCCAACCAACTTATTTCCATGCTACGATATCTGAAACTTCAGGTACTCAAATGATACATCACAAATATATTGAGATAGGAAAATGCATAACTGGCACGGTCCTTTGTATTAAACTTCAAAATAGAAAATATACATGTTAGGTCCCTATATTACTAGTATAGTCCCGTATTGTTGTTAGTGTAACCCCCTTATTGTTATTATTGTACCCTTTTAACCCCCATATTGTTATTATTTTTCCTTTAAATTATTATTGTTAGGTCGGCTAAGATTACATTGTGGCCCCACTAGGATTACATTATGGCCCCATGGACTCCTATATATAGAAAGGAGGTTTTTTAATTTGTATCATCCAAGAATTTTTCATTAATGTAATGTATTGGAGGTTTCCCCCTCGAAGTGGCTTATTCCTAAGGTGTTGATATCTCTTTTATTCAATTTTTGGAGCTGGTTTCACAACATTTGGTATCAGAGCTTTGGATTCTAGGGTTTCGCTGCTCAAAACAGGTCATCGTGGAATTTTCGCTATAACATTTTTTCTACAAAATTTTAGAAGCTGAAATTATTAGGGTGTGAATATGAAATCCTAAGGAAAATCGTCAAAAAACTTTAGAGCTTGGTTCCCAACATTTTCGGAGATATGATCTGTGGAAGTTAGGTCTTTTTGCATGCTCCTCAATTTAATCTAAACAGGTCATCATGGAATTTGCGCTGTAAATTTTTTTATACGAAGGTTCAAAATCTGAAATTTTTAGGGTGCGAAGCCAAAAGCGGGAGGAACCATGTCAACAAATTTCAGATCTTGGTTCGCAATATTTTTTGAGATATGATCTGTGGAAGGTAGTGCTTTTTCAGGCTGCTGAATTTCATCTCAAAGAGGTGATCGTGGGAAAATATTCATAACTCTCTCTCTCTGAGCATCAGATTGGAGTGTCGTAAAAAGTGGTCACAAGTACACGAACTGCAGATTCTTTGCTATGAATTTCAGAGCTAAAATACAAAGCAGTCACACATGGAAAGTCGTACAAGTTCGCTCTACTGAACGAGTCCATAATTAGGTCATTGTGGGAGATTAGAAATAAATTTGCCTTGGAGAATCCAAATCAAGTCAGACCTATGTCATTCAAAAGATAATTCAGAAGGCTACCTTAGTGCCCAATTTAAAATATTGAAAAGCCACAATCACAAATATAATCCAATTTCAATATCGATCTCCTCAAAAGCAAGAAAAAGATGTGTATTTTCTTTTATGAATTGCATAAGTCTTGTTTGAAGAATCAATTTGAATTGATTCCAAGGGAATATTGTAGAATATATATCAATATTTGGTTAAAAAAATTGCCCCGTAAAAATAATTCAACACCCATTAAGCCTTAAGAAGGCTCTACTATTACTCATGAAGATGAATAATTGCAACATGATCTATCAAAATTACAAGAGCGAGTGCACCAAATTTCGCTCTCGCAAAGAGCAACAAAAAATGAAATGGATGTTTTGAAGAAAGGCATGGAAGTGACTATGGATGGTTTGAAGTAAGGAATGGAATATAAGATATATGGCATGGAATCTAAGATGGTGACAAGGAAGCCTACCACTCACTTCTATAAAGAAGGAAGTGTTGCTACGCCTAGATTTCCACAACCTACAAGGTTGACACCACAAAAATTGGAAGAAAAAAGAGAAAAAAGGCTTTGCTACAGTTTTGATAGAAAATACACTAAAGGTCATAAGTGTGTTGAGAAGAAATTTTTTTACATAGATTGTGAAGAGGAAGAAGAAAATGAACAAGAAGAGGATATACACCAGGAACCAGCTCTAGAAGAGGAAGAAATGAGTCTGACCATATCGTGTAATGCATTGGCAGGAATTACCACTCCTCAAACTCTCAAGATAGAAGGACATATCAAGAAGAAAAAGGTAATAGTGTTTATTCATTCAAGTAGCACCCATAATTTTATTCATTGTAAGGTAGCCAAGGAATTGAATTGTTTCCAATACCCAGCACCAGAATGTCAAGTGATGGTTGCAAATGGAGGAACTATAAATTGCTCTGGAAAATGCCATAATATCAAGCTAACCATGGGGGAATATGTATTGACTAGTCCAATGCTTTTCATTCCTATGGGAGGTGCTGATGTTGTACTAGGAGTACAATGGTTACAATCTTTGGGGACGGTAGCTTTTAATTTTCAAGAACTTTTCTTGAAATTTTTTTCAGAAGGAAAGGAAGTTGAATTATGGGGTATTGCGGGGAAGCCAGGAAGGATAATAAGCTCTAATGTCATGACAAAGCTTCTAAAGAAAGAACAGCGAGGCGTAATTGCACAATTATGCTCACTAGAAGTTCCAACATCAAAATCATCTATTTCTGCAGATCTCCAACAAGTCTTGGACAATCATTCCAAGGTGTTTGAAACTCCCAAAGGACTCCACCTATTCGTGATCATGATCATGCTATTCATTTGATTCCAGGAAGTGTTCCTCCAAACATCAGGCCTTATAGATATCCTTACTTCCAAAAGAGCGAAATTGAACGTATGATTGCAGAAATGTTAGAGGAGGGTATAATTCAACCTAGTCAAAGTTCTTTCTCTGCTCCTATAGTATTGGTACACAAGAAGGATGGATCATGGCGAATGTGTCCGGATTATAGGGAGCTCAATAAGGTCACCATTAAAGATAAATTTCCCATTCCTGTGATTGATGAATTATTGGATTAATTACATGGAGAAATTTATTTTACCAAGTTGGATCTTTGTTCAGGATATCATCAAATTAGAATGAAGACTGAAGATATTCCAAAAACAACATTTCGAACTCATGAGGTTCATTATGAATTTTTGGTCATGCCTTTTGGCCTTACCAATGCACCTTCTACATTTCAAGGGTTGATGAATTCCATTTTCAAACCCTTCCTTGGAAAATTTGTGCTAGTATTTTTTGATGATATACTAATCTACGGTAGGTCTTGGAAGGATCATGTTGAACATGTTGACAGGGTGCTCAAACTATTGCAGGAGAAACAATTATATGCAAAAACATCCAAATGTTTCTTTGGAGTACAAGAGGTGGAATATCCGGGTCATATTGTATCTCACGAGGGTGTTAAGGTAGACCCTAACAAAATTAAAGCCATTAAGGAATGGAAAGTCCCCACAACCATAAAGAATTTGCGAGGATTTCTCGGGTTAACAGGGTATTATCGCAAGTTTGTTAAGAATTATGGGAGAATAGCAGCACCTCTAACAACATTATTGAAGAAAGATGCATTTTCATGTACTCCTGAAGCAACTAAGGCCTTTGAACATCTTAAAGAGGCAATGTGCCTAGCACCGGTCTTAGCTACGCCAGACTTCACAAAAACCTTTATTGTGGAATGTGATGCCTCAGGAAATGGAATTGGTGCGGTTTTAATGTAGGAAGGAATACCCATTGCTTTTGAAAGTCGTCCAATCAAAGGAAAGTATTTACAGAAACCTATTTATGAGAAGGAAATGTTAGCAATACTGCATGCACTAAAGAAATGGCGAACTTACCTAATGGGAAGACACTTCAAGGTAAAAACTAATCATGATAGTCTTAAACATTTTTTGGAACAAAGAATGTCTTCAGAAGAGAAGAAAAAATGGGTCACAAAGATGTTGGGTTATGACTTTGAAATAATATACAAAAAGGGAAGGTTAATGTTGTTGCAGATGCACTCTCAAGAAAGAATGAACAGGTGGAAGCATTGCTTTGTGCCATTTCTATTATCCAACTAGATTGGAAAACTGAAGCAAGAGATGAATGGAATAAGGACAAAGAAGTATGGACACTCATTCAAAAGTTGCAGCAATATCCTAGTACATCTGATACATTTAGTTGGAAAAATGATTCTTTATGGTACAAAGATCGCTTATATCTTTGTAAGAATTTCCAACTAAAACAAAAGATTCTTTTGGAATTGCACACTTCTCCTTTAGGAGGACACTCAGGATTTTTAAAAACTTACCACAAGGTGAAGAAATAATTTTTTTGGGATGGTCTTAAATCTGATATTCAAAAGTTTGTGGCGGAATGTTTGGTTTTCTAGCACAATAAAGTTGAGACAATTAAGACCCAAGGACTTCTACAACCTTTAACCATTCCAAGTCAATGTTGGGAGGATATTTCAATGGATTTTATCACAGGTTTACCTAAGTCCGAAGTAAAGAGTGTCATCATGGTGGTAGTTGATAGACTTACCAAGTATGCACACTTTTGTGCATTATATCATACATTCAAAGAAAGTACATTTGCTACTACATTTATGGACACAATTCAAAAGCTACATGGAAACCCAAGGGTTATTGTGAGCGACAGAGATCCCATTTTCACTGGAAATGTTTGGACGAAGTTATTTTCTTGTTTGGGTACTCAATTAGCTCATAGCTCATCTTATCATCCTCAATCTGATGGTCAAACTGAGATAGTAAATAAATTTTTGGAAGTATATATTCATTTTTTTGTATCTGATAAACAAACACAATGGGTCAAGTGGTTACCTCTCGCTGAATGGTGGTATAACACTTCCTTCCATATTGCAACAAAAATGACCCCATTTATGGCACTTTATGGATATCATCCACCATCCATCACATCATCTTTAAGAGAAAATTCCAAGGTTCAAGCAGTGGAAGATCACATAGAGCATAAACAAGAAGTTCTCCAACTCTTAAAGAATAACCTAAATTTGGCAGAAAATCGAATGAAACAACAGGCAGATCAACATCACAGCGAGAGAAGTTTTGATGTAGGAGACTGGGTATTTTTATGACTAAAACCATACAAACAAATGTCCCTCATGCAAGCTAAGATGGATAATAAATTATTGCCAAAGTACTATGGTCCTTACAAGGTGTTGCAAAATATTGGTACTATGGCATACAAATTGGAGCTTCCTGCTTCTTCACGAGTGCATCCAGTTTTCCATGTTTCATGCTTAGAGAAGGTTATAGGTGAAAATCTTCCAGTTAAAACAATTTTTCCAGAACTTGATGAGGAAGGAAAAAACATATTGGAACCTGAAGCGCTCACGGAAACAAGAACTCAAAAGCTACGAAATCGATCAAATTCAGAGTATCTCATCATGTGGAACAACTTACCCACTGAAGATTCTACATGGGAGGATGAGAATTTTATACAGAAGAACCCAAAGCTACTCAAGCGTTGTGGACAACACTTTTTTGAAGGAGAGGGGCATGTTAGGTCCCTATATTACTAGTATAGTCCCTTATTGTTGTTAGTGTAACCCCCTTATTGTTATTATTGTACCCTTGTAACCCCCATATTGTTGTTATTGTGCCCTTAAATTACTATTGTTAGGTCGGCTAGGATTACATTGTGGCCCCACTAGGATTAAATTATGGCCCCATGGACTCCAATATATAGAAAGGAGGTTTTTTAATTTGTATCATCCAATGTTCATTAATGTAATGTATTGGAGGTTTCCCCCTCGAAGTGGCTTATTTCTAAGGTGTTGATATCTCTTTTCTTCTATTTTTGGAGATGGTTTCACAACAATACATCATAAAACATAAATCTAGCCTCCAATTGATCATAGGGAAGGGGGTAGAACCCCCAAAACTCAATTCATCAGCATGAGAATAAAAATAATGGTTTTCTCCCCTAGGCTTGGATCCATAGCTCTATTTTTATACATTTCACAATACAAATTTGGATTTTGGCTAGCCAATCCATTACAAAAAAAAAATGAAGAATTGAAACCCAAATATTTTACAATAATAGGAGACCAGTACAACCATTATCCCATCAAGAAAATTCATCTTTCATATGAATTTTCCATTTTCTGGCCAATCTGGGCAAGATCCTAGAATTCTGGAAAAAATTGTTTTTTTTATAAGATTGCTTCAAAGGCCTGCATGTAACTTTTGGAATATTTAGAATATTGAGAAATGTTTTAGATTATAGGTAATTGTTTATATTGGTAAAAAAACCATTAGCTCGTATTTTTGTGATTCACCTCCATCTGCCCGAAAACCGAGGTCAAACGTGGCCACTTGGAAACTATGCGGATTTTGAGCAGATTTGTTAATTTGCTTCTAGAGATCCACACATGTGACCTGTGTGAAATAAAACTCATGGGAAGGTGTTAGAACATCATTTTTGACAATAAGAATCTTATGTTTTCCCTAAAAGTGTGTCGAGATATCAAAGCCCCAAATCGGTGCAGGAGTGCTAGTGTAGGAATGCGTGGTACTCAAACTTGCTGCGTAGTACAAGAAGGTGAATGCAGGATCAAGGCATGTTGTCCTATGCATATAATCAACTCATTTTCAAACTAGAAAACATACAAAATATTATTTATGATTCTTTTAATGTTTAAATCTCATTAAAATAATGGAATATAAAATATTCACTCTATTATCTCCAAGAATGCACAAAACTACAACAATAACTATTAAAACTAAAAAAAATCATGAGATATTTCAATTAACAGGTGATACAAAGCAATGAAAAATAGAGGCCCAAAATCCCCACATGCTGACCTTCTTGCATGTCCTCATGCAAGAAAATCAATTATTGTATTGTCACTCCCTTGCAAAAAACAAGATTAAAACATTTATGGACACTTGTAATAATGTTCCTGCAATTTTGTGTGATCAATATTTCCTTCACTAGATAGAGAATTTGTTCCAAAAAAAAAGTGTCTGTTCGACTCTTTGTTTGTTTAGACTAATTTCAATAAAATCTAACACAAAATCTACCGTAGGAATACCAAATTGCAAGGACGGTGTTGTTACTTGAATAAAATAGCCAACTATTAAAATTTCCACAAACATTTATGGGGCATCCTTGATCAAAATTTTTACTGTAATATCCTCATTGTCAATATGAGTGACATGATTTGAAAGCCATGGTGTTAAAATTAGTCATAATAATAATTTCCCATATTGACCATCTTACCATTATCAACATATAGTTGAAGCTCCTCTTTTCTAGGCAAGGGGAAGTACCTACACCAAGGGTCCCACATCCCTAAAAACAAATTATTCCAAAAAGGTAGAACTCCAAGGCATAACACCAGAAAATATATTAAAGCCATTCTCAAAGAGATATGATAATGAATTCAGGAAAGACAAAAACAACCAAGTAAATCCATAATTGAAAGTTAACTTTAATACCATAGGCATGGCCTTGCTACCAGCAGGCGTCAATAGCCTCAACAGGGATACCTTTTTAACCTCACGAAATGGTTGTGTTCCAACCATTAGATGTAGATTCAGAGTCATTCGAACAAATTTACATTTGTTTTGAAATTACTTGAAGGTAAATGTCTCGGCTTGGTAATCGGCTAATGACAGTTCCATTCACAAAAACTAACAAGAGAGAACAAGTCTGCTCATGATGAGACCTCTTGTCTAAAATAATTACCATGGCTTGGTAAATAGTAGCTGTAATGTTGTTCTTATTAGGAATCATGACCATGGTAGGTCAGCTCATAACAAGATATCCTATCCATCAATTAATCGGTTTTATAAAAAATTTGATTAGAATCAACCTTAAATATGTTACTTAATAGTTGGGGTGGCGATTCTTCTCCTTAAGAGCACGCAATGGTGTGAATTTTTTTTTAATTACTAATATTTATTGGTTGGTCCTTCTACCCTGGAGACTTATTTTAAATAAAACATATTATATAATGACTAAAAATCCCTCAAATTTATCATGTTAGGGTTCTTGTGGAAACTTGTTAAAGTTTTGTAGGCGTGGTCCACCATAGGAAGATTCTCATCAATACCTTCAAAGAGGAACTTAAAATTTTTCCTGGATGATAAATATTGGTCAATAATCAAAGTCACTTTATAAAACATGAGGCATTGAGAGTAAATTTCTTTTGACAAGGCTACCCACGAGAGTGCATAATAATAGAAATTTAAAAATTTGTACTTTAGGGAATCACAATTTCAAGAGTGTGGTTATACAATTTTATTTTAGATGGAATATTTATTCATTACCCTACCCTATTTTAGGGAGAGGAAAATGACATTTAGGTTTAGGTGTCCTTCCAATCTAGCCATGTACGTAAGAGAATGCTAAATATACTCACGCTTAGTTTTAAAGAATAAACCTCGATACATACCAAAGTGTGAGAAACCAGTTTCTTTGATTGATATGGTACCAAGAGTTGTCGAATGATGAGGGAATGATGCGTGTTTATGACTGTTTGAAACCAAGATTCAATGAGATCCACATATTTATGATTCTCCAACTCATAGAAATATTCCACAACTTGATGAATACTCTCTTGGAGGGATACTAAATTAGGTGAAAGGCAAACTAAAAATCCCTCAAGTTCGAGCTCAAACATATGTGTTTCATATTGATAAGAATGGTTGAGAGACATTCTAGAGTTTTGAGTTTCAACAACAATTTTAGAATAGGTTTAAATTATAGATTTCTCCTTTAATGGTCTTTGAATCAAGGCTTCTTCCTAAGATAGAGGTTTTGTGGTAATGGGGGGGGGTTTCCAAATTCACTCCCTTCCCCATTATGGAAGATGTAACATTTTGTTCAATAGGGGAATCGACAGGGAGAACGGACGTTTCAAATTGTTGTGCAATCTGCTGGTTTAGATTAGGGGGATATGGTTTGGGCTAAGTCTTAGACTAGGCTTAGGATTAGGGTTAGGGTTTGTATGAGGGTTAGGTTTTGAATGAGGGCTAATTTTAGGGTTTGAATTAAGGTTTTGACTAGGGTTAGGTCTAGGGTTTAAATTAATGTTTTGGCTAGGGTTAGGATCAGGGCTAGGTTATGGGTAAGGATAAGGAATAGGGTATGGATTAGGATAAGGGGTAGGGTATGTATTAGGATAGGATTTAAAATATAGCTAGGACCATGCAAGAGAAGGAATTGATAATGGATTGAACAAAAATTATGATTGTTGTTGTTAATTAAACAGTTGATTTTGCATGAAATAATTCTCTAGAGAACAAGCTCCAAACCATTCTTGAGAGCAAGGTGGTATCTGAATCGATTAAGGGGGAAAAGGAGGGGTCCATTGTGGCCATGAAACTTAGGATTTTCAATTCGAGGAAGATTAAAATTTTTCCATGAAATTTTAGCATTATAAATGTCATGAGGAACCCGCTCAAGAGAATAATCATTATTCCAAGTATAAAAGTGTGATGAGTTTTGATTTATACCTGGAAATTGATTCGATTCCTCTTGATTTCCTGAGTACCTTTAGTAATCCTGGTAGTGATGGGCAATGTTCAGTTGAATGAACCTCCTCACAATTTTTTCAAACTTTTAGGCTACTGAGTCGACACCTTCCAAGGAAGTGCTTCTTCATGCAGTTGGCGTAAAATATTAACAGTGGTTATTCTTCCTTCTCTTGTTTTTGCTACAAATCATCCAATGTTGAAATAAAATACTTAATAATATTATTTTTATGTTCAAGAAAAATATTAAATTCTGCACTTATGAGTTGATCATTGGATGATTTGTGTATGTATGTGGCAACATGAAAACTCCTCATTGAATGATTCTTCAAAATACTATTTTCTTGTTTCCAAGAATTCAACTAGAACATTCACCAACACATGAATAATGTATATATATGTCGGTGGTGGCCTTACAATACCAGATAAAATGAAAAACCTTAAAATAACCAAGATGTGCAGGAAATAAATAGATTCCAAGAACATAAATTTTTAAGAGAAACTAGGGAAAAAACAAACCAAATGCAACAGTTCACCAATGTCAATCCCCTTAGCGCCTCCCCAAAAACGGTGCCAAAATTTTGGGTGTAATAAACAACCTAAAATTTAATTTTCAATCTGGGAGTTCATAAACTTAGAGGCACAATACTGGAAATGCCAAAGAAGGACTTCACAACAACCTAAACTAGTTAATAAAATGACACCACACCATTCTGGAAACTGGAAAAAAAGAAATTACCTTGAAAAAATTAAAATTAAAGGAACTTTAAAATCATCATGGACAATCCTAATGAATAGAATAAATATTTGATATAATATTTAGTTGGTCATAGACAGAGGAATAATTAAATTTTTCAGGATGTCTGCTTTCCTCAAAGATTTGCCTCCTACACTGAACTATCGTTCCTACACAGTAGCAATGTTTCTGTACTGAAACAAATTTCCTACATTGGAAGTATATATATTTTACTTGTACTAAATATTTTTTTTTCATACAAGAGCTCTGAGTCCTTGTACCAGAGAACTTTGTTCCTGTACTGTGATATCAATTCATGTACCAAAATAGAGGTTCTTGTACCAAAAAACCAACGTTCATGTACCAGTTTCAAAATTACTTATAGAAAATGAAAAGTGTGCCAATTTTATCGAGATAAATTGCAAGGTGAAACATAATTGGAAAATAAAATTTCACAATCGAACTATTCTTTTAACGAACTAGATATTCAGAGATGAAAGGCGCTTTAAAATTCAATGGAAATTCTTGCTTAAAAGAGGAAACTTCTTGCATGTAGAAAGAGAAACTATCTGATCCAAATACCAACAGGCTTCTTCCTGATATGATTGTTTGTTATGTAAATCAGATTTGCAATTTATTATGAATAAATATTTTAACTCAGAAGTCCCTTTAATGAATGTAATATTAAGTTAAGTTTTTTCCACAAGGACAATAAGTGGAAGCACAAATATATATAACGCAAGATTTTTTCATTAATATCTCATCAATATGAACCCTTAAACCAAATTTGAATGTTGAGAATGATTTCACTCAGAAAAAAAACACCATTTACAGAAAGGAACTAACGACTTGCAACAAATGGAAGAAAACTTGCAGAAATGAATTAAAGAAACTTTAACCTACATAAATGGAAACGCACTGGTGCAAGCAGCCAAACACACTATTATTTGCAGAAAGGAAATGAAACATTCATCAAAGGAATTAAGGGAAATTCAAAATAAAATTATCCAAGCTCACAAGCCTTGGTTCCGAATCACACAATTCATAAAGCAGTTAAGTCTGTATTTTATGAAAGAAAACACACATAACCTACTTCAAACCTTTCATAAAAGAAATATGTTTAACATACCTCACAATAATGGGAGAACAAGCTGGGTTGGTTGGGCCCTAAAAAGCCAGCGCGTTTCCCTGCTACAAGATCTGGAACTTCAGGTACTCAAATGATACATCACAAAGATATTGAGACAGGAAAATGCATAACTGGCGTAGTCCTTTGTATTAAACTTCAAATGGAAAATATACATCATAAGACATAAATCTAGCCTCCAACTGATTGTAGGGAAGGGGGTAGAACCCCCAACACAAAATTCATTTGCATGATAATACAAAGAATGGTTTTCTCCCCTAGGCTTGGAGCCATAGCTCTGTTTTTATACATTTCATACAAATTTGGCTTTTGGCCAGCCAATCCATTACAAAAAAAAATGAGGATTTGAATCCCAATTATTTCCAATAATAGGAGACTATTACAACCATTATCCCATTAAGAAAATGCATCTTTGATACGAATTTTCCATTTTTTAGCAAATCTAGGCAAGATCCAAGAATTCTGGAAAAACAATATTTTTTTATAAAATTTCTTCAAAGACCTACATGTAACTTTTGGAATAATTAAAACCTTGGGAAATGGTTCAGGTTCTAGGAAATTGGTTATATTTTTAAAAATCCCATTTTCTCGGATTTTCGTGATTCACCTCCATATGCACGAAAACCGAGGTTAAACTTGGTCGTTTGGAAACTATGCAGATTTTGAGCAGATTTGTTAATTTTATTCTAGAGACCCACACATGTGACCTAGGTGTAATAAAACTCATGGGAAGGTGTTAGAACATCATTTTGGATAATAAAAATCTTATGTTTTCTCTGAAAGAATGTCGAGATATCAAAGCCCCAAATCGGTGCAGGAATGTTAGTGTAAAAGTACTTGTGTAGGAATGTGTGGTACAAGAACTTGATATGTAGTATAGGAAGGTGAATGTATGATCAAGGCCTATTGGCCTATGCATATAATCAACTTAGTTTCAAACTTGCAAACATACAACTATTATTTATGATGCTTTTAATGTTTAAATCTCGTTAAAACAAGGGAATAACAATTATCCACTCTATTATCTCCGAGAATGCACAAAAATATGAAATAACTATTCAAATAAAAAAAAGCATGAGGGATTTCAAGGAACAGGTGATACAAAGCAAGGAAAAACAGAGGCCTAAAATAGATTAGAGAATAAATTAGTCAAACTGTGTAATCTTGGCTAATGTTAGTTTAGTAGATGAATAAGTTGAATCAATGCAAAAAAATGATAAATAGGAGTATATTAGGTGTTTTTCCCCTCAAAAAAAATAAAACAAGGGTCTGCAAATCTAAATTCACCCTTTGATTGGTTAGAATTAGTCTTAGATTAGGAGAAAATTGAGCTAAAAAGGGTCAAAACGGGTAAAAGAGGTTGATTTTACATTATGTGGCCTTTTATTCTAAGTTTGGGCTTATAAAATATTTTATCCTAATTCTGGAGGCCTTATATATTTTATCCTAAGTTTTATGCCCATGTAATGAGGTTCAAAAGTGACAAAAAAGATATTTTTTGTATGTGGTTAAGTTTCATGCTCCAATCAATCGTCTGATCATCGCCTCGTCAGATCAATGGTTGGAAGTGCTTTTCACACCCCCCATCCATCCTACATTAGGCTTGATGCCAAGGTCTATATCTATGCTATAGGGTAAACTGCTTGGGTGGTTGGTTTTCGTATATCCCTCTCAGGGCTTTCCGGTGCCCGAGGCAGACAGTAAGATTAGCTATGTTGTTCACAAAGATGGCATGAGCATGTTCATATTAGCTTGAAATAACTTGAAGGAATACAATAGATAATTACCTCTTTGACAGTATTGGAATCCCTTTGAGAGCGCTGCGCAGCGAAGCAAGAGTCCTTCTTCACCGGCTCCAAATCCGAGTCCTGCAATCAGTCAAAGCACCCGCGTAATTTCTAATATAACAAGTATCCTATCAATTAAATCAATATACAATAAACATCTAGATTATACACATCTGAGCCATTCATATCATACTAAGTAAATTTTCAAACAATAATGACAATATTAAGCATTGAATGGACAAAACGAACATAGTTCTATTGATTTTGAAAGAAGGAGGATTACAACCATCGGTTGTACCAAGCCCTCCTCAGTCTCCCAATCTCTCTTCTCTCTCTAGTGAAGAAGTCCAAGTCAACAAACTCTCTAGGAGCCTCTTTGACTCTTGGCCTTCACAATATCACACTATTCTCTATTCCACAAGTATGCAAGAACTTTGAGCAATCCTTCGACCCTCAATTAAGAGCCTTCAGCTCCTTCTTATAGGAGAGGGAGAAAGCCATTGTTTCCCTTCTCTTTCCACTAGTTTGGAATGGAAAAGGCTTAGATGTTTCCTTGATCTCCATGCTTTTGCCTCTCTTGGAGTTCAGTCTCCCATGGCAATGACCAATAATGAACTGGTGCTTCTGCAGTTTCCTTTGTGAACTGACTCCTTTGTGAGGGAAAGTCGGAGATTCAAATCTTTCTCCGCGCTCTTTTCCCAATTCAAACTTAAAACATGGGTAACGCGTCCCTCCAGTGTAAACAGAGCGTTTCCCTAGGCACTAACGCGGCCAATGTATTTCTTTCCTGCGTTATAACGCTCTTGTTCTGTTCTATATATGCGTTACCCTGGCAGAAATAGGTTTAATTTAGGTCTTTGTACTTCTTCCATATTTTTCTTCCCCTCTGAGCTGATGAGGAGGTATTTTGACCTATAACAGATGCCCCCTAAAGTGTGAGGTCAGAGACGAAGACGATGGCTGAAATACTTTATAATTTGTAGAGATAGAGAGAGATTGAAAGACTGAGGAAAACCTGAAACAACAACATATGTCAGAAAATATAGTATTTTCCTAGAGTCGGGCATGTCCCATGCTCAGTAGCTTTAAACAACATGATTTCTCTAGAATAGAGATATGAAGAATCTGTCCACCAATAGGCACAATGTGGAAGTGTCTGTCATAACAGGATCAGGCTGAAGAAGCTGTCTCCATAAACAATATCGCAGCTTGGGGAAGGGAACACGACTTTAATGGTGTAGCCTTTTGCCCCAAGGTCTTGACCGCCGATTCATTTAAACTGCATATTTCTCAACATGTGAATGAGGGAGTTGTCGTCGAACATGTGAGAAATCGTCTGATTACCAGTCAATAATGAAAACTGTTAACAGACGCGAAGGTGGCCACCGATAATGATGATGGTCCCTAAGATGCCTAGTACAATCTAGCGAGTGTGAATAAAAGGAGTTGAATTCGAACACTCGTAGAATCATTCGACCAAGAGCCAATGATGAAGACCCTTGATCAAACACAAGACTACCTACCACTGATGTCTGCAAGTATCTGGGTACTGATGTGTTTCTGGATCAACTTCTTAGATAAGGTGTTGAAGTCGATAGGAAGTGATCTGTTGAGAGGTAGGCACTGAGGCGTCCTACATCAGTCAACACGAAACGGAAACCAACTGATTTTGTTTATGATTTGAGATAAGAAAGAGTAAATGGGAACGTCAGACGACAAATAATTTCTGGCATAATGAACGGTTTGGTTGATAACAGGAGCAGTAGATAGCGAGATCTGCTTGAACAATAGAAGGCACTCTAGCAGGGTACTAGGCAGCTGAAGCATGTTTGAACACCAAAGAGTGTGTTAGGATTTTACCGGTGCAGGGACACTGGGATTTGAAGGCTAATACTCATAGATGGTAGGGTTCGGCTAACTGCGAAAGAGTTTTCTGGGAAGTGCCATGTTCAAGAATTTTGCTGCCAAATCGACCTTTTTGGAAATGTAACAGAGGTAGTATCCATTTTGTCCAAATTTTTCCCCGTCTGATTAAGTTTAACGAGTCCAGACGAGTAAACTCGGTGAATTTTTCATGTTTAGAGAGTCTGAAAAATGTCAGGAAAGACAACTCTGTGCCCCATCTGATTAGATTTAACGAGTCCTCATGAGCAAACTCGGTGAATTTTTCATGTTTAGAGAGTCTGAAAAATGTCATAAAAGACAACTCCATGTCCTGTCTGATTAGGTTTAACGAGTCCAGAAAAGAAAACTCGGTGAATTTTTCATGTTTAGGGAGTCTGAAAAATGTCGTAAAAGACAGCTCCATTGGGGTACCTTTGTCATGTCTTGATAACCGGGCACGGCAAAGGGGTAATAGTAAGCCCGAAACAGTTCATTTTCCGTTAGTTAGTCCATTGAATCTGGAAAAGTGAGAAATCTATGTTCAATGGACGTCTACCTCATTTTGTTATGAGTACGAGGAGACGAAGTAAACTCAATATTCTTTGTGAAATTTTAACGAGTCCAACAAAGAAAACTTGGTACCTCCGTGAAATTTTAACGAGTCACGCGGAGAAAACTCGATACACTTTTTCTGTTTAAAGAGATTTGAAAAAGAGGAAAAGAATGGCTCCTTGTTCTTTGTCTCAATAGTTTAACGAGTCTGACAAAGGTGACTCGGGATTTTTTCGGTTTTATGAGCGAGAAAAAGATTCCTAAAAAGAATGCTCAGTACTTCTCCATAGTTTTAATGAGTCTGAAGAAGAAAACTCTAGGTTTTTCGGATTAACGAGCAAGAAAAGACCAAAAGAACGCTCGATGCCAACTTTGTATAAGTTTAATGAGTCCGAAGAAGAGAACTTGAGGTTTTTCGGATTAACGAGCAAGAAAAATACCGTAAAAAGAATGCTCGATAAAACATGAGTATGTCTGCTCATAAATCTTGATCCCTAATTAGAACATCAGTACCAAATCTCGAGAGTTGCGACATGTGTACAACGAGAAATCACGACTTTGCTGACTGACTTAAGAGAGTCATGCCCCAGAATTTGCTATAAGAAGGTCAGAAGACTTTCATTTTCACTGTTTTGAGTGCTGTGAAGAAGCTCTGGAGTGGAAAAGGGGTGAAAATTTCAGCTGACGATTACGGTCAATCCGAGCAACGGTTTCTTATTCCGCGAGATCCAGGTAAGAGCTAGAACCTCCTGTTATCATTTAATTGTTGATTTGTTAGTTTTTGCTGGTTCAAATTTAGGAAATTTTGAGGCCCTAGAAAAATATTTGCGCCTAACGCGGGTCAGGAGTATGATAGCCGCATTAAACGCACAACCCGTGAAGGGCTTGCGCGTTAGAATGCTCTGTTTTGTACTAGTGCCCGCGTTAGGCGCACCGTGCTTTCTAACAACTCAATTTTTCCATTTTTGAAGTGGTCCAGGCAAGTTTTAATCGGTTGAAAATGTTGCATTTGCAGGTGTTCAGCTGTTAATCATGAGTATCTGGCGAGAGAGAGAGCATGAGCGGGAAGAACGAGAGATGGTGACGGATGCAGCGAGCTTAATGGCTCTCCGGAGGTGCGGATTGCTCAAGTATGCCCGTTTAGAACTGATGAGGGGTCAAGAGGACCACCTGAGGTGGCTGATCCAGTAGTGGGACGAACGGCATCATGTCTTTCGGATTGGTGGCAATGAGCTCGCCATCGAAAAGGATGATGTTTACTTTTTGACCGGCTTGTCATGTCGTGGGGCGAGGCCCAATTTGACGGGGTCCAGAGCTGACCCTCGTTCCACTACTGATTTGATCCATGCGCACTGCATACGTGGCACCCAGGCTGTGAGTAACCGGATACCTATTGCACAGGTGACTCTGAGACCCCTGCGGGCTATATTATGGATGATTGTTCGCTTGGCAGTTACCAAGAGTTAGCATGTGGCGACCAAGGCTCAGATGCTCCTAGCCTTGGATTGTATGCAGCCTCAGGTTTTCGACTGGTGTGACGGTGTGGTCCGTCGGGTCCGAGCAGAGCTTACTGCATGCAAGACCCGTACTCAAAGGGAGTTTGGGTACGGTACACTGATTGTTTCTTTCATACTGGAGCGGATACCACTGATGAGGCCTAGGATCCCTACAGTGCCACTGGGTCCACGCGAGCCGAGGCAGGCTCGGTGGGCCACTTTGCTTCCACGGACTGGAGAGGGTCCCGTCCGTCACTGTTTTGATGAGGGGTTTTTTGATTGGCTGGACTCTCAGATCGTCATGATTGAGGACTATCCCTATGCAGGGATGAACTTCACAGGCGATCCTGAGTTAGTCTTGCTCCCTGGCACCCAGTGGGGGCCCGATGGTAAGAAAAAATGATCAGTGTTTTTTCAAAGAAGTTTTTTTGTGTTTTTAGCTTTTGAATGTTTATGTAAAAAAAAATTGTTTAAAAAGGGGTGAAAATTTAGTTTTGACATGAAGCTTTTGCTTGCTTGACACAGATGTGGCACCTGTCCGTCCAGTTGGGGCCCCTTGCTATGCACGA